>JACAXG010000023.1:8111519-8163128 GCA_018881555.1 Amblyornis subalaris
TTGGGATCTGACACACAGAGCAGTGTTTGGGATCTGACACACAGAGCAGTGTTTGGGATCTGACACGGAGCAATGTTGGGATCTGACACACAGAGCAGTGTTTGGGATCTGACATGGAGCAATGTTGGGATCTGACACACAGAGGAATGTTGTTTGCTGTTGGAAATGAGGGGGTGCCATCAGGAATACTTGCCAGCCCTACAACACTCCAAGTGCTCCATATTCCAAGTGTTTCCACATGAAAATCTTCTCTCCTGTTGTTTACTTAGGAGTGCTTATGTTGTTCTTGTGAAAAAGAGCATTTCCCCGATGTTCTCAAGTGATAGAAGTGTGACCTTTGAAGGCTTTGTATTTCTTGAACACATTTGAAAAGCTCCTTCATTTGTTGACTTCAGTCCCTTCTGTTTTGCAGCGCACAAGAAGTAAAGGAACATCCTTTCTTCAAAGGCATTGATTGGCAGCAAGTCTATTTACAGAAGGTAAGGGATGAAGACAGCAGTTTTAGCTCACCTGGTAAAGCAGTGAAAGGGGAATAAACCCAAGCAGGTACTGAACAGAAAACTGGAGGGTCGCAGGCCCCAGCACATGTGCTCATCCACACAGATCCACGGAGGGTATGGATTAATATCCATTACTACAGATCTTCCTGATAGGTAGGAGTGAGTTATTACATTCCCAAGGTCAAATGACTGCAGGGTTTCCTCTGCTTTACTGTCTCTAAACTGGAGAGTTTTATCCCCAAATCTTTGGAGGAGCTTTTGTTAAAGGAGTGGCAGCAACTTTGCACTGAAGTTTAATTTGAAGGGAGATGCTCTGGCACAGTCAGGTGTAATCTGTGCAAAGATTAAAAGGGTTGTGTATAACTACAGAATGGAGTTAAAGAATGTCCATTAGTTTGTCCTTAATGATGTTGCTTTTAATTTGCAGTACCCTCCCCCCCTGATTCCTCCCCGGGGAGAAGTCAATGCAGCAGATGCTTTTGACATTGGCTCGTTTGATGAAGAGGACACTAAAGGCATTAAGGTACCCAGCTCTCCGTGGTGGAGGGTGGCACTGGGACTGCTCTGCTTGGCTTTCCATGTGTGCATAACATTCCTTTGCTTCAGGGCTTTGGATGTGCAAGGAATTCCTTCAGGTTGGGAAGCTCAATCCGTGCTGGTACCTTGGGCTGGTTCCCTGGTTTGTTGTTGCTTCCCAGATCCTTATGTTTTTAGATTAGCTGAAATCTACCTTCTTACCAGAAGTTTTATGTGATAATACAAATATTTCAAATGGTCAGGAAACAACTGGGAAAGCCTCAGATTTTCAAGCGTACCTAATGGTCTGTGTGTTTAAAAGTTGTGATTTATTTCTGATAGCTTGGAGAAATGGAGCTAAACCTTATTTTAATAGTTGAGTGGTCAGAGAGTGCTGGGGAAAACTCTTTAAAAGGACAAAGTATAAATGGTAGCAATGTCACAGGTTAGAAAAGTGATAAAAGAAATTTTCAGGTTCTGATATTGTCCAAAATCTAATGAAAACGATTTAAATAAATAAAAAGAGAAGTTGAAGCTGGTGGCCCCTTTGGGACTCACGTGAAGGTGGTGGCCCCCCCGTGAATTCCTCCACTCTCTGGAGCATCCCTGGGACTTGGGAACAGCAGGGCTTGGGCCAGTGCCCTTCATTGTTTTCATCACACATTTCTGCAGTAGATCAGACCTTGTTCTTGTTATTACAGAAGTGAGTCAGGAGGGGAGCTAATTGTTCTAAACTTTATAAGCACAAAGCCCCATTAAGTGCTCGCTGAGCCTAGAAAGGAGCTCGTCTGTCAGTGTCAACCTGTGACAGAAGTTGGCACAGAAAAGTGCAGAGAGCCCAGGATGTTCTTCATCCCAGAAAATTCCGTGTCTTCAGCATCAGTGTTAGCCCAACAGGATTGCAGTCTCCCGCCGTTCTGGAATGCCAGAATTCAGGGGAACACTTTGCAAGGAGAAACCAGGAGGTCTTTTTATTTATTGAGTGGGTCAGATACTCTCAATAACATGAATTAGTGAGAAGTCCTTTTCCTGAGTGTGAATCATCGTCAGGTCGGGGCTGTGTCATCTCCAGTTTGCTCTCAGACCCTCACAGCTCAGGCTGCCCATAGGATAAATTTACCCTTGGGGTGAGTCAGGGAGGGATAGCACAGCTGCCCTGGGTGTCACAGGCTTTTGGGGGGCACAGGAGGATTCCTGCCTGAGTCAGCTGCAGCCAGAGCTGCCAGGAGCCCTCTCTGCCCAGCACCACAGTGGGAGCCCCTTGCTCTCCTCCTGGCCCCTGCGGTTATACTTGTCCTGCAGAGTGTCCTGTGGCCCCCAGAGGAGCACGGGAGCTTTGGGGTTACCATGTCTGTGGCTCTTCCCCTTTGCTCGGGTGCTGCAGGGAGTCCCTGCAATTGCAGAGAGGTCTCCTGGGTGTGCATTTTCCTGCTGGGATATGGCCATGGATCTCTGAAAAGGAGAAAGTCTATTCCAGGAGTGTCTGGCCTGACTGGAGTGGGAGAATTAAGCCAGGTTTTCCTGTGCTGCTCCTACAGTCGCTGGTGCTGCATCCACATGGACTTAAACCCCTCCAGGGATGGGGACTCCACCACTGCCCTGCCCAGTGCTGGACCACCCTTTTGGTGTGGAATTTTTTCCTAATTTCCTTCAGTGCAAGTCAATTTAAGTACTCAAAGGGTTAGTGGAGAAAAGCATCCTTATACCAGGAAAACTGAGGTCTGCAGCACATGCTACTGAATTCTGAAGGTTAATTATTAAGAATGTAAAGCAAAGCTGTGGAATTATGGAAGGCATGGCTGTGGAAAAAGTCTCTTTTCATTTATTCATGGAATTTTTGTGCTGAGAAAGTTTTTGTCCAACAAAGTTAACAGTACTGCTGCTTACATTTCAGTAATTATTTAAATGTGAAGTCTACAGAGCATTATGGGACAGTATTGAGTGAGGATTTTAGAGCTACCAAACCAAACAAGTTTTGAGCAGGCGGCCTGTTCTCTGCACATAAATTAATATCTTTGCTCAAATTAGTGTCTGTGCTTCTCTTGCTTGCATCTGTTTGTTCTGTGAAGGTTTGAGTTCAATCCATCTTGTGAAATAATACTGTTGCATGGGTAACTATGAACTGTTGGGGATAAGAATAGTGAAAGTTACTAAAATGTTGGGTTTTTTGTTGTTTTTCTCTTGCAAGTTGCTTGATAGTGACCAGGAGTTATATAAGAACTTCCCTCTGGTAATATCGGAGCGTTGGCAGCAAGAAGTAGCAGAAACTGTTTATGATGCAGTAAATGCAGACACAGATAAAATTGAGGCCAGAAAAAGGGCTAAAAATAAGCAGCTTGGCCACGAGGAAGGTAATCTGTCCTTACACTTCTCTCATCTTTTGCTGCTAGGTAGTGATTCCTGGGTTCGGAGTAGCACAGGCTCCCGTTACTGTCATTCCCAGGAATTCTTAGGATTCGTTTAATCCCTGTCATGTTTCATGTTGCTTAAGATGTTTCTTAATGTTTCTAAATGCTG
Organism: Amblyornis subalaris; assembly: GCA_018881555.1. Taxonomy (NCBI): domain Eukaryota; kingdom Metazoa; phylum Chordata; class Aves; order Passeriformes; family Ptilonorhynchidae; genus Amblyornis; species Amblyornis subalaris. The sequence goes on from JACAXG010000023.1 coordinate 8,115,053, forward strand.
AATGGTGACGTCAGGCTTTGGAAAGAGTATCACAGAACCATGGTATGGTTTGGGTTGGAAGGGATCTTAAAGCCCATCCAGTGCCACCCCTCCCATGGGCAGGGACACCTTCCACTATCCCGGCTGGCTCCAAGCCCCATCCAGCCTGGCCTTGGACACTTSCAGGGATGGGGCAGCCACAGCTTCTCTGGGCAGCCTGTGCCAGGGCCTCCCCACCCTCRCAGTCTGTGGGGTTTGATTTCCTGCCAGGAGCTGGGAAGGGCCCCTGAAGGTTTTGCACAGCCAAACTGCAGCGTGCTCGGGGGTGTTGCATCAAACCCCCAAACTGCAGAGAGTAACGTTCAGTTCTGTTAATAACCTCCTTGGGTGAAATACTCCTTTTAGAGCCGAGTCCTGTCCTTGGTCACTGCCCTGCAGCCGCAGCAGCCTTGTGCTTAGGGCAGGGCTGGGGCTGTGTGTGCAGAGCTGGACCTGCCGTGGGCACGGTGGGTTCCTCGTGCCCAGGGTCCCTCCCCTGTGCACAGAGCTCACCCAGAACCGCAGGCTGCACCTCCTGCTGCTCGGCTGACGTCTCCCCTTGGTTTAGATTATGCCCTGGGGAAGGACTGCATCATGCACGGGTACATGCTCAAGCTGGGGAACCCCTTCCTGACGCAGTGGCAGCGGCGTTACTTTTACCTCTTCCCAAACCGGCTGGAGTGGCGAGGAGAAGGAGAGTCCCGGGTGAGTGGGGGCCCTGGGGAGCAGTGGTGGAGCTGAGACACACCTGCAGTGCCCGGGTGTTCTGTGGAAGGAGTTTTCTCTGAGTAAAAGCCCAGGGGGTTTGAGTAACTTCCCTCGCTGTAGTTAATGGGTGGCTACACTGCACAGAGGAGATACAAATTTGACTTGAGAAACCTGTTTACTCTGTTTTGTTGTGTTTTTGAAGGATTTTGGTAGTTGATGGTGTTGTTTTTCATTTAGGACCTCTGGACTATTTATACAAAAAAACACAAACTGGTAAGGTGACCAATGCTATAGCATTTTATTTCCAAGAAAATGCTATAGTGGCTGTAGTGTAGCCCAGCTGTGCTCATGTGCAGGGCAGATCATTTGTATATTTAATTAAGGAAGGGTTTGGAATTTAAGACATTGTGTCCTCTGCGGTCCATAGGGAGAGTTTTCCTGCACACTGCTGTGTATGTTCTCTTTGTAAGTATTTAGTGCTGAAATATTCCCTCTCAGCTCTTTGAAATAATGAGATTGGCCTATTTCTTTGGTAATAGCAGTAATGCTTGAAAAATGTATCAAATTACATGCAACTCTTGAGGGAAAATAGTCAATATTCTGTTTGCAGACACACCTATTTGTAGATTCTTATTTCGTGCTGTCATTACTGGCTTTTAGAGCTGATATTTCATTGTCACTATTGAAGCAACCAAGCCCCTTGTAAATCTCCCTCTTACCTTATTATCTATCTTTAGTTCATGACCTAGCCTTCAGAAATAAATGTTTGTGTAATGACTCTTAATGTTCATAATTTAATTCATGTGGGTAGTCCAGGAAAATGAGATAGTTGCTTTATTTGATGGGCAACAGGGTTTTTTTCAATTAATTCTCTGCTCTTTTGCAAATGCTGCAGCAAAACCTGCTGACAATGGAACAAATAGTATCTGTTGAAGAAACACAAATTAAAGATAAGAAATGCATCTTGCTGAGAATTAAAGGAGGAAAACAGTTTGTCCTACAGTGTGAGGTAAGACTTGTTTTTTGATACCTTGATCAGATTGTTTTGCATGTGGTAAACAGTTGACAAGTTTTTCCGGTCTTCCTGATGCCTGTTAACTCAGGCGCTTGGTGAAGCAGAGCTGAAGTGTTTATCACACTCGAGTTTTGAAAGCAGGAGAGCTGCAGCTGTGCCAGTTCCTCTCWCGGATTTCAGTGGTAATTTGGGCCAAAACGAGTTCAGTTTATTAAATAGCTAAAAACTCCCAAACTTCTCAAGCTCCACGTGCTCCGAGGGCCTCGCTGGCTCGTGTCTCGCTGCAGGGAGCTGCTGGAGCTCGTGCGCGCAAGGGGGAAGCGCTCAAGTCCTCAAAACATTGCACCAGCCTTCGTCAGGTGATGGAGAAGCCAAAGGCTGCACGTGGGCAATACCCAAAGCTGCTCACTCCGTCGGAAAATGGAAATAACTCCCCCAAAGTGCTGTCTGGGAGAGAAGAGGCTGTTGGCCACTTAGCACGGAGTGCCAAACTGCTTCTGTGTCTCTTGCAGAGCGACCCCGAGTTCGTTCAGTGGAAAAAAGAGCTGACAGAGGCTTTCACCGAGGCCCAGAGGTTGCTGCGCCGGGCTCCCAAGTTCCTCAACAAGTCGCGCTCCACGGTCGTAGAGCTGTCCAAGCCCCCGCTCAGCCACAGGAACAGCAACGGGCTGTAGGAGACACCGACCGCTGCCACGGGGAGAGCTGCGTGGTGACCCTGCGGAGCGTCCCGGGACCCTTGTGAGCGAGTGAATGAYTTTGTGCGCCCCTGGGCGCGGGGAGGAGGAGCGGGAGCTCGATGTTTACAGCGTGGGATCGCGTCGGGACTCTGTGCGCGGAGCCGTGCGGACCGGAGGGGCGGCGGGGCTGCCCCGGCCGCGCCGGAGGGCACCCGGCGGAGGCTGCTCCTCGCTCCCACGCGTCCCCTCCCCGCGGGCCCGGCCCGGCTCCGGCCCTCTGGAACTACTGACGGAAGGAGGAGGCCGTTTCCCTGCTGCGCCCCGGCCTGGCCCCTGCGGGCGGCGCGGGTGCTGCCGGCCGGGGACGCCCCCGCGGCGGCACCCAGGGAGCCGGGGCTGCCCCGGCCGTGCTGGGAGCCCCGAGCCCTGTGGTGTTGCCGTGTCCTTCCCGACCGTTACTGCTGACTGATGATGCCCTCTCTCCATACTGCTGATGATCAACAGTGTGACTCTGATGCACTTCGAAGTACTGAATTCTAACTGTCCTGTGGTTTAAATGTTATTGCTACTTCATGGGAGCGTTGAACTCGAATATTCCCTGGGTTTGTTGTACTCACTAATAGTAGCTACCACCGTTTTGCTTCTTCTACGTATATGCAGTACTATAACTGACACAATAGAGTAATAATTGGTGAAGAGGAATTTATGGTAGCTTCTTCTAGTGCTCTGTTGTAAAAATTGACTATTTTAGCACAGTTTTTAAAGAGCAGATTCCTTTTGACAAGTTTACAGTGAACATAAAGACAGTTCTTTTCCATTTCAGGTCAACTGCACTTTTTAAAAATTAAAAAGAAATGATTCAAATCCAGTGCATTGTAGAGCATGTGCTGGGTTGCAGCGTGTGGGTACCTCGGTACGTATTCGGATCACTCCTCAGCCCTGGGCTCGGGACCCTCCTCTGCTGTACACAGGGCTGTTCCCATAGCTTAGAGATCCCCAGTTCCCTCTGGAGCTCGGCCTGGGAGCCTCCTGCACAGATCACACAGCTCAGCCTGGGGAAGGATCTCTGATTTCTGTTCTGAAGAGCTCAAACTGTCCACAGTGAAACCAGTGTGAGAAAACTGAGTGTAGAGCTGCCAGAAGGAGCTGATCAAACGCCAGGTTCACGTTCCCTCTGCTTGAGCCATCAGCTGTGCTGGGTGGAAGCTCTTGCTGAAGGAAAGGTCTCACCCTGAGCTGTCCCACAGCTTCGGGCTGGGTAGGTGGGCCTTGCCCTGGGACTTGTGGTGGTTTGTGAGAAACAGGTCAGGGCTGAACTTCATCTTTTTTTCTGATTCAGTGAACACCTTAGAGGAGATTTTCCTTCCCAGCTCCAGAGGTACAGCTCTCACAGTCCCTGAAGGCAGTGGGAATTGTGCCTTTGTGAATGGGAGCAGAAGTTGTGCCTGGTTTGTCGAGCGTGTGTTGCTGTCAGAAAACCCCAGAGTTCCTTGGAGAGAAGTGATAAAAGTGGCTCTGTTTGCTTCTACACGTGGGGCTGGCTTTGTGCAGAGCTTGTGCAAACCCTGGCTGGCCAGCTGGGGCTGCACCAAAGGGAAGATGCGTTCTGGAAAATATCCCTTGTGATTTCACTCTCACTCCTGATCAGCAGATTCCAGTGCCAGTGTGGGTGAGGGGAGGAACAGGTCATTAATTGGGAAATGGTGCCTCAAACCCAGATATTTTGTGTGAAATGAAGGCTGTGTATTGACTTAGGGAAATACATGTGTTTTGGAAGGCGATGGAGTTGGGATGGCCCCAGAATATTCTCGTTATTGTGGTCCTTGCAGCCCCGTCCAACCTCCGAGAGGAGCGGGGCAGGAAAAGATTTGGGATTTTTTTAGCCAACTGATTTATTGACACTTTAAAATAGCTTTATTTTTGTGATTCCAATCTGACTGTACAGTGAGGAGAGCTTATCACAGTGACAAATTCCCAAACAAAGTTGGAATCCCAGTAAGAAGTGGGGCTCTGTGTGGAAGTGACTGGATGTGCTGGTGAKGAGGGAGAGCTGCAATTTCTCCGTCAAACCAAAATTCTGGATACTGCCCCACACTGCTCCTTCCTGGTGTAGGAACCAGAGTCTCTGAAGTTTTTCTGTTGGACAGAGATTCCTGGTGGTGTTAATTTGCAGGAGAGTCTCTGGTTTTGTGTTTAGGAACCCTCGTTGGATGCAGAGCCTCAGGCACGGCCTTGGCTTTGGTGCATTTTGACCATATTTGTAGGACATTTGTTTATTTTAATGTTCAGGGAAGTAAAGATAAAAGAAATTAGAGTTTCAGGCATCCACAGAACTGAGTGATTAAACAAATTGAAACAAATTCTCTGGAATTCCTTTAGAAAAGGAATTTAGAAAAGCACCAGGCATACTGCAGATTGATGTGTGTGGGGGTGTTGTTTCTGATATTCCAAAATAGAGAAYTTCACCTGGATGGGGCCACGTTAACACCCCCTGACACATCTATGTGCCTCCAGAGCTGCAGGGATTCTTTCCTGAGGATTCCTTGTTGCTGATGTACAGGCTGGCAAATGCAGTCAGAGCAGATCCTGGAAATCCAGTGCGGGTGGTGCGATGGGAAAGAGCTGGGCTTGGGATCCTGGGGCATTTTGGGGAGCTGCACCCCTGTGCCCTGTGTTTTTCCCCTTTGCCATTCCCTCTGCTCTGTAGTAGGGTGGTATTTTTGATAGATGGGAGTTGCTGTAAATTAATGTCTCACTTCAGGAATAGGGATACAGAGAATTCTGGCCAAAATCAAACTTCTGTGAGTTGAAATTCAAGTGCAGGAGAAGGAAACCACACTTACTCCTGCTGCAGGCAGTGAGGAACCCCTTGGAGCTGGGGAGGAGCTTGGCTGGTGACTCCTGTCTGAGTCAGGTGCTCCCTGGACGCTGGGTCAGAGCAGCTGTCCCTTGCTGCAGGTATCAATTTTTTTATTATTCAGATCTGTGTGGTAATTATTTTGCAAATTCATGAAATTGTTAAATGAACACTTACTGTTTTTTGGGTTTTTTTCCAATCCTTCATCCAAGTGTTGGCCATCCACTTCTCCAAGTGTAAAACTTCCTCCCCTTGGTTGTGTTTGAGGTTTTTGTGGTGTTCTTGTCCCTGGTCCAGCGGAGCCTCGGCTCCCGGGTTCTTCCCCCAGTGCTGCTGTGAGAGAAGCTGCTGTAGTGCTGGAGTGGATCCAGCTGGGATTGACATTCCTGGTATGTTCCCCCGCCCCCCAGCAGCTTCAGAAAGACTCGGAACAGGCTAATAATAGCTGGGAGTGTGTCTGGGAAGGGAAGCCTGGCAGGTAGGGAGAGCAGCTCCGGGGATGGACCTGGGCTCGGTCACATTCGAGTTCTCCTTGATTTCTTGGGGCTGTCCTGAGCAGGGCCAGGAGTTGGACTTTGATGATCCTTGTGGGTCCCTTCCAACTCAGGATATTCCATGATTCTGTGGTTCAGCACCTCCCCTTYAGAAACMCAGCAGGAGTTTTTCCTCTCCCRCTTCCGTCAAGGGGGGAAGAAAYGGGAATTGGATTGTGAGGTTGGCTTTGGCTTTGAGGTAAATCAGGTGTTTGCAGCCCAGTGTGCAGGTGATGGAAAGGCTGCTTTGTGCTAAAAAGGCTTGTTTTGGTTGTGATCCCATCCCAGGRGACACTGCTGGTGCCCAGAGGAGCTCTGGGGGTTGATGTTCCCCGAGCAGGACCAGCCTTGCCTCTGGGGTGGCTCGGGATTGTCACTCCTTGGGTTTACAGTGAATCAGCTCACGAGGAGTGAAGTCCCTGGAGCTCTGATTTGCTCTTTTCCTGGCAGCTGCTCAGCTTTAGGACCAGGTTCCTTGACTCCGTGTCCSTATCCGTGTCCTGCAGCCGTTGGCGTGGCAGTGTCACCTCCCGGCACGTGGCAGTGACACGGCTCCTCCGCCTCCGGGGGCTTTGCACCCRAAATACCCCCGGAGGAAGGACTGTTTGAAGTGTACAGTAGACAATAAATAATTCTAGTTGTGTTGATTAATATAAGGAATGAGTCCGTTCTACAAATTAAAGAAAAAAAAAACCTGAGAAGCGTATTTTGACAAAGCATAGTATTAATTTTAATATTGTAAAAAAAAAAAAAGGAAAATATCTAAAATATACAGAGAAAATATGTATATCCAAATGTCTGAGGAGTTTCAAGATAATCTACTTTTGTTTCCTGTTGATTTCTATTCCATGGTGTACATATTATGTGGATGGAACATTGGCTGTTTTAATACTATTGTTAAATTGTATTTTTATTTTGTGTTAAACTAATCATCACAGACTCAGCTTTATTTTGTTTATGTAAAGGTTGCTATGCTCTGTAGGTATAAACCCGAGAATTCTATTTTAACAGAAAAAGCATTTTATATTATTTATTAAATACATGTTTCTCCAACTTCTGACATTCCACAGAATTTCTGCTCCATATGTGTATGGAAGTGGCAGCTCCTTTCAAGCAGGATCAGCCAGCTTTATTCTGTTTTTCATGATAAAGTGRGGATAGTTTCCCTGAGGCTGTGCAGCCCTTCTCTCCCAGCACASGACTCTGGGCTCTGTTGGAACCATCTCGGGTGGCTCCTGAATGCAGGAACACCTGGAAAGCTCCCRCAAATCCCTCCGTGTGAYATTCCTAAGTTTCCCCTTTATCCCTCGGCATTCCCAGGACAAGAATTTATTCACGGGAGTCTGTGCTGGGTTAGTGAGAATTAATGACCTAAGCTGGGGYGAGGAGTCAGCTCGGTGTTTGATCCAGCTCAGCCAGCAGGGAATTGCGGAGCTCTGTCATTCCCAGGGGAAGGAGCGAGCGGAGGGAGAGCCTGGAGCACTGGACACGGGGCCRGGATGCAGGACCCAAAATGCCTTTACTGGAGATGGTTTTGGTGTTTGAGGGGGATCACTCGATCCTCCTAAGGCAGGAACAGTGTCTGTCCCAGGGCCAGGGCCAGGGCAGGACCCTGCTCCRTGTCACACCCCAGGAGGGACCCCAGGACCCTGCAGGGACTGTCCCTCGGGAGTGTGGGGAGGTCACCCCCAGGCAGGACCCCCCTTCCAGCCCCTCCTCGCTGTGGTGCCATCCCAGTGTTGGAGCTGCTGCCTCTGGGCACATCTGGGCACATCTGCAGAGCCAACCCCGCACCTCCCTCCCCAGCGAGGCACAGAAATAGCCCTGAATTCATCGGGTCACTCCGCTCCTAAAAATACTCCCMGCTGTGAGCGCGGCCCCTGCAGTTTGAGGAATGCTCAAGGGATTGCAGTGTGTGCTCTGGATTTCCAGCACGCTGGGGCTGGAGCTCTGTGCTGGTCAGGGCTGATCCCCGTGGCATTTCCAGGGCGAAATGTGGAATTTTCGTGCTGCTGAAGCTCTTTCCTTGCGAAGGGGCTGCCTGGAGCGGGGAGGGATCTCTGCCTCACCCCTGAGCAGACCCTGCCTTCTTTCCCGTTTGCCCTCTGATCCCACTGGATCTTGGGGTGAGCTGTAGTGCGAGCTGTTCCCGGAGGGAGGCAGAGGCTGGCGGTGAGTGAGACCGTGCCGGTGGCGTTGCGGCTCCTCGGTGTCACCAAGGAGAGGTGCCACGGTGGGGACAGTGCCAAGCCCAGTGCCACCGGCCTGGCTGTGTCCAGGCAGGGCTTTGGCAGAGAACCTGGGGCTGGGTGCAGGAAGGTGGCTTTGGCCAGGGCCGGGGCTGATCGGGGTTTGTGTGACACGATGAGTTTCCAGTCTGGAAAAGGAGATGAATGGGCTGGGAAGAGGCTTTCCTGGTGGTAGCAGGCATCTTCTCCTCAGGGAAAGGGAGAGAGCAGAGAGGGGGTGAGATGGAACAAAAAACCAGTGAAAAACAGAATAAAGCAGGAGCATCCTCGGAGAGGGGATTTGTGAGCGCTTCCAGTGCCTCACTAGGTCCTTTAAATCAAAAAGGAGCAGAATCACACGAACAGCTTCTCGTGATGAAGGAAATGATCGAAAGAGAACCTGTCCAAAATGTGTAATTAATGGTAAGCAAAGCCAGGATCTGTAAATACCTTTAGATATTGTATTGATGAGATCATTCCTTGTTTTATGTACTTGGCTCTTTCCATATTTATTGTGGGGAGGGGGGTCCCGTGCCTGTGAGCTGTGGCCGCCCCTCGCTGCCCACGGACTGTCCCGGAGTTTACAGCCCCGTCGTGGCGGGGGTGCCACGCCCGGTTCTTGCCGCCAGTATTTTTTTAACGGATTATTTTGGCACAGCTAAGCTGCTTCTGTGTGTTGGTCAGTACAACTGCTCTCCTACGCCCAGACCCCAATAAAAACCGTCCTTTGCGTGTGTGCCGGTGCCTCGTTCTTTCCGTGCCACCCGTCCCTCCCCGCGGGGACCCGTGAGGCYYTACTGGGCTGTACTGGGCTGTACTGGGAGGAGCAGCTGCCTGCAGGGCACTGCCGGATGGACCCCGTGCACAGGTAAGTCCCTTCACCCCCCCCATCCCTGTGCACCGTGTTTGTCCTGGTTTTTCCAAGGGACACACCGGCCGTGTCCTGCTGTGGGACAGTGCCAGGAGGGCCTGGGAGGTGTGAGAGGTCACCAAGGGTGGCTTTCCACCAGGTCAGAGCCGAGGGCCCCCAGCAGCAGCCAGGCTGCCCTGTGGCTGCAGTGCCATCTGGGGCTGCGTGAAGGATCGTGGAAACCACTGTCCTTGTGCTGTTCCCGGCTGGAATTGGGGTCGGTGAGATGCTTCGGGCAACCCTCGGACTCCTGCCAGGTGACTCCAGACCGACAATCCCATTCCCTTTCTTACTCCCAGAGCTGTTCTGGCTGTGGGTGCCGATGCCCTGGGTATGTCGGTGGACCTTCTGGGTCAGATGTGGAGTGGCCGAGGTGGGGGGGTTACACCTCTGCAGCTGGACTTGGCCTGAGCCAGTGACCTGCACCCTGACTGGGTGTGTGGGGTGTGTGGGCCACAGGTCCTGCTGGTCCCCGGGGTTCACCCTTGGCCCCGAGTGGTCACCACGTGTCCACTTTGCCGGTCCCCTCCCACCTGCCCTGGCTGGGTGCTGACCACGCTGGCATTCGTGCCAGGGGCTATTTTGGGCTCTGCTCCCAGGTCGGCCTCTTCTCCAGCTCAACCCCATCTCAGGGCTGGGGCCGGTGGGGGGAACTGGGGTGCTCCGGGGTTCCTGTGCTGTCCCTCCGGCCCAGGGTGTCCCCTCGGCAGCGCCAGAGCGCCCTGGGTGGGCTCACCCCAGCCCCGAGCGGTTGCCCCACTGCTTTGGGGTGCAGAGATGTGCACCAAGGGGGGCACGAACAGCGTGCCGGGGACGGCACGGGTGGCACACGTGTGYCGGGGAGGGCACGGGTGGCACGTGTGTCCCAGCCGGCGCAGGGGCCGAGGAACAGGAGGGCCCCGCGGTGCCCCCGCCTCTCCCCCGCCGAGGCCCCGGTGCCACCGCCGCGGGTATTTTTAGCAGTGACATGTGTCACCTCAGCTGCCACCGCGGCGGGGCGGGGGTAGGCGGCCGCTGACCCTCCCCGCGCTGCCGCCGCCGCTCTCGGCTCGCCGGGTCCCGCAGAGCCCGGTGCTGGCGTGGGACRTCGGCCCCCGCACCCACCGCCCCCACCAGGTACGGGCGCTGGGGGGGCCCCGGGCTGGGGGTCGGGGTCCGGGCGGGCTCTCTGGGGGCGCGGGGCCGGGGGCCCCTCGGCCGGGAGGGCTATTTTTAGTTGGGAACGGACGGCGATAGCGGCAGCCCCGGCTGCGGGGGCGGCTTCCAGGCGCGGGGCTGTGCTGGGGAGAGGAACACGGCAGGGCTGCGGTGGGAGCGGGGATGGGGGCGGGGGCCCGTGCAGGATGGTGGCTGGGACCCCTCAATGGCCTCGGCTCTTGGCACCCGCCGGGGTGGCAGCGGGTCCTGAATGGCAGCAAGAGCGAGTCCCAAACGGGGACCGGACCCAAACGCCCTCGGCCCGAGCGGAGGGAGCGGAGCGCTGGTCGGTGATGGTGGTCCCGGCCCCCGCTGGTGCCACTCTGGGTGCTTGGTCAAGGCCCGTCCCCGCCGTGCCTCGGTGTCCCCGCCGTGCCTCGGTGTCCCCGCGCGCGGGGCAGGACGGGGGTCCCGCTCCGGCCGAGGGTGACAGTGCCCTGTCGCGGGCACCCTCCGGGCTGGGCTGTGCCACCGGGACCGGCTCTCCCGGGGCCGCAGAGCCCGGCCGGGGGACAGCGCGGCGCAGCGCCGGTCCCTGAGGCCACGTGGCGCTCGGGGCGGCCGCCCGGGCAGGCAAGTGACATTCCCGAGCCCGGTGCTGGCCGCTCCGCCGCTCCTGCCCTTTACTGTACAAGGAGATGCGGCTGCCGGGGAGCGCGGCAGGGCCTGGCGAGCCCCGGCGCGCTCGGTGCATGAATGATCCCGACAGGTGAAGCCGGGGTCAGCCCCAAGTGGGGCACGGACGGGCTCCTGCGGCCACCCGGCCTGGGGCCGTGGGGTCCCACCACCCCTCTGTGCCACCGCCTCCCCAGCTGCCTGGCCCCCGTCAGGGCTGGAGGCGGCCGTGCCCTCCCCAGCACCGCCACACCGCCTGTCCATCCCCTCGTGCCCGGGCTGCCGCTCCGGTCGGTGCCGGGAGCTCGGGTTGGGCAAAGCCCGGCAAGGTCGCGGTGCTGCCGGCCCGGCACGGCCCCGGGGGCCAGCAGCAGCCCCTGGCTAACTCTCTCCTCTCTCTCCGCCTGGCGTGTCCCCCCGTGTCTCCGAGCAGCACCGTCCCGCCTCGCCGCCACCATGGCCATCTCCTCGCGCCTGGCGCTCTGGGAGCAGAAGGAAAGTCTCGGTCCAGGCTGGCACCGGCRGTGTTTCGGGGCTGGGTGCTCGGGCTGCCCGGGGGCTCGGTGCTGGGGGGGGTCTCACTGCAGCAGCCCCCGGGGTCGCATCCCCACGTGCACTTCCTCGTGCTGTGTCCAACCTCCCGGCTCTGGGCTCCATCGCAGCCTGAGCGTTCTGGTTTGAGCGATTTTGCCGCTGTTTTGGGCACGTGGGTCCCGCCCGTGTGAGCCTGGCGGGAGGCTGACGGTTTGGTGCTGGTGCTGGTGCTGGGAAAGCTGCGGGAAGCAGAGCTGGTTTTGGCCTGGGGCCTGGCACGGAGGGACCCGCAGGGCTGCTTGTGGCTGTGGTGTTGCTGGAGCTGCTTCTTGCCTCGCTGCAGCCAGGATGGTTCCTCCTGTGGCACAGAGTGGAGCTGGCAGGGTGTGTGGGCTCCRGCTGTGCCAGCCCTCGGGGGCTGCACCAGCCTGGGCGCTTCTCTCTGGGCGTTTCTTCTCGGTGCTTCTGCTGCCACAGCATCCCCRACCCAGCCTGGTGCCCACGGGTGCCCCTTGGCCTCGCCGGGAGGCCGGGCAGTGCCTCAGCCTGAGCAGGGGCTGGTGTTAAAGCACCCACGGGCTGTGCCAGGCTCCTGTCCCTGTGCCCGCCCCACGACCCAGCTCTGCTCCCCAAAACAGATCCGTGACGAGGACCGGGGGCCACCCCCGTCCGCACCCCCGCTGCTGCTGTCGGTCATCCCCGGGGGGTTCATCCGGCAGCTCGTGCGGGAGACCGAGCAGGAGGCGAGGGCGGCGCGGCGCAGGAGGGAGACCCGGGCGGGCGCCAGGGAGGAGGTGAGCGCTGAGGGACCCACGCAGCACCTGGGGGGCTGCATGTCCCCGGGGTCCCCACGTGCCACAGCCAGCTCCTCTCCTTTGCTTGGCAGCCCGCGGGGAAGGACGGCGAGGCCCGAGGAGGGGGGGCCGGCGAGGGGCCGCTGCGGAACGGGCTGAAGGCAGAGGGGCAGGGGGACAAGGGGGTCACGGCCCCTCCCCACAAGGAGCMGCCCCCGGAGAAGGCTGTGCCAGGGACCATCCCCAGCAAAACCCCGKCCCCAACACCGAGCCCAGCTGCGCCTGCCCCCAAACCAGCGGAGACACCCCCAAAAAGAGCAGAGACCCCCCGCAAACCAGTGGAGACATCATCAAAAACAGCAGAAACATCCCCCAAAGCAGCAGAGCCCTCCACCAAACCGGCAGAGACGCCTCCAAAAAGAGTGGAGACCCCCTTCAAGGCAGCGGAGACATCCTCAAAACCAGCAGAAACATCCCCCAAACCGTCAGAGGCTTCCTCCAAACCGGCAAAGACCACCCCCAAACCAGCAGAGACCACCCCCAAGCCAGCAGAGAGCCCTCGCCCAGGCGCTCCCAAGGTGGCAAAGCCATTGTGCCCAGGGAAGAGCCCCAAGGACCCCCACCTGGGGGGCAGCTCCCCAGCTCCAGCCCCTGCACCGAGCCAGGGCCCTCAGCACGACAGTAAAGTCCCAGCAAAGGAGGGGGCCATGACCAAGGGGACAGTCCCTGAGAGCAGCAAGAAGGAGAAGGTGGCACCCCCGAGGCACGAGGAGCCCCTAGCCAAGGCAAGAGCCCAGAGGGAGCCGTTGGCAGCCAGGAAAGAGCCAGAGAAGATGAAGAAAGATGGAGGTGGCAAGAAGGAGCCAAGGGAGATCAAAAAGCCTGAAAAAAACACGAACAAGTCAGAGGGGCTAAAGGGGCAGCCGGGAGGAATCCAAGACAAGTCCAAAGAAGTGGGAAAAGAGGTGGGGAAGGTGAAAGAAGAGCTGGGAAAGGGTAAAGAGATGCTGAAAGAGATCAAAGGGATTGGCAAGGGCACAGACAAGGACCAGGATAAAGAAACATTGGGAAAGAGCAAAGAGATGAACAAAACCACGGAAAAGGACCAGGATAAAGAGGCATCGGGCGAGAGCACGGACAAGGACCAGGTAATGTGTTGGGGGTTATCCGGGGATTTGGGGCACTGATGCAGTTTTTGATTTCACGCAGCTCTTCCCGTTCCCCTGGGCTGGGGATCGGCAGGAAGGCGGCCCCGGGCCTGGATGGGAGGGCAGCGGAGGGGCAGGAGTGGGGCTGGAAGTGCTGCTGTCCGTGGGGCAAAGGCCGTTTGCTCAGCTCAGTTTCCTCCCGTCCCTGCCCAATCCCCCTGTCCCCTCCCCGCAGGCTCCGAGGGACGTTTGGTACGAGGCGGAGAAGGTCTGGCTGATCCAGCAGGACGGGTTCACGCTCGGTAACTCTCCCTCCGCTGCCCTGGCTTTCCAGGGATGGGATGTGTCGGGAGCAGGGCGGGCTCCGGGGGCTGTGCCCGGCTGCGCCCCGCTGGGGCCCGGGTTGGATTCGGCCCCTTGGCACCTCCCCACGGCACAGCGGGCTCTGCCCCACAACGGGGACGCTCACCGGCCTCCCGTTCAGCCACACAGCTCAAACCGGACGTGGGGACCCCCGAGCTGCCGGCGGGGCGGGTGCGGGTGCGGCGGGACGAGGACGGCTCCGTCATCGAGGTGGACGAGGAGAGCGTGCAGAGGGTGAGCCCCGTCCCGGGCTGGGCTGGTGCGGGGACGGTCCCCGGGGCAGGGCAGTGCCYGGGCACGGTGATGCTCCTCTGGCCGCGGCCCCGGGCTGGCTGTGCCCACGGTGTGGCGGTGCCAGGGGGTCTGGCACGGTCCTGCCGTGACAGCAGAGCTCGAGGGGTCTCTGTCCCTCCTCCCGCAGACCAACCCGCCCAGCCTGGACCAGGCCGAGGATCTGGCTGCCCTCATCAGCCTCAACGAGTGCAGCGTCATGAACACGCTGCGGCAGCGCTTCCGCGCCCGCCTGCCCTGCACCTACGCGGGCCACAGCCTGGTGGCCATCGCCGCCGGCCCCGCGCCCCACGGCGGAGCAGCCAAGGTGAGCGGGGAGGCGGAGGGGCGGCGGCGTCTCCCGCGGGAAGCGGCCACCCACGCCCCTGGGGACGGTGGCGGAGGGCGCCGGGCGCGGCGGGGCCGGCAGGTGGCACCGTGGGACCGTCACAGCAAAGGGACACTCGGGACCGGGGATGCTCCGGGGACACTCGGGACCGGGGATGGTCTGGGGACATTCGGGACCAGCGGTGCTCTGGGAACACTTGGCACCAGGGTTGCTCTGGGAACACTTGGGACCAGGGTTGCTCTGGGGACATTCGGGACCAGGGTTACTCCGGAGTGTCTGGGGAATCATCTGGGGATGATCTGGGGATTTTTGGGACTGGGAATGGTCTGAGGGATGCTCTGAGTACACTCAGTACCAAGGATGCTCGGGGTGGGGGATGCTCTGAAGATATTGAGGCCAGGAATGCTCTGGGGGCTGCCTGGGGCTGGTTTTGCTCTGAGGACACTCATGGCCAGAGGTGCTTGGGGCAGGGTGATCTGCAGACACAGTCTCGGGGCGTTCTGCACCTTGGGGAGAAATCATCACCCTGAGAGTGAATATCTCCAGGATCTTCTCCACCAGAAGCCTGCTTGGGATGTGCTCTGCCACTCTGTCCCTGCCCACAGGCTCCCAGGGGGAGGCGGGACAGCCTCCCCCCGCACATCTGCTCGCTGGCACACCGAGCCTACAGGAACCTGCTGCTGCAGCGGCGGGACCAGGCCATCGTCCCCCTGGGGCACAGCGGGGCCGGCAGGACCCTCTGCTGCCAGAGCGCCCTGGAGTACCTGGTGGGCACGGCGGGCAGCCTGGACGGGCGGGTCTCAGGTACGGGAGGGTCTCAGGTACGGGAGGGTCTCAGGTACGGGAGGGTCTCAGGTACGGGAGGGTCTCAGGCATGGGAGGGTCTCCTTTACAGGAGGGTCTCAGGCACAGGCAGGGGTGGCACTGGGTGCTGGGCACAGGCAGCACACAGACCCTGTGCAGGCTGGGGGCACACAAACCCCGAGGTGGTTCTGCTCCCATCTGACAGCCTCCGTTTGCCTCATTCCCGGCCTGATTTGTGCCTCCCGAGGGGCCGGTGTGGCTGCAGYGCCACCGTCCCGCCCCAGCCTCCACGGATTTGCTCCTTGGACAAACACCAGCGTGAGCAGCAGGGGGGAATTACTCGAGTGACTGCACTGCTTGGGGCAGCACTGTCCCACCTGCTCGGGTCTCTGGGGACGCGGGAGGAAGCGCTGTCCGGCAGGCAGCGGGTCCAGAGGGTGGGGCTGGATTTCGGAGCTCTCTGGGTACACCGTGCTCCTGCAGAGGGCTGAGGGGTGGCCTGGAGCMGGGTGGGCTGAGGGGTGGCCTGGAGCAGGGTGGCCAGGCTGGCACGTCCCCTTTGTGCCAGCCTACACGTGGTGTGGGACGCTGACCCCACGCCCAGGCAGTTCCCCAGTGCTGGGACAGACCCCGGGAGCAGCAGGCAGAGGTGAGGCAGGAGGAGATGCCTCCTCCGGTGCTGCAGGGGGCTCAGGGGGCTCCGGTGCTGGTCTTGCAGTGGAGAAGATCCAGGCCATGTTCACAGTCCTGGGAGCCTTTGGRTCGGTGACCACCGGCCACAGCAGCAGCTCCACGCGCTTCTCCATGGTCCTGTCGCTGGATTTCAGCGCCACTGGCCAGGTCACCGCTGCTCACCTCCAGGTACCTGTCACCTGGAGGGACGAGGGGGCTGTGACTGAAACTGGGGGTCYTTGGGGTGGGGATGAGCCACCCCCGTGCTGCACTTGCC
This sequence comes from Amblyornis subalaris, assembly GCA_018881555.1. NCBI lineage: Eukaryota > Metazoa > Chordata > Aves > Passeriformes > Ptilonorhynchidae > Amblyornis > Amblyornis subalaris. The sequence continues at coordinate 8,131,022 of JACAXG010000023.1, forward strand.
GGCCAGGCTGGGCAGGAGGAGCGATGCTCTGCTCTCTGCTCTGCTCCCTGCTCCTTTCCCTGCTCCCCTCCCTGTTCATCCTAAACCAGAGGTGCCCAAATGTCCTCCGAGCAGATGCTCTGCCAGCAGCGGGGAGGGGTCCCCCAGCCTGTCCCCGTCCCTGGCAGGGAGCTCAGACCAGAGCTGGGATGAGACGTTGATGAGGAAATGCATAATTCAGCGTTTCATTAGCAGCACCTCACGGCCCCTGGAGCTGAGCCTCTGAGGGCTTTTATCACCGTCAGGGCTTTTATCACCGTCAGGGCTCTTATCAAAGGCTCTTTAATCACAGCTGCCCCCGCCCCGGGGCCTTGTGTGAGGGAGGAGAGAGCTGGAGCTTTGTCTGCTCCCGGGGAGCACCAGGGCCCCCCACGGCTGCCCCTGCCCTGCCCCGGGCACCCGCAGGGAGCTGATGGCCCGCGGGAGCTGTGCTCGGGCAGGGTGCGAATGTGCCCATCAGGACCGCTAGAACCACCCTGGGATGTCCGTGGAAGGATGGGACAGTCTGGGAGGGGCACCCCCAGCTCTKCAGGGACTCGTTCCTGGCGCCAGTGCTGGCACCGAACACCTTTGGCAAGGCTGGAGCTGAGCTGGGCGTGTCTGGAGCCCAGGCAAGGATTTATCCCGATCCTGCAGGGTCTTTGCCAGCGCCCTGGCACTGCCCAGCTCCTGGAAGCACAGTGGGACCGTGGGCGTTGCTGCCATGCACTGAAATGCGCCCTTGGTGCCTGGGGCACGATTCRGCTCTCGCTGGCACAGCCCTGGGCGGGAGGAGCAGCCCCCAAATCCAGCCGTGGCCCTGCGAGGAGAAATCCAGCCCCTCCCTGGCCGCTCCCGGGAGCATCTCCCCATGTCCCCGTCCCCTGTGTTCCCTCCCCAGACCCTGCTGCTGGAGAGGGCCCGCGTTGCCCAGCAGCCTGATGGAGAGAGCAACTTCAACGTGTTCCCACTGCTGCTGGCGGGGCTGGACACGGCAGAGAGGTGGGTGTGAGGATCCCCCGGCTGCCCAGGGGTTCCCCATCATTTATTCCCAAATTCCCTCCGTCAAAGGGGTTTTGAGACTCCCTGATAAGGGATTGTGAGGGCAATTGCATTAGTGGGGCTGCAGGGATCTTTATGGACACGTGTCAGAGATTTTCTGTGAAACAGGGACATTTCCTGGTGCTTTTTGCCCCTCCACTAAAGCTGAAATCGGGGTGATAAATGAGGCAGAGACCCCTTTCCCTGTCACTTCTGGCTYCCCCCAGGCTGTGTGTCCCTGGCGTGCCAGGTGCCAGCTCATGCCCCTGCCCATGGTGGCCTGTCCCATCCAGGTCCCTCAGACGGTGCTGGAAAGGGGGCTGGGGGTTCTGGGGGCAAGCAAGGAGGGATCTTGACTCTCATTTTCTGTCACCACTCCCAGGACGATGCTGCACCTGCACCACGTGGCTGAGAGCAATTCCTTTGGGATCAAACCGTTCACAAAGGTAGGGAGAGGGAAATGCTGGAGTCCTGGGATGCAGTTAGAGGATGTCTTGGGGTCCCTGGCTGCTGGGTGGCTCGTGATGATGCCACTGCACTGGGAGCATGGAGGGRAGGGAGGGAATGTTGGGATGTGAGGAAGGGTCTGCCCAAACAGCCCCCAGCACCCCTCTGACAGCTGCTGGGCCTGGGCTGCCCTGCCTGGGATCTCTGCTTGGGTTTTGGGCATGCCCCAGCCACCCTGGGAACAGATCCTGCTGCTCTGGGGTCACCTTCCCCTGATGTTCCCCTGCAGCAGCAGCTCCCAGGGACAAGTGCATCCCTTGGGCAGCCCAGAATGGGATTCTCAGGGGTTAAATGCTCCAGAGCTGGTTCCCAGCCCCAGCCCCTGATTAGTCTGAGCTGTTTGCAGAGCCCCAGCAGATTGTCCACGAGCCAAAGCGCTGGGATGGATGGCAGCAATTTGCAGTTACATCATCTATTGATGAATCCAATATTCCATCTTCATCAGGGAGCTGCTGCTCCGCTTGGGCAGCCAAAGGAGTCACTGCTGGAGCAGCGGCTCCGGGGAGGGCACGACGAGGCCCTCCCCCTGCTGGTGCAGCAGATTTGGGGTCAGAGGTGGGGTTTACCCTCGATTCCAGCCCAGCACGGAGGGTTTTCCCGCTGGTCCTTGCCCAGGGGGAATGGTGCTGCTGGAGCCAGTGGCTCCTGGCCCCACAGAGCAGCCCCAGCTCGGGGAGGGCAGGAGGGGGTGGAGGGGTGGCAGGTGGCAGGGCAGGTCCTGCTGGTGACCAGAGCCTCCCAGCTCTGGGCAGGTGTGTTTGGTGAGGAGTGAGGGGAGATGGTGGGATGGGAGAGGGGTCCCTGTCCACAATGTGGGCTTGGAATGAGATGAGCTTTTATGCCCCTTCCAACCCAAATCCTTTGATGACTCCATGATATAAAATGTCTCCAGCTGCTGCTCTGTAGACACTCCAGAAGTGGGAATTGTGTGTCCTTGTATGACAAGGGGATGCATCCAGCTTGCTCCTAGCCCCAGGCTCTCTGGAAACCTGCCAGGGGCTTCTCCACTTTGTCCAAACTTCCCCGAGGGTCCCTTGCTGTCTCTCCCTCGCTGTCCCGATGGTTTCACTCTCCCTTTTGTCGTGCACCCCTGGTGCCCGGCAGAGGCACTGACACCCCCCTGGCCCTCCCCCTGCAGCCCGAGGACAAGCAGAGGGCCTCGGTGGCCTTTGGCCAGCTGCGGGCTGCCATGGACACGCTGGGCATCACCGCGGAGGAGCAGGCGGCCGTGTGGCGCATCCTGGCCGGGATCTACCACCTGGGAGCTGCTGGAGCCTGCAAAGGTGAGGGGGTCCTGCCCCTGCCTCCCTCACACCTGCTCCCTGTGTTTGGATGGGGGAGGGAGCGTGTCCTGGCAGGGATCCGTGTTTGGGGGTGTGGGGATGGGGGGCTATGGGAGTGACGCTCATCCCGGGGCTGTTCCCTCTGTGGTGGCTCCAAGCTCTTCGTTGCCCTTCCTCCCCGGTGGGATGTGGGATGCTTGTGTCCTGCCCCATGAGGGCTCCTGGAGCAGGTCTGTCTCTGCCACACATGGACAGGACGCTGCTGGGCGTCCCCTCGTGCCAGTCCTTGGGGAGGACCGGGGTGGGTGACTCCCTCGTTGGTGCGTTGTCCCCAGTGACACCACGAAGGGACAGCTCCRGGTAGCACTGATTTTATCATCTCTTGAGTGTCTCCCACATTAACCGAGTTACAATAGGCTGAGTCTGGATGGAGATTGTTTTTGTAGAGACTTTGTTAATGCGGGCGAGCAGAAATCGCCTTGTCCCTCACGAATGATTGTAGGACGCGCTCTAACCTGCTTCAGAGGCAGCCACATTGATTTACACACTTCAATTTATGAGGGCTGCATAAAGGCTGCCATAAACTCAGCCACAGACGTTTATAAATGTCTCTGCAACATGTCATAACACATCTTACGGTAATTTATGCCATTAATCATTTATTAATTATTTAAAAAGGATAGATGCTGTCGTGACTGACAGGGAGTTCTCCTTCTCCTTCTTTGTGGTGTTCTCTTTCCTCATCTCCATCTACCCTAATGCCCTTCCAGCTTCTAAAGATGACCCTGTGGTCTCAGGCTGATGAGTGTCAGAAGGCTCTTGGCCAKAAAAATTTGAAAGTCCTTCTGCCCTGTGAGTTTCCAGGAGAGCAGATTTTGGAGATGCTCATCATTTTGGGAGTTCCCAGCTCCAGGGCAGGCGGAGGGACGGCCACAGGGAGCTTTGGTTTGCTCAGACTTCTGCACATTTGTCCTGAGCCCCTGTAAGTCAGCCTGGGAGGGAATTGAGTGCTGTGTCCAACAAATCCTGCTCAATTCTTTCAGCAGGAACAGGAGTGGGAGTAGCGGGTCCAGCAGGGCTGTGGCTCCGAGCGCACGCGGGTGYGGGATTAACAAGCAGAGCATGTCCCGGTGTCGCTCACTCTGGTATTGATTCCCCCACCGTGTGTCAACAAAAGGGGAGAAATGAAAGGAAATACGGATAAAAAATGGATCAAAGCCGGATGGAGCAAAAGTCTCAGTGGGGGCGACGACTCTTTTAATGTGGTTAAACCTGTCTCCCGATAGCCATCTCTTCCCTTCCCCTTTCATGCCCTTTGATGTTGTGTATTCCAAATCCTCTCCTTGAAATCTCGCCGAAGGGAGCCTCGGCGCTGCTGTTCCAGGGCATTCAGGAGCTCAGCCGGGCGCCTCCTCTGTCCCATCCGCTGCCACGGCCCCGGCACGTGTCAAACAGGCCCCACTGCGGGCTGGAGGCGCCTTTTCCCTCCTCTCCTCACCCACTCAGTCTGTGCAGGARTAAACCGGGAGGGAACAGCACCACCTCTCCCCGGCTGGGAGTGGAAAATGCATTTGCAGCTACAAAACCACTGAGAAGAAAAGGTTGAATTTCAAAAGCTTGTTCTGCTCCGTGCCGGTGTCAGCCCTTCCCGCTGCCTTTGTAACGTGTCAGAGCAGCTCTTTCAGTGGGAAGGCAGCCTGGCAGCCGGAGACCAGCGGGGCATCCTGGGCACCACTCCCCTGAGTGCTCTGGGCCCTTTGTGGGCTGCAGAAAATCCCCCAGTTTCATTTATTTGCTGCCTCCGTAAGCGGGAGGGAGGTTTGGGGCGCAGCGGGGGTCGCGTTCAGCTCTCTCTCTCACGCTGTCCTTTTGCTGCCTGATACAAAAATAAACCATAGTGGCTCCCTGTGGGCTTCCCACCGCACACCTTCACCGGATGTGGCTGCAATTCCAGCCCTCCTGGTGCTCCGCAGGTGTGTGCCCTGCTCAGGAGTCACCCCAAAACCCCCTGGCGCAGCGAGGCTGCTGCAAACCCAGAGCCCTGAACCCCTCGGATGGAGGAGAACGGCAGGGCGGGAGGGCTRGAACCCACTGCTCAGATGGAGGACACCGAGCTGCCCCAAACCCTGTGGAAGTCAGGGCAGCAGGAGAGATGGGAGCACCCAGGCAGTCGGGGGGAATTTTGGGGCCAATGAGACCACCAGTGAATGCTCAGCTGCTGGCAGGTGGGGGCTGCCATGGCCCAGGGGGTCCTGCACACACCCACCCCTGTGGSATCATGCCCTGGGAGGCAGGAGAAGGAGCATCCTTGTTCCAGACCCAGGAAATGGGGCATTGAGTGGGCTGGAGATGGGCTGGGGCTGCAGCAGGAGAGGCTGAGCCGGGGTCCCCGTGAACAGTGTGAGGTAATGCTGACCCTGTGTTTTCCCTCTGCTTCTCTTAAATTTTACCTGGGCCGAAGTAATTCCCTTCAGGTGTTGAAGTCAGCGAGTTTTCCATGGTCACATCACACCCAGCAGGGCCGCGTGGTGCTGCTGCTGCTGCTTACAGTTTATGGAGGGTGAAATGGGGCCTGGGGCCCCCAGGCCTGAGTGGACTTCCCTTGATTGTCTCAGGGATGCTGGAGGGAGCAGTGTGGGATGCTGGAAAGGGCAGTGTGGGATGATGGCATGGGCAGTGTGGGATATCAGCCAGGTCTGTGCAGCCCTGGGCCCCCAGCCCCTCCACTCCCCGGTGGGCAGAGCTCTTGTGTCTGACARGAGTCAGCGTCTGTCCAGCCAGCTCAGACAAGAACAAGTGAGAACAGAATAAATCAAAGCCTGGAGTGTTGAGGCAATTCCTCTGCCTGCTCCAGCACAGCCCTTGATGTTGGAATCCTTCAGTCAGCRTAGAAAACACTGGGAAAGGATCAAAGGATGAGGGAGATGGGGTTGACTGACTCTCATGGATGTGCTGGGAAGCACCCCCAGCCCCCGAGCCCTGCTTTGTGCATCCCCTTGGCCGGGAGCGGGTCCCCCGTGAGGCTTCCCAGGATGTGGCCACCTCTGGCTGTCCATCCCACACCCTGTCCCCTTCCACCAGCCACCAGCTGTGTTTGAAGGGCCCATCGTAGCTGTGACTCCCCATGCTCCTCATCCACCGCCCGAAAGTGCCGCCCGGAGCTCTCTGGGTGACTTCGGCTGCTCCCGTTTCTGCTCATCCCCCSTGCTCCCGAGCTGTGCTGCCCGGCTGCCTCCGCGGCACCTTTCCGCCCTGGATTTGTAAAAGGATTAATCCTGTAAATGACTTCCCTATTGATTTTAATCACTAAGCCGGAATCGTTATCGCCGGATGCCAGCGACGAGCGGAGCTCTGCTCGCGGGGAGGAGCTGCTGCTCCCGGCTGCCGGCACTGCAAACACCGCCGGCGCCGGGAAAGGCGATCCCGGATTTCGAGGGATTGGTTTGTAATCCCATCAGCTCCATCAGCACATCCGCTGCTCTGCTCCGCTGAAACTCTCGAAACACCGAAGTGACCGATGCTGCGTGCTCCCCCTGGTCCCCGACGTGCCTCGCATCAYCGCGATTCCGGGGTGCCCGTGGGAGCGGGCGGGGTGTCTGTCGGAGGGGCCGGGGCAGGGCTGGCCCCGGCTGAGCCCCCGTGTCCCCGCAGTGGGCAGGAAGCAGTTCCTGAGGTTCGAGAGCGCCGGCAGAGCCGCGGAGGTGCTGGGCTGCGATGTGGAGGAGCTCGGCAGCGCCGTGTTCAAGCACCACCTGAGGCACATCCTGGCGCAGGTGACGGCGCGGGGCCGGCCCCCGGCGCAGGAGAGCCCGCCAGGTACCGGGATCCCCATCCCTTTTCCCTTCGTTTCGCGGGAGGGGGAATGGTGAGGCACCGTGTCCTCTCGGGCAGCGAGGCCCAATTAGGGGTCTTAATGTGAATTAAATCATTAACTGTGCCGTGTCACGTCGCTGCCCTCAGCTCTCCTGCTGCCCCTGCCTGACCCTCCTTAGGGACACGCGAGGATCAGGTGAATTCAGATGAGTGATGTGGCTTAAACGCCGTGAGAGCTCTGCCTAGGAAAACGGGAAAATCCCCAAACTCCACAATGGAGCTGGGCTGGTGTCGTGCTCCATCACCTGTCCTGCAGGGAGATCCGGACATGATCCGGGATTGTGCTGCTGAGCCACTGTAAACCTTAAATTAATGTATGGATCCAATCCACGGAGGCAGATCCAGCATGTGCATGGTGGGAGGGTGAGATAGTGCCTGGATTTCAGGTCAGCCTTCCCACACTCCTTGAAGGTTGGACTTGATGATCGTGGAGGTCTTTTCCGACCCTGATGATTCCATGATCCTCAGCAGCAGAATTCCAGCTGAGCCCCTGCAAGTTACTCTGATAAAAGTGAGAGCCTGAGGAAGTGGCCTTTGACATGGGAATAGYTGTATTCCTGAAATCCACGTGAGGCAGGAGAGGAGCCAGGGGCAGGTGGGGGATGTGCGGGGCTGTCCCACAGCCGTGGGGCCGTGTGGATCCTCCTGCGCTGCAATCCAGGGAATCCTGGGTACCACCTCAGCTCTGTGGGGGCTGAACCCGGCTGGAAATAAATGGTGTGTCTGTGCCTGCTCTTCCCTCCCCTGTGCCAGGGCCGAAGATGACSGGCGTGGAGTGTGTGGAGGGAATGGCCTCGGGGCTCTACGAGGAGCTCTTTGCCGCCGTGGTCTCGCTCATCAACAGGTACAGACGGAGCTGGGCGCTGGGGTTTGGGGTGGCAGCCCCTTCTCCAGSGGCTGCCGAGGAGGAGGAACCTTTGCTGGGGCTCTCCAGAGAAAGGCATGGAGCAGGTGACTGCTGCCTGCTGGAAAAATTGGCAGTTGTGTGAAAATCTCCACCTGGGAATGGCGCTGGCACTCGGGACCTCCTATATCCTGCCCTCTGTGGTACAGGCACAGAGACCTGGCACCGTGAGTGCCCGGCTGGCACCCCTTTCCTGCCCGTGGGTAAATCCTGCTGCTGTGTGCGGCTCTTCCCAGGTCCTTCTCCTCCCAGCACCTGTCCATGGCCTCCATCGCCGTGGTGGACACCCCTGGCTTCCAGAGCCCGCAGCAGCGGCGCAGCGAGCGAGCGGCCACCTTCGAGGAGCTGTGCCACAACTACGTCCAGGAGAGGCTGCAGGGGCTCTTCTACGAGAAAACCTTCCTTTGGGAGATGGAGAGGTACAGAGAGGTGAGGAGCAGGGCCTGGAGCAGCTGCYAGCACGTGGGAGTGGGGCTGCCTTTGTCCCCAGAGGTCCCCGTGTCCTGCYGTGGTGTGAGTGGATAACTCGGCAGCTTTAGCAGGAGGGATCCYGCAGAAATGGGGGGTCTGTGTGGAGCAGGAAGCCTGAGCTGTGTCCCTCTTCCCCCCTGCCTCAGTCCTGGATCCTCCTGGCTGTTTCTGATGTGCCAGAGATGCTCTCTTGGCATCTTTGTGGAAACCACCATGGCAGGGGGGTTGGAACAAGATGATTTTTTAAGGTCCCTTCCAACCCAAACCGTTCTGGAATTCTATGATAAACTTGCTCCAGCTCAGGAGACTTCGTGCCCTTCTGCTGGCGCAGCTGACTTTTTCCTCGGGTGATGAATTATAGAGAATAGAAAGGAAAATGATAAATTATTGCAGGAATAAGCTGCTGAGAAACCTACAGGCAGAGATGAACTTATTATAGACTTGAAGGAGTTACCGTAATGCCTCCAGCCCTGGGGAAATGGCTGAATTCCCGTGGTTTAGCACTCACACATCACCGAGTAAGGAAAGATGTGCCCTTCCCTGTTGATGAAGATGGAATTGCTGCCCGGAATGCTGSAGGGCTCAGCAGGCTCCCCTTGCCTGGGCTCTGCTGCTGGCTCAGGGTGGTGCAGGACCTGTCCCTGTGAGCCCCAGCGCCACTCTGTGAGCCCCTCACTCCCAGTGCTGGGTCACACGGGGGTGACAGTGGCACATGCCCTGGGGAGGCAGAAACTGGGTCCCCACTGCTGCTTTTGCTCTGCCTGCAGAGCTGGGTCCGTCGGCAGAACCTTTCCATGTTGCCATGGAGAGACACTGAAGCCACRAGTTTTGCTGAGCATCCCTGGTTGGGGTGTGAGGAGGAACCAGCCGTGCTCCCCCTGCCCCTCCTGGGGGGCTCCCAGTGCTGGGGGTGTCGGGAAGGGGGGCGAGTCCTGCAGCCCCCGGTGAGGGAGGGACAAACTCCTACAAGCTGCAAATTAAAGAGTTGGTTGCTTTCTTGTCAAGAAATTCTTATCACTTATAACAGATCAATTACTATCATATGATTGATGCAGCCTGTCTGACACCCCAAAGCAGCATTCCATGGGGAATTCCACAGGGGCAGTCATGACCATGCCTCCGTGTCACGGCTCYGGTGGCTGCTCCTCTCCCCCGGTGCTGGATCCCTGCCTTCCTCCCCGTCCCTGCCCGTGGATCTTCTCTTGGCTTCCAGCTGCCAGCCCATGACTGAAGCAAGCTTTTAAATGATGTTTTCCAGGAAAATGTTGARGTGTCTTTTGATCTCCCAGAGCGCTCCCCCCTGGCCACGCTGTCCATCATCGACCTGAGCTGCTCCCAGGTACCCTGATCCCGTGGGAGCTGGGAGCTCTGCATCCTGCTGCTCCCTACAGTGGGGGCTCCAGAGGCAGAGTGGGACCCACAGAGTGTCCCAGAGCAGCCTGGGGTGCTGCAGGGGAGGGCACAGCATCCACCAGGAGCTTTTCAAAATGCAAGGACCCTTCCTGACCCAGCTCTGCACTCCGTCACCCCTCCCAGCCTGGGATGATGGGCTCCTCTGGACATTGAGGAGGGCTTGGGGTGATGTCCAGAGCTGGATCAGGCTGGGAGGGTGTCCTGGCCCTGCCCTGGCGTGGGGGCCACAGCAGGGCAGTGGGGGCAGGCTGGAGGGAGCAGGCTGGAGGGAGGGGAGCCCAGAGCCCTCCTTTCCTTGCCGGCACCAAGCAGCTCTCCCTGGGCAGCCGCAGGCGCTCGCGGGCGGCGCCGGGGCCGCGCGCCGGGGGCTGCTGTGGATCCTGGACGAGGAGGCGCTGATCCCAGGCTCCGGGGATGGCACCGCCTTCGAGCGCCTCTGCTCCTACTTCGCCACCAAGGGACCCGGCCAGGAGGGTGAGTCGGGCTGGGCTCGGCCGCCCGGCCTTCGGCATCGCCGTTTGGCTTCGGGAATTCGGGAAATGCAGCCGATCCAACCCCTCACGGCCTTTCCTCCGGGCTGTCCCCGGGGCACGCAGGGGACGGGCGCCTGCGCCGCTGTGAGCAGACGCTGCACTTCGAGATCGGCCACCGGCTGGGCACGGCCCCCGTGCGCTACGACCTCACGGGCTGGGTCAGCAAGGCCAAGTTCAACCTCTCGGCCSAGAACGCCATCCAGGTGCTGCAGAATTCCACGGTGTAAGTGCCAGGGAGGGGCCACGGCGCCGGCGGGGAGCTTGGGAATGCCCCTGCCCTGAGCTGCAAACCCTCCAGACATGGAGGGGAGACAGAGGATTGTGTGGGGCACCTCGTGGGTGAACAAAGGAGAATGGCTTCCCGCTGCCAGAGGGCAGGGATAGATGGGATGTTGGGAAGGAATTGTTCCCTGTGAGGGTGGGGAGGCCCTGGCACAGGGTGCCCAGAGAAGCTGTGGCTGCCCCATCCCTGGAAGTGTCCAAGGCCAGGCTGGACGGGGCTTGGAGCAGCCTGGGATGGTGGGAGGTCTCCCTGCCCATGGGAGGTCCAGCACAGGTCAGAGCTGTGAGGCTTCACCAGCAGCTGCCCAGGTTTTCCSACTGCCTCGAGCAACCTTGTAAACTAAATTGGAATTGAAAGGGAACTGCAGGTGTCTGCACACAGGGGGATTTTAACCTTCTGCTTACGCACTCCTGGCTCGTTTTGTTTGGGCTTCAACCCAGGGAAGCTCTAACAGCAGTGACCAGCTCCGTGCTCAGACCAGAGAGGATGGAGTGGGTGGGGGGTGTCTCGGCATCCTTGCCCACTCCCAGAGCAGCACCAATTCCCAATTTGGGGCCCCGGGTGTTGCATCCCAGTAGAAGCTGGGAAGCCGCTCCCGGTGCCCCATCCCACGTGTCCCCCCCGTGCTGTCCCTCAGGGCCGCGGTGCGGGCGCTGGCGCTGCCCCGGGCGCGGGTGCYGCCGTCCTGCCGCGCCCTGGCCGGGCTGGACGGGCGCTCCCAGGCCGCCCTGCGCCGCAACGCCTGCCTCAGGAGAGCCTTCGCCAGCAGCGTGGCTGCCGTCAGGAAGAGGTCGGTGTGTGCCCAGGTCAAGCTGCAGGCGGTGAGTGCCGAGCCCCTGTGGGTCGGGGGGGTTTGACGCGGAATATCCCGACCCCGCGCTGAGACCCTGCYCCGGGCACGCTGCCCTTCCTGGGGAGCCCCGCGCCCCAGCAGTGACCTCCTGCCTGTCCCCGTTGTGGCTGTGGGCCCCCTGGGATGCTGCTGTGGCCTGTCGAGCTCTGCTGTCACTCAGGGAGAGCATCCCCAGCACACAGATCACAGATCACACACACACACCTCGCTGCTTAATCCTCTGAAGTGCTCAGACAGAAACCAGCCCTTGGAGCTGGGCTCGTGCCAGGCTCCTGCTGCTCTCACTCCTAATTAGGGGTCCAAACTCTCTCCAGGCAATGAGGCTTAGGCTCCACTGACTCCCTGACCAGCCCATTTTGGCATCTCACCTGTTCCCCGCAAACCCCCTGCCCAGAGTCCCTCAACCACGATGATCTTTAACATCCCTTCCCACCCAAAGCATTCCATGATTCTAAGAACCCTGGTAACGCTTGTGGCCGTAACTGGAAACATGGGACATTAGCAGGGAGGGTCCCTCTCCCCACCTGTGCTCACCCCTCTGACCAGAGCTGTTCCCAGCTCCGAGGTGACTCCCGAACCTGCCCAGAGCCCCTGCAGGTGCACGGGGAGCGTTTCCCACCTCCAGCACGTGCTGGCCCTGTGTCCCCTCCATCCCCACTGACCTCCGCCTGCCCTCCAGGACGCCCTCACCAACCTCCTGCGACGGTCCCAGCTGCACTTTGTCCACTGCCTCCTGCCAGGGATGGGGGTGGAAGGGCCGGTCCCTCGGCCGCCGGCGCCGCCGGACGCGGCCCCGCAGCTGGACGTGGTGGCCCTGCGGACACAGCTGGAGGGGACCCAGCTCCTGGACGCCCTGCGCCTCCACCGTGTYGGTACGTCCAGACCCTGCCCTGGGCAGTGCCCATCCTGTCCTCTGCTGCTCCCTGCCCCTGGCTCTGCCCTKCCAGGCTTTGCTCATCACCCCCTTCTCCCCATTCAGAAATCTCCCCATTCAGAAATCCCCCACATTTTTATTCCAGCTTTTTGCAGGGGTCCCCAGCCCCTCTCATGCCAGAGCTCAGTGGCTGCAGCTCCAGTGGMGCTCCCCCTGCTCCCCTTGGAGCATCCGTGCATCAGGCTGGACCTGCACTGAGCACGATCCCAGTCCATGCCACAGGGACAGGGAGCTGTGCAGGAGGTCCAGGGGCAGGTCCTGCGTGACACGAGGTGCTGGGGTGGCATTGCCACCTCTGGCTTCTCCCGGTGCCCTCTCCCTGCCCTCACTGCAGGGGCTTCCCTCTCGTGGCAGCTTCCCTGGCGTCCCCACCCCTGGTTCCCTTTGCTGTGCACAGGATGTCCCAGCAGGTCCCTCCCCAGCGCTCCAGYGGCTGGTGCAGCCCCCGACACGTCCGTGTGTCCCCAGGGTATCCGGACCGGCTGCTCCTCACCCAGTTCCGCAGGCGCTTCCAGGTGCTGGCTCCGGAGGTGATGCAGAAGCACAACTCTGCCTACGAGGTGGCAGATGAGAGCAAGGTGTGTGCTGGGCTGGGGGCACGGGCTGAGACCCCCACGTGGGGCTGTGCTGATGCCAGAGCTGTTCCAGCCCTTCCCAACCCCATCAGAGCTGTCTTTGCAATGAGGAGCAATTCCTAGAGCTCCTAGATTGGATATTAGGAAAAATTCCTTCACTGAAAGGGTTGTCCAGCCCTGGAACAGGCTACCCAGTGCAGTGGTGGAGTCACCATCCCTGGAAGCGTCCAGAGAACACGTGCTTGTGGCACTTGGGGACATGGGTTCGTGGTGGCCTTGGCAGTGCTGGGGGAACAATTGGGCTCAGTGATCCTGGAGGGCTTTTCCAACCTGAATGATTCCATGATTCTAAACCCAAGGCTGCCCTCAGGGACCAGGGATGAAGGAGAAAACCCCATTCAGGGCAACTGGGCAGCTCACCAGCACTGGTGACCTGGTCTGGGGGGTCTCCATTCCAGCCCGTGGGTCAGGCTCTGGGCAGTCAGAGCTCCCTGGGAAGGACCAGGAGGGATCTGTCCACGGAGCTTCATCCTTGCGGGTGCAGCCTCCTCCAGCGCCGGGTCCAGGGCGTGGCTTTGTGTCCTCCTCTTCCCCTCCCCTGCGTGCCTGGGCACGGCRGGACACGGATCCTCCTGCAGCCTGGCCGGGCAGCGAGCTGGGCTCTGCACCCAGAGCCTCTCCCCTGAGGAATGCTTTTCCAGGGCAGTAAACATTCCTGGCGTGGGCTGTGCTCTCCAGCGCTACTGCTCCGCGGGGAGGGCTTGGGGAACTCAGCCTCTTATTGCACCTTTTAACTGGAGAGGGAACAGGTCTGACAAATCCTGAGTGCTGGGGATTCCCGCTGGGAATCTGCCCTGTCTGCAGCACAAGGCATGAACCAAGGGCAGGATCCGGGCACTGCTGTGGCCCCATATGACAGAGCCTCTCCCTGGCTCCCCCAAAACCAGCTGGTGAGGATAATCCAGGCAACATTCCCAGGGACCCAAGAGWGCAGGGACATGGAGGCTGCTGGGCACCTGCAGCATCACCTGCAGCCTGGGGTAACCCCTCACCTCATCCCACAATGCCTGAAAGCCAAAAGAGCTCAGGAAGGAATGTGGAGGTGTGCCAGTTTTATTTGTTTCCTGGGAAATTTGTAGGAAAACCAGGGGAGATCCAWCCGTGGAATAAGGCTGTGGATGATCTGGGAAGAGCTGAGAGGAGGAGARGGATTAAAGCTGGGCACGTGCTGTGTTGTGCAAACCTCAGCCAGCGTGTGCAGAGGCAGTTAAGACCTCGGGATTTAATGAGACAAGTCTGACAATCGRGAAAGGTCAATATTGCTGTGAAGTGCTGCTGGAGGCAGAGGGTGCCTTGTCAGCAGCGTGTAAGCAGGGGATTTGGAAAATCCCATCCTCCCTGGAGCTTGCTGCCACGAGGGTTTGTTGGCTRGGAGATGCTTCCCGGGACACGGCATCAACCCGGCTGCTGGAGCAGGAGAGAGGGCACAGCGCAGTGAGAGCTGGCCCTGTGCTGGGATGGGATGGCACTGTCCTGCTCAGCCCTACACCAGTCCCAGTCCCAGCAGTGCCACCAGAGCGGGGCACAGCCACAGCACTTCCTCGGGATTCACTCCCTGTGGTGATCCATATCCCCATTCCTTGCTGTGCTCCATCCTCATTCCCTGCTGTGCTCCATCCCCATTCCCTGCTGTGCTCCATCCTCATTCCCTGCTGTGCTCCATCCCCATTCCCTGCTGTGCTCCATCCCCATTCCCTGCTGTGCTCCATCCCCATTCCCTGCTGTCCTCCATCCCCCCGTTGCACAGCTCCTGGTGAGGCCAGGGGTGCAGTTCTGCTGCACAAGGTGCTCCTGTGTCCGTGCTGGAATATTCCTCCCGTGGGTTTGTCCCTCGCACGGGAGCTGTGTGAGGCTGCCAGGAGATGTTGTGCCGAGTGAGGCATTAGCAGAGGATTTTTGTCTCAGTTTCTGTAGCTCTGGGGCTTTCAAACCATTTGTCCAGACAGCGTGGCTGCCCCAGGGGAATGTCTGGTGTTATGTTCCTGTGTTGGTCCAAAGCTYGGAGTAATTGAGTTCAGGCTTCTCCTTGGGATAATCTCCTGCTGGAATCCTCCGAGGGGTCCTGTGCTGTGCCGGTGGGCTCAGGGGGAATCTCAGCCCTTCCCCCTGCTGCTGGCTCCACGGGATGAGCTGTGGGTGAGGTGGGCAGGAGGGGAGCTCCGAGTGCAGCTGGAGGTGCTGGGACAGGCTCTGTCCCCTGTGTCACCTCCTGCCCATGACAGGGGCCCTTCCGGACCAGGGATGGCAGCAAAAGGAGGAGAATCCTGCCTGCAGCTGCAGCTCTCTGCTCCCCATCCTGCTGAGAGCCTCGGGGGCCGAAAGCCCTTCTCACACCAGGCCTTGGGACTGGGCGGATGGGCTCTGGCATGGGCTGGAGGAAAGGAGGGCAGGGCTGGATGMACCCTTACCGGTGCCTGTGAGGACTGGGGGTCTCTGCACCCATTGCAGCAGCCCATAGCAGGGTGTGGGCGTTCCCTGAGCGATTCCATGATGTGCCCTCTCTCYGCAGGCCATCGAGGAGCTGTTCCAGGCGCTGGACCTGGAGAAGAAGAGCGTTGCCAGAGGACGCAGCCAGGTACGATCGCTGGGCCCTGCCTGCCCTTGGCCCTGGGGTGGGTGGGCACAGCCAGCCTGGGCCAGGCTCTCCAGCTGCCCAGAGATCCCCAAACTGGGGACAAAGCCTCTCCTCCACTGCTTCACATGGCACCAGGGGGCAGGGAACCCCAGCCTTGTTAAAAATCACAGCAAAAGGCTCTTAATTCCCATCTGAAGACAGTACCCCAGGTAAAATCTGTCCCTAATGACCAAATCCAGCCAGCCCCTCGTGGTATTGAAGGTCCTAATTRTCACTGATGTCTCCTGGGAGCGATGGGGGCTCGGGCAGGGTTTGCTGCAGAGCCGGGAACTGTCGCAGCAACAACTTTTGAACGTCGATGTGACGCTCTCAAAGAGAAATTAATTTCACGTGTGTGCTCGCCTTCAGCTCTGGAGTGCGTAAAGAGAGAGCTCACGGGAGGCTCTGTGGAGCAAAATGCCTCTCTTTGATCCTGCACCGTGCAGTTTGTAATTATCTCCTCTCCGGAGCCCTCGTCCTTAATCAATAGCGCGGCGRCGGCCCCGGTCACGTCTGGTTAGGGGCGGGCTGGCTCCKCGCCGCTCGGAGCATCGATTGTGTACCGGCTGGGGAGTTAATGCGGCCACTAATGAGGCAATCGAAAGGGTGGTGGAGCAATCACGGCAGCAGCTCGGGAGGGCCACGTCCCTGGGGACCGTGCTTTGATTCCGTTTGGCAGCGCCGAGATGCGGCTCTCCGAGCACAGCCCCGGCCTCGCCCGTGTCGCTCGGGGGTTGTTAGCTGGGCATGCAAAGGGTCGGGAGCTGCTGGTCCTGGATTCCGAGAGCTGCTCCTGGCAGTGACCCATGAACACCCCAAACACTCAGAGATCAATACCTGGATTCAACAGCATCAGCAAATCTATGTCMTTTCTGAGGTGTTTCTAGTCAGTTCAGAGAAAGAAAACAATGGGGTTGATTTGGGTTTTGCTATTGTAACACATCATTGCTGTTTCCTGTGTACATCTGTGTGTTACCTGTGTGTCTGTAATTTGTGTGTTACCTGTGTGTGTCTGTTACCTGTGTGTATCTGTGTGTAACCTGTGTGCATCTGTGTGTTACCAATGTGTAACCTGTGTGTATCTGGTTGTTACCAGTGTGTTACCTGTGTGTGTCTGTGTTACCTGTCAGAATCCTCTGACACTGGAGTTATCCATCCGTCCGTCCATCCATCCATCCATCCATCCATCCATCCATCCATCCATCCGTCCCCACAGTGTGGGGAACAGGCAGCATCCCAAGGGCAGGGTTGTGGGGAACTGCACTCCTGTCAAGCGGGAGCAGGGAGAGGTTCAGCCCCCGGCCCGGGGTGTGTAACCTGTCCCTCACTCTCAGGTGTTCCTGAGGCCGGGGGTCATGTCCAGGCTGGAGAAGCAGCGGGACAAGCTGATCGCCCAGAAGGTGACGCTGCTCCAGGCTGCCTGCAAGGGCTTCCTCAGCCGACAGAAGTTCAAGAGGCTGAAGGTACCAATCCTGCGGGGTGGGGATACCTGAGCCCCCCAGGCCAGCACTGCTGGGGTGCGGCCCTGAGCACCCGAGTTACAGCTCTTGAGCTCCTTTGAAGGGCACCAGCTTCACCCTGCGGCCATGAGATGCTGCGYGGCCATCCCCGAGCTCCTCTGCCACCCCTCCCTGTCCAGCGGGGTGTCCCAGCCCGATCCTTCCCAGCCATCGCGGTCGTGGCTGGGTGGGGTCACTGCTGCTGTGTCCCCAGATCCAGCGCCTCGCCATCCGCTGCATCCAGAAGAACCTGGGGGTGTTCCAGGCAGTCAGGCTCTGGCCCTGGTGGCAGCTCCTGAGCCGCGTGCGGCCCCTGCTCAGCGTCAACCTCGCCGAGGAGCAGCTCCGTGCCAAGGAGGTGAGTGCCCAGGGATGGGGTGGGATGGGATGGGATGGGATGGGATGGGATGGGATGGGATGGGATGGGATGGGTGGTGCAGGACAGGACAGGCTGCTTTAGGAGCTCTGCCTCATGGGTTGGTCAAATTGGAAGTCATTTCTGCCCAGACAAAGATGTTTTTCTGACTACCCAGAAGGTGCCATCTGTTCTTAGCACTGCATTTTTGGCCCTTTGTCATGTTTTGTGGAGGGAGAATTGACTTCTTCTTCCTCAGAGGGACAGCAGCAAACACACCACATCCCCACAGTCAAAGCCCCATCCCAGRGTTCCCCTACTGCCCTCCTCGTGCTCTCTGTGACTCCAGGGACTGTCTCCRCTGAGCCAAACCCCTGGGGATGATGGGCTCCTCAGCCCGTGGGATGCTGGAAGATAAGCAGCCAAACACATCCATGACAGAGGGGACAGAGGGGACTCTGCTCTGTACTGGCCCYAGCACTGTGCTGGTTTCCACATGTGTTGCCCTGGGTGATGGGAGGTGCTAATGGACATTTTTTGATGCAGGAAAGGCTCCTTTCACMCCTCTGCACCGTCTGAGAACTGTGCTAAATTCCTATTCCATCTTCCCTGGCGTCCTGCTCCTCCTCTTGCCTCAGTGGGGTTTTAACAAGATGTTTTCAGGCTGGTTCAGATGAAATAAAAGCTGCCCAAGCCTCTCTTTCTGTCTCCAAAGCCRCCCGGGATCCATCAGGCCCCATCCCCCGTTAACCTCTGTTTTTATCATGGCTCTGCACGTTCTGCTCCTGCTCAGTGTGGGACATCAAAGCAGGACAAGGCTGCGTGGAGCAGCTCCTGTTGCCTGGGAAGGAATCACAGCCAGCACCGTGCCTTTGCACCGCGCTGTGATACCTGCCAGGCCCTGGGACGCTCCCCGGGCACRATCCAGGCCCTTGGCTGTTCAGCCCAGGCTTTTGAGGTTTGCTGCTCTCTCATAAAACATGCTCCACACACAGCCAAGCTGACATTCCCTCCGATGGAATTCATGTCAGGAGCTGTAGTCCCGGCAATTTGCAGTGAGCAGCCTTCAAAGTTGCCTGGTAAATTTTATTAATAAGGCAGCTCTGTCTCTTCCACTTATTTTGAACAGAAAACAAGGTTTTCATAAATAAACCGAGGATGCTGGAACTCTCTGTGTGTGTTTTTTTCCAATCTTCCCTAGGAGGAGCTGGCGGCGCTGAGAAGGAAGCTGGAAAAATCCGAGCAGGCGTGCAGCGAGCTCAGACAGACCACAGAGAGTCTGGAGAGCAAGGTACAGCCCTAAACCTCTGGTGCAGACCCCAAAACCTCTGGTGCAGACCCCAAACCTCTGCCACAGCCCTGTTTGGCCAGGTTTTGGGAATGAAGCCAATGGGGATGAACAGGAGCACCAGTTCCACCAGAGCAGGGGGGGCTGCCCACAGTGACACGCCCAGGGTGACTCTCTGGGCAGGACCCCGGACAGGCTGCAGTGTCCAGCTGCAGAATTCCAGGCTGGCATTGCTCCAGGGTGCCCAGAGAAGCTGTGGCTGCCCCATCCCTGGAAGTGTCCAAGGCCAGGTTGGACAGGGCTTGGAGCACCCTGGGGTAGTGGAAGGCGTCCCTGCCTGCGGCAAGAGGTGGAATAGGATGAGCTTTAAGGTCCTTTCCAACCCAAACCACTCTGGAATTCCAYGATCCCAGCTGGCTGCTGGTCCTTTGGGGGTTCTGCTCTCGGATGCGCAGCTCTCGTGTGATTGTGCCTGGGATTTTGCCAAGCACCATGAGGAGAAGGAGCTCCCAAGGTTTCTATAAATACTCTGGGTTTTCCCAGCTCCCTTGGCTGCAGCAGGGCTGAGCTGGGTCTGGGCTGCAGCTCTGGCTGACGGTGCCAGCAGCCCCCGAGGCCAGGACCCTCCTTGTCACYGGGTATGGGGTAAAGATGGTTTAGTTTAAGCTCTTCGTTAAAGGTGAAATCASCCCCACGAGGCTGGGAATGCTGAGCAGGGTCTATGCCTCAGGGCACAGCCAGGCAGAGCAATCCTGTGGGATTTGCTTACCGAGTCAAACTTTTGGGAYCCCCCAAGGAGCTGGTGCCTGCAAAACGTGAAGTGCCTTAAAATGCTGTCAGACTCAGGGAAGCAGTGTTGGAATCCCGTGTTTCCCTGTGGCCCTGCTGCCCCTGCAGCCCCTYGCTGGACTGGCTGAGCAGGAGGGACCCTGTGCCCGTCTGCTCTGCAGAAAATGGAATGGATCTCCTGGATTAACCATTCTCCCCTTCATTCACCTGCTCCTGGTTTCCAAGGAGGTTTAAAGCAATCAAGCAGAACTGTGAGAGATGTGCTGAGCCCTGCCTGCAGCGCGGCRCGGGCAGCGTGGCACGGGCAGCTGCCGAGGGGAGCCCGGGCTCAAACTGGGGGCACTGGTCAGTGCTGGTGTGCCCTGACCACCTCCCCGAGGAGCAGGCAGAGCTGTCAGCACTCCGGGTGGCTGTGGGATGGCGGAGCCCCCCTAGCCGTGCCCAGACTGACCCCTGCTCCCCCAGATCATCGACCTGAGCACGGAGCTGTCGGACGAGCGGTACCAGGGCGACRTGGCCTGCCAGGCCCTGGACGGGGAGCGGGCGGAGCGGCTGCGGGGCACCCGCGAGCTGCAGGAGCTGCAGGTACCACAGCCCCGAGCCCCCGGGCGGGCACGGTGGCCATGCCACCCCCGGCACGGCCCTGCTGCAGCAGAGAGCCCCAGAGCCGGGTGGAGCCGCTCCCTCCCTCCCCTCCCCAGAGCAAACACGACCACGTGCAGAAGAAGCTGGAGTCGGTGGAGAAGCAGCTGGAGGAGGCCCAGCAGCTGGTGCAGCTGCGGGAGATGAGGATCAGTGGCTCTGGAGGAGGTGGGGATGTCCCTGCTGAGGCAGGGCATGCTCTGGGCACCCACCCTGACCCGTGGGGCAGAGGGTTGGCCCCCAGTCAGTGCCGCTCTGCCAGCCCCTGGCCACCCCAGCGTGCTCTGTCATCCCGCATTGCTCGTCCAGAGGGAGCTGGCGGTGACGGCTYGGTCACACTCGGCTCTGGCTCTGCCTTGGGGCTGGTGCTGCTGGCAGGGATTGTGCCCCAGGGTGCTGCTGGCACTGCCTGGCACCCCCAGTGCCTCAGGATGCATCTGAGGCACATGTGGAGTGATGGGGAGGCTGCTGAGGCACCGATGGGATGGGACGGGACTGGATGGGATGGGATGGGATGGGATGGGATGGGACGGGACGGGACGGGATGGGTGGGATGTGACAGGGTGGGCACACATGCTGTGCCCGAGGCAGGGTATGTGTTCCATGTGAGTGGAGCAGCCCTGGGCACGCCGAGCAGAGTGGTGCCCCATGAGCTCCGTGCTGGCCACAGTGCCTTGTGCACYCCCCTGCCCCCAGCACGGCCACGGGGGCGGGTCAGCCCCATCAGCTACCCCACAGCCTTGGTGTCTGTCCCCGGCAGAGGACGAGTGGCAGGTGAGGTTCGACTGCGCCCAGACCGAGATCGTCTTCCTGCGGAAGCGGCTGGCGCAGCTGGAGGAGAGGCTGGAGGCCGAGCTGGGCACCAGGACAGGGCTCGAGAAACAGGCAAGTGCTGCCGGGTGGGAGRGGACAGGGACCCCCAAGGCACACCGGGGACAGGGCTGCTCCTGGAGCTGCTTGTCCTCTCCCTGCTCCCAGGAGCTTTGCAGGGCTGGGGCTCAGCATCGCATCCACTTCTTTTTGTTGCTCCCACTGGCCAGGGAAACCAGACATTTCCTACTGGTTTGAGCTTCAAAAATCACTTTTGCATAGCAAAATCCTGCCTTGGTCAAGTGTGAGCATGGGCAGAGCCTGGGGAGCTGGGAGGGGGTGTTTTGGTTGTGGGTCTCGGTGCTGCTGTGGCTTTGGGAGCTGGACAGGGCTGTCCTGGCACCGTCTGTCACACAAAGAGCTGCTGGTGGAAGGAGCATCCTCCTGCCCCGAGCAGGGAAAAAGCCAACGTGCTTCYCTGAGCAGTGCCTGGGAGCCAGGTCACTTCCCTTGAGGATAAAACAAAGAAATAAAGATTTCTCACGGTACATTAAATAGTAATAAGAAAGAAGCTGAGTCTGAGGAGCTTGGGTAAAGCGAAGCAGCCCATTTGCTCTCAGTTAGTTTGGAATTACAGGCTTCATTAATGCAAGATTTTGCTTATTTAAAGTCATTCCTTAACGACTCCATTCCCTGGCGTGGGAGAGCTCTACGTGCCTGGCCCAAACACAATGAGAATCCTCGGGGATTCCAGCGCAGACGCTGCTGTTTGCAGGGAAACAGGACCAGGCATCGCCCCGGGGCAGCTCCGCTGGCTCGGCAGGGGGGGCTGGGGTGCTGCAGGCACTGGGAGGGGGCTGGAGCTGGAGGGGTCACAGCACCTCAGGCTGTGCTTATTTAGGGAAAAATCTCTGGGTGAGCCAACCCTGGGGACTGAAGTGAGGCTGAGCCCTGGCTGGGGATCTTATCCAGGGTCTGTGTGCCATGGGGTCCCCGGGTCCCCCGTCTGTGGGATGCATGGGGACAGTGGGTCCAAGAGTCCCTCCTCTACGGGGTGCATGTTGTGGAGTCTGTGGGGTCCCTCCTCTGCGGGGCGTGTGGGGTTCATGTGTCCCTCCTCTGCGCGGTTTGTGGGGTCCATGGGTCCCTCCTCTATGGGGTGCATGTTGTGAGGTCTGTAGGGTCCCTCCTCTGTGGGGTCCATGGGATCCATGRGGTCTGCGGGGTCCCTGGGTCCCTCCTCCGCGGGGTCCGTGGGGCCCATGTGTCCGTGTGCCCCGTGTCCCGCAGCTGGGCGAGGCGCAGGCGGCGTGCCGGGCGGCGCAGGACGTGGCGCAGCGGCTGCGGCGGCGCTGCCAGCGCTTGGCCTGCGAGCTGGAGGACGCCCGGGGGCTGGCCGAGAACCAGCAGAGCCGCAGCCACGAGCTGGAGAAGAGRCAGAAGAAGTAAGGCTGGGGGAGCACGGGGAGGGCTGGGGGGCTGGGGCAGGAGCCAGGGAATGGGGAGGATTGGCGTGGGTGAGGAGCTCCTGCAAGGGCTGCTGCTGTTTTCCCCTGTTTCGACTGCTGGGGGTGATTTTCCCATGCCATTGCTGTGTGACTGTAACAGGGAATCCCAGRCTGGTTTGGGTTGGAAGGGACCTTGAAGCTCGCCCGGTTCCATCCCCTGCCATGGGGGAACATCYCCCTCCCACTGTCCCAGGCTGCTCCAAGCCCCRTCCAGCCTGAACCTGGGAGAGGTGTCGGGTGTCCCCTCCAGGTTTGACCTGCAGTTAGCCCAGGCCCTGGGGCAGTCTGCCTTCGAGAAGAGCCTCCGAGAGAAGCTGTCCCAGGAGAACACCAGCATCCGCTGGGAGATGGGCAAACTCCAGCAGAGCCTGCAGGTGAGAGGAGCCCCTGCTCTGCTGCGTTACACCCAGTTTGGGRAACAGCTCCGCGAGCAAAGCCATTGCCTTTGCAATTAGAGCAGCAGCAGCAATCAGGACATTTGATTCCAATTTCTTTCCGCGCAGTTCTGGGATGCACCAGATGTGTTTAAATAACTTTGTCCTTTGAGAGGAAGGACTGTTGCTGTGTCTAAGTGATCCCCATCCCACGATTCAGCTAATCAGGGCCACCCCCATCTTCACTGAAGTCACTTGTGCTCTTCCCCACATCCCTACCCCCAATCCCACCCTCGGGAAGCTGCCGGTCTGTGCCCTCTCAGATGCCACGGAGCCCCCCATGGGCACGGCTGCTGGGGTGGGGGGAACCCCCAGGGCTGCTGCCAGCACCCCCAGGCAGCAGGGGCTGCGGGGAACCCACAGGGGACACCCATGGGAGTGGGAAGGTGAGGTCAGGATCAAGAGGGAAAGGTGGGGATGGGGCTCTCAGTGTGGGGCGGGGGCTGCCCAACCCCTGCTGCTGCTCCGGGGGGTTTGGATGATGCCCTCGGAAATGCTGTGCGTTCCATGGGTGGGTGTGTGTGTCTGGGCTCTGACCCCGCTCTGGCCAGCACAAGGAGGCCGAGGTGGCCAGCCTGGAGCAGCGGGTGGCCRTGCTGGCCGGCCGAGTGCAGGAGCTCAGCAGCCCCGGGGCCAAGGACACGGTGCCCGCGCTCAAGAAGCAGCTCTGGGACMTGGAGGGCAGCGCTGCCGAGCAGAGGAAGGAGCTGGAGAAGCAAACGGCCGCTGTCGATCACCTGGAGCAGGTAAGGTGGGCTGGGGGTGTCCAACCCACCGGGCACATCGAGCCCAGGCCAGCACTGCCTTCTTCCCTTCGGGGCTGGACATCATCCCTGGGTGTTTCAGGTCCACGAGAGGCTGGAGCTGGAGATCGAGCGGATGAAGCAGATCCACCAGAAGGAGCTGGAGGACAAGGACGAGGAGCTGGAGGATGTGCAGCAGTCCTGCCAGAAGAGGGTAGGTCCTCACTGGGTGGGGGTCAATGCTCCCCGGAGCTCCCCATGTGCCCAGTGCAGAGCAGGAGCCCTTCCAGGGGTCTGTGTTCCCAGGGAAGTGCCGGGGTGCTGCTTTCCCATCACCACCCCCACATGAGCCTGGGTCACATCCCGGGGGTGCAGATCAGGTTCTGGGTCATGGAGGAGCCCCTGCCACACTGGAGGGGCTGTTGGGGACAGTGTGAGAGCCACACGTGATGCAGCACGTGGACCTGCAGCTCCCAGTGACACCAGTGTCACACCAAGGGCACCGACTCCAGGGCTTCGTGTTTGGGGATGATTTGCAGCAAACACCATTTCCACAAGGCCRTGAGGTTGGTGGGTGCAAACACAAATTCCAGAGCTGCAGGGACAGCCCTTGGGCGTGTCTGGGTGTGTTTCAAATAGCCCATCCTGTCCCCAGAGTCCCTCAGGTCCCTGGACTGTGTCTCCTCTTCTGCACTGGCGCTGCCGGGTGTATCAGGTGCTCCAGGGGACATGGCCCATTCCTGGTCCCCAGTGCCAGCTGCAGGGACCTCGATGCCCCCCCTGTCCTGGGGAGTGCCAGGTCCCCACTGTGGCACTGGCTCTGCCCTGCTTTGAGGGTGGCTCTGAGCGTGGCTGGGTTTGTCCCGCACAGCTCCGGCAGCTGGAGATGCAGCTGGAGCAGGAGCACGAGGAGAAGCAGATGGTGCTGCACGAGAAGCAGGACCTGGAGGGGCTCATCGGCACCTTGTGCGAGCAGGTAAGGGGACAGTGCCCACCCTGGGGGCTGCTTTGTGGGCCGTGTCCTGGCTGGAAACACCGCCCATAAAATCAGGGGTGGGAATGCACAAGTGCCGCCGGAGCAGCAGCCTGGTGTTGGTGCACRTGCAGCTGCCTGTGGTGCTCCTGTCCCTCACCTCTCCCAAATGGCACCAGACACGGCAGGCACTGGGATCTGGAGGTGCTGGGACTGCAGGGATCACACAGGAGCCACTCAGGTCTGGCMGAGAGGAACTGTTCCCTTTTGTACGGGAGAATTATCCAAGCAGGGGGAGGAGTCTGCTTTTTGCTGGTGTTTCATGAGAGTCCAACTAGCCAGGTCTAACACTGGAGTGCATCCAGCTGCCTAGAAAAGCCGTTTATCCAATCCTGCTTGTTGCAGAGGAATTATATCCCAGGCACATTTGTTGAACAAATCCTTTTTCCCTCTCTGC
Source organism: Amblyornis subalaris (assembly GCA_018881555.1). Classification (NCBI taxonomy): domain Eukaryota; kingdom Metazoa; phylum Chordata; class Aves; order Passeriformes; family Ptilonorhynchidae; genus Amblyornis; species Amblyornis subalaris. Next base: position 8,155,882 of record JACAXG010000023.1, read on the forward strand.
TGAGTCTGTGGCAGCGATGGAAGTGCACGTGGTGGGAAAGCACACCCTGCTGCTCCTGCTCAGGCAGCAGGTGAGGGGCTGAATGAGCCTCCGTGGGCAGCATTTATGCCTTGGCATCACCCAGAGCTCTGGTGGCTGAGTGAGGTCCCTCCCTGGGGCCGTGGAGCTGCCAGGCTGAGGGTGGCACCAGCCCAGTGTGCTCAGTGTCACTGTCTCAGAGGTGCTGCACCCCAGGACTGCCCAGAGCTCATCCTGGAGGGTCTGTCCAATGCCTCCTGCCCACCCTCGCACTGTCTTGTCCCAGTGCCACTCACCCTGGCATGGAAATTGAGCCCTGTATCCTCTGGCTGTGGGCACAGGCTGGATTTCCCCATTTCACCCCGTGTGTCCATTGAAGGGGATGAGTCTGGGATCTCTGCAGCACCGGAAGGGGGGGGCATATTTCAAGCAGACACAAAATGGTCTGACAAGGTTTATCCATAACCTCCCTCCTGCTCCTGGCTTAGAAAATGTTTTGGGAACTGTCACAGTAAATCGTGCTGTATCAAAGCAGGGGATTATTACAACAGTCCAACACGTCCTGGTTGTTCAGTGGAGGAGAGCTGAGATGGACGAGGAAGCAGCAGGAGCTGGGGGGCTCACAAGGAAAGGCCCCTTCTCCCTCCAGGACAGTCCCAGGTGTTGCCCTGGCAGCCCCAGGTCCCAAGGGCAGTCCTGGTGTCAGGGAAGGGGAGATGGGACCATGCAGCTGGGGCTGCTGTACTGCCTGTGAGACACAACCACAGTCTGGCAGCAGCTATTCACTGAAATCCTGGCTTTGGCACTTAAAAATCCTGGTGGGAGGGGGCAGCTGGTTCCAGCCACAGCACCAAATCCATCCCCTGTGGCAATGGACAGAGCCTGAGCGATGGGAGAATGATGTGARCAGTGTTCAGGATGCAGCTGGAGGGGTGGCAGGAGAACAGCCCTGGTGGTGCTGCAAACACCCTCTGGTCTGCAGAGGACAGTTCATTAAGAACGGGGGAAAAAACAGCCAACCCAGAAAACTAATTAAGGAAATGGAGATGCCAATGATTTCTGGTTCCAGCAAACTGCAGCCAGCTCTGAACCGGGCTACAAGGTCAAATCCACACAGTTCATTTTAGCCAGTGAACAGAAAATGGGAGAGGGGGTCTGAGATGAGAGCCGTGGAAAACAGCCTAAATGGAAAATGCTCTTATCCTTCAATTACACTGAAATCAAGCACTGAAACCATGTCCCTGTTTATTCGGTGGTTTTCTAATTCCTTTATCCCTGTAACCATGGTTGCTCTCTCTCTCCCTCTCTCTCTCGGGGGGAGTGTAGAGGGTGGTTTTTTTTAAGGTGTTTCCCACAATTGTGTGTCTGGGCTGCCCCTCTGGCCWCAGGGGCAAGGATGTGGCTGATGGAGACCAGGGGTGGGCAAATGTTGTCAGAGGAACAACTCCTTGGTGGGGGAAAAATATGGAACACCCTGGAGACGTCCAAGGAACAACTGGACGTGGCGCTGGGTGCTCTGGTGTAGTTGACAAGGTGGTGATCAAAGACTGGACTCAATGATTCCATGATTCTGTAATTCTATGAAAACGGTGATATTTATCAATTGTTATTTAATATCTTTTTGCATCGTGACCTCAGCATCACCAAAACGTTCCTAAATTGTGCGGGGAACGCCTCGGGGTGGGACGGGAGGTCTGATGGAGGCAGCAGGGCTCAGACACCCCCTGTCCCCTCCCCAGATCGGCCACCGCGACTTCGATGTGGAGAAGCGCCTGCGGCGGGACCTGCGGCGGAGCCGCGCCCTCCTGGCCGACGTGCAGCTGCTGCTGCCGGCCCCAGCCCAGCCCGGCGCCGGCGCCCAGGAGCTGCAGCACCTGCGCAAGCAGGTAGGGATGCGGGGAGGCGGGGAAGCGGCCGGCAACGTTCCCGGCTCTCCCGGTTTCACGCAGCGCTCGCACCCGGGCGGGCGCCGCCGCGAGTCTCCTCGTGAGGAGCGCTTCCCTGTAATTAAGCCGACAGCGGTGAAGTGTTTTTCCCTTTTTTCCCGTTAATTACCTTCTGTTTGGCGCGTTTCTGCGCGCCTCATCCGGCCGGCTCGAGGCGGCGTTGCCATAGGGATGCCGAGAGCGGGATCGGGGGATTGGCCGCGGTTCGGGCGTGGACGCTCAGCGGGGCYGAGTGACCTGGGCGGCGGCTCCAGGGTGTGCCAGCTTGTGCCACCAGGCTGGGGACAGCCCCGGCCCCAGGGTGAGCTTGGGGCGCTGTGGGGTGCCCTGCCAGGGGTCACGGGTGCCAGGGACTGTCCATCCCCAGGCGGGCCACGCATCCAGTGATCCCGAGCCAGGGCTGAGCTAACGATGCTGGTCCTCCCAACCCACTCAGGAATCAATCTGTGCTGTACATTTCCCCTGGAAATGAGCTCATCGGGAGGCAGGAGCGATTCCAGCAACATCCAAACGTAATTGGGAGGGTTGTTCTGCATAAATTCCAGCTGTGAGCAGCAGCTGCTCCCCCCTGTGCCCGGGGAGAAGGGCAAGGGCAGCTGGGCCCAGTGGAGCCAGTGCTGTGTCCATGGCCATTCCCAGCTCTGTGTCATTACCTGCATGTCCAGGGCTGTGGATGGCCATGGCAGGACAGGCAGAGGGAATGGCCATTTTTGGCACTCACATGTTCTCTCTTCTACATTACTGACCCGACGCTGTCGTGCTGCACTCCATGAATCCCTCACTATTTCCCAAACCCCGCTTTGGGGCTGGAGAGGTTGCACTGCCTCTGCTTTTACCCAGCCCCTGGAGCTCCTGATGGGGCAGGGCCCTGCTCTCAGCCCCCTCCATGTGCTGATCCGAGGGACCAGCAGTGATGCTGAGGTGCTTCCTCTGCCCATCCTGTGGCCATCCCGTGGTGTCCAGCCCCATCTTACCAGGCAATAATGCCCAGTTCGTCTGGGGAACAGAGCTGGGGAAGGGTCTGGAGAGTAAAGCCATAGGAGGAGCAGCTGGGGGGGCTCAGCCTGGAGAAAAGGAGGCTCAGGGGGGATCTTCTGGCTCTGCACAACTCCTGACAGGARGGGGCAGCCCAGGGCGGGTCAGGCTCTGCTCTCAGGGGACAAGGGACAGGATGGGAGGGAACAGCCTCAAGCTGTGCCAGGGGAGGGTCAGGTTGGACACCAGGAGGAATTTCTCCATGAAAAGGGGGGTCAGGCTGGAAGAGGCTGCCCAGGGAGGTGTTGGAGTCCCCATCCCTGGAGGTGTCCAAGGAAGGCCTGGACGTGGCACTCAGTGCTCTGGGCTGGGGACAAGGTGGGGATTGGGCACAGGTTGGACTCGATGCTCTGGGAGGGCTTTTCCAACCTGAACGATCCTGGGATTCCGGGATTCTTGGTCCCTGCCCAGTCCCCACAGCGAGGCAGGCTCGGGCAGGAGGTCGCTCTCTCTCTCCCCGTGGTGCCATTCAGTCCATCCCTGGCTCCCTCCYTCTGTGCCCTGTGCTCGGCTGCCTTGTTTGGAGACGAGCAAACAGCCTGAATTTTGGGAATGTGGAGTTTTTGCTGTGCCACCAACACTGCGACTCCGCATGTGTTTAAAATGCCACACGATTATTCTGTCCTTTAAGCTGAAACAATTTCTAATGGCATTCATGACGACTTTCTCAAAAGCCAATGCATCCTACCAGCAGCCCACGGACCTTCACGAGGAGAAAAACTTTGCTAAAATGCTACATTTCCGTTAATCAGAATCCATATGGCTGGAAGTGCAGCATTGTTTCTTAATAAGGCTGAGGCACCCGTTTTGCACAGGTATTTAACAGATGGTGTTCACAGCAAACTAATGTTGCTCCACACTTCATACATTATGCATTTTTTTGGGGGGGAATTTCAATTTATTCTTCCCAAGTGGGAAAATTCCATTACACGAAGTGAATTGGAAGCTGATGTTTAATGAGAGGTCCTGGAGATGCTTTTCTGTCTGACTGAACTATGGGGAGTTTGGTGGGAATTGTGGCAGGGGAGAGGCAGGACCAGGGCTGATTGTTCCTTCTGGAGCAGCTGGACAGGTGGGAAAGCCCTTGGCCATGAAACCAGGACTTGATCCTTGTGGCATTTTCAACTCATCCCAGCAAAGCACAGAGACTTTCTTTCACTTGCTGAAAGTTCTTCATTCTCCAGTGAACGCTCTCAATCGCCCCAAACAGTGGAGGGAAACRAGCCACGAATTGCTCCAGTTAGAGTATTCCACGATTCCCCTCTTTTTTTTTTTCTTTTTTTGAGGGAGAGAGTTAAAAAAGAAAGCAAACCCTGAGCAAACAGCCTAAAATTCTCAAACTCTTGCCGTGGTGCGCAGCTTGTGCTGCTCCCGGGAGCTCCGCAGGGAAGCAGGAGCGGGCACAGGAAATGAGCAGGGAGCGGAGGGGCTTCACAGAGCAAAGAAAGGAACCCCAGCGAGCAGGGGAAGGAACGGGATGTTCGGTACAGCCCACGGCAACTCCTCCGCCCGGGCAGGGGGGACTTTTCGGGATGACGCTGCGGCTCCCAGATGTTCGCAGCCCGTTGAAGAATCGTTGTGATCTTAACGGCGGAGCTGTAAAACCCGAGAGCAAATTAGCGCTTATAAATGGGATCTTCCACGTGTATTTGCAAATGCAATTTACGCCGCATGAAAAGCCCATTTGCAAACCCCGAATCGTGAATTGCTCTAATCAGGAATTATGTGTAATTCACATAATTTTGCAAATTAATGATCCCGGCTCTACCTCGCCGAGGCAGAGGGAGGATGTGCCCCCAGGACAGGCAGTGGTGTTGGGATCTGTGCTGGGAGCTGCCGAGGAGGCTTTGCTTKCCCTGTAAACCAGGAGCAGACAGGCTGAGGAGCAGCACAAGGTTAAAAGGTCGAGATTCCGTGTTCTTTAGCAGGGAGAAAAGCTCTGGGGAAGAGGGAATAGACGTGGCTGCGTGGCATGGGGTTCCTGCTCCTTTAATGATGATCCCCCCCGATTTTTCCCAGCTGGAAGAGAGTGAAGCAAAGTGTGCCGAGGCCCAGCGATCCCAGCAGACAGCGGCCCTGGAGCTGGAGAACCTGCACACGGAGCTGGAGACCCTCAGCAGGAGCAAGGCCCTGGTGGGTTCCTGGAGCTGTGGCACAGTCCCACTCCCGGGGTTTGGCAGCAACCAGCAGCTGCTGTCCTAAATCAGCAATACCTGGGGTGTTTAATACATCACCTCGGAGTGTTTACTACTCCACGGAGTATATTTACAAAGTGTCCAAGCATATTTACTAAGTCTCCAAGGATGTTCACGAAATCACCCAGACTGTTTGGAAACAACAGCTCCTGGGTGGTTCAAAGGGTGGATAAAATTCCTACAAGGGAGCAGCGTCCCGTGGTCCCACTCTGCCTCTCCGCTGGGCCGGAGGCTGCTGGCAGCACATCCCAGAGGACACACTCCGAGGGATTCGGTGGGTTCCCAGTGGGATGCGTGAAGCAGGAGTCCTGTGGATCCTCCTGCAGGTGGACGAGCAGCTGTTCCAGCTGCAGCACGAGAGGGCCGACCTGCTGAAGCGCATCGACGAGGACCAGGAGGACCTGAACGAGCTCATGGAAAAGCACAAGGCTCTGATCGCCCAGGTAGGAGCTGGGCAGCGTCTCTGTCCCTGGGAGGGCTCTCACAAAGCCCTGCAGGTGGTGGCCCCGGGGGTGCTGGGGGTGGGGACCCCAGGACACAGATGATGTGATGAGGAAGGGAAGGCTCACGGCTCCAGCTCCTCTCACCTGCAGTTTTGAGTCTTCTTTCAAGAGGTGTTTTGCCTTTAATTTCAATACTGGGGAAATCCAACAGCTGCTCCTCTGGGTCGTTTTTATTCTTTGTTTCACTGTTTTCTCATGCAGAGGTTAAAAAGTGCTGCCAGACACCCTTGGGGCTTTCTGTGCCGTATCCAGACTGTGTCAGGCTCTCCCAAAGGATTGTACCGGGAGCTGAGGGACCCCAAAGCTCCTGTGGGCACAGGGGCAGGCTGGCCAGACTGACAATTCACAGTCTGGTGGCCCTGGCAGTGCTGTTCTGGATCCAGGAGCCTGTATGTGAAAGGGTCCTGAGCACAGAGACAACAACGTCGTTTCTGTCCTGATCCACAAATATTTGTTTCAAAAATTAGGGAATCTACATCGAGTCAGGAAGATTAAGCTCAAGCAGGGCAGTCCAGGAGCAGCTCCCTGTCCCAGGCAGGAACCAGCCCTCTGCTCCGAGCCCTTGGCTCTGCTCCCGCTGCTCCCGCTCCCAACTTTCTCTTTCCGCAGTCGGCCACTGACATCGCTCAGATCCGGGAGCTGCAGACGCAGGTGGAGGATATGAAGAAGGAAAAGCAGAGCCTGCAGGAGAAGGTAATTCCTGCAGGAGAAGGTAATTCCTGCAGGAGAAGGTAATTCCTGCAGGAGAAGGTAGTTCCTGCGCAGCCTGTGGCACCCTGGCTGGGGAGCGGGAGCTCTTTGGGCTGGAGGAAGCTTTTCCTGGCAGAACTCTTGGGATGCACAGCCCCACCTCTCCCTCCTCCCCTCCTGAACTGCCGTGGCTGGCGTGGGCTGACCCCGGGGCTGCCCTGGGGTGGGCACCGTGGGGGCCGCACCCCCTCGCCTCTGAGGCTGTGCCAGCCCTCCTGCAGTGATGGATTTAATTTTAAACACATCAGTAATCCCATTAGGTTAAGTGCTKTATTGGAGCGTGGCTAAGCTGCCCAGGAATCAGAAGCAGGACTCGCTCCCTCCGAGGCGGAGTGGGTGGTGCTTTGCAGATAGGCCAGATAAAAGGAGACATATTCCCGCAGTTCTAGGTCAAATTCAAAATCTGAACCCGAGCTGTGCCGGGATCACTWAAAGGGCAGTTTCCTTTGGAGATCTCGGTGTAAGAATTGAGGAGACAGCTTGGTCCAGGCAGCTTTCCACAAAGACTATGAGTTTTTAGGCCTGCTGTCCTCAAAGAGTCTGTGAGAAGAGCAGAGCAAAGGAGCCCCAGACACGTGTCCCTCACCAGCAGCTCTTCCATTCACAGCCACACGTTGGTGTCAGGCCTGTGCTGTGTGGCTCTGACAGCAGGGAATCTTTGGGAAGAGACAGGCTTTGCCACGGTGCCCATCACCTCAGGGGCCAGGACAGACCCCCGGTGCACACGAGGGGCTGGGAGAGGGGTCAATAGAGGGGCTGGGGGTGTTTGCAGGGCCAGGCCTGGGGGTGTTGACAGGGCC
>JACAXG010000023.1:8163329-8186000 GCA_018881555.1 Amblyornis subalaris
TTGTATGGCCAGGGCTGGGGTGTTTGTATGGCCAGGGCTGGGGTGTTTGTATGGCCAGGGCTGGGGTGTTTGTATGGCCAGGGCTGGGGTGTTTGCAGGGCCAGGGCTGGGGTGTTTGTATGGCCAGGGCTGGGGGTGTTTGCACGGCAGGGCTGGGGTGTGACACAGCCCCTGCTCTCCCAGCTGCAGGCGGCGCAGGCCAGGGCAGCAGAGCTGGAGCAGTGCCCGGCCGAGCGCTCCATCGTCAGCCGGCAGGAGGCCCGGATCCGCGACCTGGAGAGCCAGCTGGACTTCCAGGCCGTGCAGATGAAGCGCTTCGAGGTACCCCCCGCTCCCCCTGCCCGTGCCCAGCGGGCTCGGCCGTGCCACCCCCTGGGCTGTGGGGAAGGGTGCGAGGGGCGAGCGGGGGCTGAGCCAGCCCAGGGGGCTCCTGGCGCTGCCGGTGTCCCCGTGCGGGGCTGCTGGCGGCCACCAGTGGCTCCCAGGGAGCTCTGTCACCTCACCCTCCCCTCGCCCCCAGGTGCTGGTGCTGCGCCTGCGGGACAGCATCATCAAGATGGGAGAGGAGCTGGAGCAGGCGGCCGAGGCGGAGGCGCGGGAGAGGGAGAGCAGCCGCTACTACCAGAGGAGGATGGAGGAGATGAAGGCGGACATGGACGAGCTGGTGCAGAGGGAGCTGGAGTCCAGCCGCCGCCGCATGGAGCTGGTGAGGGGAGGCTGCTCCCAGGGCCACGGGGGGGTTGCTGCAGCTGGAGGTGACCCCTCCTAACCCTGGGCTGGTCTGAGGGCCCCGGGAAAGTCATGTCGTGTGTGGGGCTTTGTGTGCTCTGGGTCTGGAGATGAGCTGGTCCCTGTGCGGGTATTTCCTGGCTCCTGAGCTGCTCCAGGGCTCGGAGGGGCAGGGAATTGCTTTGTGTCCCTCTGCAGCCCCAAAACACTGAACCAAAGCTGTCCTTGAGGACCCTCGTGTTCCCTTGCTCCACGGCTGGGCTGGCAGCCTGGGCAGTCCCTCTGCTCCATGTTTTTTTCTTGGAAGGAGATGGCTTTGCCTGCTCCGCTCCTAGAAATGCAGTTCACGTGTGGATGTGGCACTTGGGGACATGGTTTAGTGGTGGAATTGGCAGTGCTGGGGTAACATTTGGACTGGATGATCTTAGTGTTATTTCAAACCTAGATAAATCTATGACTCTGAGTTGCTCAGGTCGTTCCTGCAGCTCCTCATGCTGGTTCTCCTTGTGTCAGGCAGAACCACGGCAGCTGGGAAATGCCCCATCCCCACACCAGCCCCATRTGCTGAGTGCTGGTCCCAGGGCTGGGGGTGCCAGGGCCGGGGGTGCCAGGGTTTGTTGTGCCAGGGCTCAGCCCAARCACCAGCTCATCCTGGAGCTCCCAGCTCTGCCAAACCACCCCCGTGGCTGCGGCTCAGGCGGTGCCAACCAGCAGCTAAACCCGCCCTGAGCGAGCAGAGCCGCAGCTGGGTTTGGAGAGCAGCAAAAATAGATTCACCTTCGCTTCACAGCCCTTTCCCAGTGTCTCCTTTCATGTTGTTTCTTCCAGTAATCCAAGGGAAAGCCTCGCTCCCGAGCAGTAATTGAAAGATATTGCAGTTCTGCTGGCGGCAGGGCCGAATTAGGAGCAGTTATTTTATCAATAATCTTTTATTTAGCAATCAAGGAGATTTCAGCGYTTATTCTGCCCCGAGGCCGCCAGCCTTCCCGAGGGGAATGGTGTGAATGATTCCCAATCCTCTGCCTGCACCATGCTCAGGCTTCGTCCTTGCTCTGCCAGGCTGAGGCCTGCGTGCTCATGGACACCCTGGGCCACAGGGCTCCCTGATCCTGCTGCTTTCCCGGTGGGATTGAGGCAGCCAGGGCTGCAGTCACTGTGGTATCAGGTGTTGGTTGCAGCTCTGCTGGAGGGGCAGTGTTTGCAACACAGATGCTCTGGCTGGTGGGATATGGGTGGGTTCTTCTCACTGTATTTTTGGGTTTGTGCCTATATTTTTAGAAGCTTTTTGAATGTTTCATATGGGGATGTGAGTGATGGGTGAGGGAAGATATGTGGAATTCTTGGCACTCTTCTGCTCTCCCAAATGAAGTGTGCAARGAGGTCTGAAAGGGATTTTAGAGGCACCTTGCTCGAATAAGACACAATCCAATAACTTGTAAGGCAGAACTGAGGGGTCTGGGGTTATCCAGACACTCAGATATTTGGGATTATCTGGCACTTCAGGAAGGAGGAGCAGGTGGGCTCCCCCAGACACACCTCCCCATCCCGGATTTTCCGTGGTGATTGCTCCTTGGGAACAGGCTCCGTGTGCACGGCCACAGCCAGGGACTGCTGCCACACTCCTGGGAGCAGAGGCATCCCCCAGACTGTGTGTCCTCTGAAGAGCACTTCAATAAAACATGGGGCAGAGCTGCGATYGAGGAGCCCGGCCCTGCTTGTGGGGAGCATCAATAGTTAATAGAAAGCCACTTACGGCTCTGCTCCTGCTAAATCCCCCATCAATTATAAATCCAGCGTGAATTATTCACTTGACATTACTTAAGTCATGCTCTGCTCCTAACAATTTTTTTTWAATTTATTTAAATACACGGTGCTGAGGTTGTGGACTCGCCACGCACTGTCGAGGTTTAAGGGAAGTGTGGAAGGGACACATTTCTTGCACAGACTGGGTTAGAAATCCTGTCTTGTTTCCTTGGGTCCTCAAAGCTGCTGCCCGTGTATGTGTATATATATGGCACATGTATATATCCAATGTACAAAAGAGAAGGTATTTTGTTCTCACAGCTCATATTTCTCAGTGCTGGAGGCACTGGCAAATCCCATTCCACCGCCCCCATGCCCCCAGGCAAGCTCAGGGCAGCTATTTCCATCCCTCCCTCATTTTCCAGCCGGGTTTGGGCAGTTGGGAGGCAGCCTTGTGCCATTCAGCAGGGAATATCCAGCGAGGAGGAGCAGGGATGGGAGCTGGAGAGCTGGAGAGCTGGAGAGCTGGCTGCCAGGCAGATGGCTCTGCCTTATGAATTTTGTAGGAAGGATGGGTTTTGAACGCTTTCCAAGAGTGTTTGGTAATGGCGGGGGTAGGACTTGGCCCTGCTGCTCTCTCTTTGCTCTGGCTGCACGTCCTGGGTTTCCTCCCTGGAGCTGGAGCTCCTCTTCCAATAAAATCTGGATCCCAGCCTGGAGCAGCTCCTGGTTTCCCAGCTGCTGTGCTGACACCCAGCGCCTGACAGGCCAGCCCCAGCCCCCCGCTCTCCTCAGACCCTGAGTCATGGTGAGGAGTGAGGGATGGATTTCCAGCTTGGAGTTAATCCTGGAGAGCTTAAACCCAAGCCCTGCTCTCTGTGTTCATCGTGTGTGCACACGTGATCCTGCCTGTCCCCTAACATGTCCCCTGGGGAGGCTGCGGGGCTGGAAAGGATGGAGCAGAGGCTGGGAAGGATGGAGCAGAGGCTGGGAAGGATGGAGCAGGGGCTGGGAAGGATGGAGAAGGACTGGGACAAGGCATGGAGTCCAGCCATGGGCAGGAGCCTCTCGGGTCCCTCCTGCCTGGGGAGCCGGGTGCCTCCTTGATGGGATTCCCAGGGAAAAGCAGGGGCTGATCCTGCTGGGATGCAGCCCTGGCTGGCTGAGGCACAATCCAGGGACTTGCTGGGTCTCCTCCTGCCCGTGTGTACCCAGCACAGCTCCGCTGACCCCCCGAGCACACCACGGGGGCCTGCGGGTGCCATCCCCAAATCAGGATTCTTTAATGAAGCTGTGARATTCATCAGCACCATAATTAACCGATTTTACAGAAAACTGAAGGGCAGGTGTGAAGATATTCTTCACAGGTTTTTTTTTGTGAGAGTCTCAGTGTAAATAACCTTTTTTTTCTGGTTCTTTTGCTGGCGGATCTTTGTGCCCCAGCCCCGCCACGGCCCCGTTGTGTAACACAACACAGCCCGAACTCCAGGATTAGGGTTTTTTGCTCGTTTGCAAACTTTAAAGGGTTTTTTTTTTTTGGCACTTCCAGTGAACTTGAGAAGCGAAGTGGGGGSTGTTTGTGCCTCCAGCCGGGAATGCCACGCTCCCAGCCAGGCAAACCCTCCGCTCCCAGCAGGGTCCCCGCAAACCCTCTGATGTCTCCTTGTCCCCATCCCCGCCTGCTCCCGGGGCTTTCYAGCTGCTCTTCCCCCAGAAAGCGAATGTCTTTGAGGAAGTGTAAGGACAATTATCATCAAAGGCAGCCGGTCCTTGGAGGTGAGGGTGGGTGATGGGGGAGCCAGGAGAGGGAGCTCGGCGCGCTAATTAGGGCTGTTGTGATTCTGCTCCGCCACTGAAGGAGTAAATTCCTCAGGAATCCGTCAGCCCCGGTGGCTGCTCGCACACCAATTACACGGTGCTCGCCCCATCTCGCTCGAGCCTTCAACTGCGCAAATTTTGTCACTTCAAACTTTCTGAAAACCTGCGAGGTAATGACTTAATTAAAAATAATAATGATGGATGAATACCGCAGGTGTGCGCCGAGTTATTCAAAGAGAAGTGGTCCAAATTGGGCTAATTGGATTACACTTCACTCGAGGTGGATGGGAGCGAGCAAAGGTTGTGTTGTCACAGCAGAACCACAAACGAAAACACGAGGTGGTGACAAGGACGTGGTGCTGGGTGCTCTGCGGTGCCGCCCGGGGCATCCCTGGGAGTCCCACGGATCATTGCACTGCTGGTTTTGTTTATCTCCTTTTAACTTCTCTTCAAATAATTCTGAGACAAAATTAGTTGGGGAAAAAAAAACCCTCTTAAGAAAAAGAAGGTTGAGAAATCCCCTTCYGTGAGGGATGTGCAGAACCCCCTCCTGTGACCCCCTGGGTGAGTCCRGCCATGAGCAGCAGCAGCTCCTGGTGAGTTTGCTGTGTCCCCTTCTCTTGGCAAAACCTTTCATCCAGGCTCCCTGTCAGCAGGAATCAACCTCAGCCCTTTAAAATCGTGGTTTCTGACCCCGTCCTGTGCTCTGGGGCGATCTGTCCCCCAGYGCGAATGGGAGAATCTGGTTTGGAAATGTATTCACAGCCGGGCAGAACATATATTTTATTTATTGATGATAAAATATACATCAGCCAGGGGTTCTGAGCTGGTCAGGCTGGTCCTGCAGTGCATGACTGACTGGTTTGGTGGAGGCAGCCGGAGATGCTGGTGCCAAGAGGGATTYCACAGCACAGGATGCTCCTTTCAGCCCCCCCAGCTACAGCCCTGGTGCAGTTCRCCCAATAATGTGAGTTTTCTCAGCTGATACATTTCCCTTTTTATTTCTGCCCTTTTTCTGCTCAGAGGAAACAAAAAGCCAGCTCTGCCCAGGGTCAGGATGTCAGTGCTCCGCCCAGGGACTGTGTGAAAAGGGAGGTGCCTCTAGTGTTTACATTTAGATGGGAACAACGCGTGTCAGAGGTGTCCAACAGCTCCCCGGGTGCCAGGGGCTGGTGCTGGGACCAGCCTTGTCAGTTTGTGTGATGAAGATGGGATTTTTGCATCTGAAATTGAATTATGTTGGCAAAATGATTTCTTTCCTTGAGTCAGTCGTAGGGTATGGAGGAAAACATGAAGTGTCTCTGTGGATGAGATTTGGGGCAGGTGGGATGTGGGGTTGGATGTGGGGGGTAATGTGGGGTTGAGCAGTGTCAGCTCGTTCACAAACAGGTATTTTCTGGCTCACRTTCAGGTGGTGTGTGGGACAGGGACCCCCGGGTTACCCACAGTCCCCAACRTCACCTCCCTGCCCTCTGTGTCCCCCTCCCAAGGCCACCAGCGTGGGCGCCACAAAGTGGGGGTGCTCAGGGGCATCCTGGGGGGACCAGGCTGGAGCCCCAGCTGAGCAGCATCACCTGGGATGGTCCCTTTTCCCTCAGCATTCCCAGTGTCATGCAGGAGGTAGAGAGGTCGGGGGGGACCCCAGCAGCCCCCAGGACACGCTGTTTGCTGCTCCCTGGGGGATTTCTTTGTCCACAGCCAGAGGGAGCAGGGTTGGGGTGCTGGTGGGGGGGTGCTGCTCTGTGCCTCYCTGCCCACCCCTGTCAGGTTAATAACAGCAGAAGAGAGGAGTGGAATGAAATGCAGCCACTGAACTATATTTGATTTGTGCTGCATCCTGCAGCCGGAGAGCTGGGTCAGGAGAGGCTCTTCTCAGCCTGYGGAAGGGCTGAGCTCTTTATCTGGCAGGGGTTTCGCTCCCTGCTCCTGAAGTGCCGAACAGCTGAACACAGGCACGTGGGCACCGGAGCTGGGGGCTCTTTTCTCCTCCCAGGGGTTGGTGTTTCACCGAGCCCCCGGGGTCAGCCCTGCRGTGGGAGCATCCCCACTGCCCGGGCCAGCCCACACCCCTTGGAGCAGTTCCCTCGACGGAACAGGTCCTCTCCACCTTCTGCCCGAGCCAGGAGGGAAGCAGAGGGCTCGGAACCACCGAGTTTCAGCAAACTTCTCGGCAGCATTGATGTTTTCTCCAGTAGCAGCGCGTTCCCGGGAGCGCCGTGGCTCCGTGYGACCCGAGCCGGGCTGTTTCTCTGCGTGTTGTGCTGAACGGAGATGCTCTTCCCCTGGGGCCCTCGTGCCCGGTGATTCCAGGCCTGCCATTATTCACTGTGACAGYGTGCCAGCTCCTGTGCCGTGGCCTGTCGCAGATCATCCCTCACCTTGTCACCGCCGCGGCGGCGATGTCACAGCTTCAATCACCGCCCCCTCCCTGCTCTCTGCCCCCTGATGGCTTAGGAACAGCAGGCAGGGCTCCTTCCCGGCTGGAAGGACTTGGAATGCAGTGCCAAGTTGGTGTCCTTGGTGTGCAAGTTGGGCAATGCTGGGCCCGTGGAGCTGCGTGGGTTGTGTGAGATTGTAGGATCCTGGAAWGGTTTGAGTTGCAGGGATCTTAAAGCCCATCCAGCGCCACCCCCTGCCATGGGCAGGGACACCTTCCACTATCCCAGTTGCTCCAAGCCCCRTCCAGCCTGGCCTTGGACACTTCCWGGAATCCAGGGGCAGCCACAGGGAACAATTCCTTCCCAATATCCCATCTATTCYTGCCCTCCGGCAGTGGGCAGCCATTCCCCCTTGTCCTGTCYCTCCATGTCTTTTCCCAAGTCCCTCTCCAGCTCCCCTGGAGCCCYTTTAGGCASTGGAAGGTGCGGTTCAYGCTCACAGRTCCCGCARGGCGCGGCGCAGGTGAGCAGCCCCGGCAGGCAGTGGGAGCGCCGGGGCGGGTGGGGAGCTCTAGCAGACACCCCACTGGCGGTGCGGGGGCCGTGGCGGGGGCCGTGGCGGGGGCCGTGGCGGGGGCAGGCGCTGACGCGGTGTCCCCCGGGCAGGAGCAGCAGCTGGCGGAGCTGGCGGAGGCGCGGCGAGGGCTGCAGGCCGACCTGGGCACCTCCATCCGCCGCATCGCCGACCTGCAGCTGGCCCTGGAGGAGCTGCGCGACAGCGGCGACAGCGACGCCGAGAGGTGAGGGACGGGGGCGGGGGCGGCTGGGGAGGCTGGGAGGGCTCGGCTGCCCTGAGGTGGGGCAGAGGCGGCGCTGGGCAGTGCCGGGGTGGCTGTAGCTGCGTGTGCTCATCCTCGCGCCTTTGCGCTGCGTGTGTGAACAAGGAGCTTTGTGTTAATGGAAGGCGTCGGGATAAAGTGTCACCCTTGGAATCAGGCTGTGTGGCCCCGCTTAAAGTGAGCAGAAAGGGTGGGAATAGCCTCATTTGCAGAGCAGGCCCTTGGCAGCAGCGTTGGTTCCCCAGTGCTGGGTTCATCTGGTGAAAATCCTGCTTGGAGCATCCCCAAGAGCTGGAGGAGCCAGTGAAACTGGGTGATTTTACTAGGAAAAAATGAGGAAAAAAATTGTAGTGCATCTTTCAAGTGTTATTTCTAAAGCCCTTCAATTTTCCCCTCTGCCACCCAGCTAAAGGGGCATCATGACAAATGGAGACAAAACAGATAAATGGGTTTAAAAAAAAAGCAGAGGTGTGCTTGTCACCATTTGCTCCGTGTGCTGATTAAACCAGGGAAGGGTGAGATAGAAACCGTGAGCTCAGACACTCGCTGCTTCCCAAAAGCGGTGATTTCCGATGCAGCTGATGCGTCAGCGGAGGTGAGAAGCGCTTCCCAGCAGGAACGGCAGCTGCTGCCGGCAGGGGCAGCTCCGAGTGCTGTGTCCTGCTCCTCCCTGTGCCCTGGGGTCGCGTCTGCAGCCAGGGCTGAGCCGTGTGGGGGGCACTGAGGGGGCTCAGCCCCGCTGGCCGCTCCCCGGTCCCTGCGGCACTGCTGCTCCCGCTGTGCCGGGAGCGTTTTGGGAGCGTTCCCGGGCTCAGCCCGACTCCTGCCCCGGCCACGCCGGCTCTGCTGCAGTCGGTCTGGGGAGCTGTGCCCCTCGTCAGACGCGGGGTGGGTTTGGGGTCCCCACGAGCCAACGCTGACCCTCCCTCCTGTTGGTCCCTGCAGTGTGCGGACGGCGCGGGAGTCGCTGTGCTCCAGGAGAGACGCGAGTGACCCCGGAGCTGCTGCCGAGGGCACAGCCCCTGCCAGGGCTCACGGGCCACCAGCTGCTGCCCCGAGGCATTATGGACCTCACTCTGGCATCCAGACGTGCTGGCGTCGGGTGCCCCGTGCCCATTGACCCACTCCCCTTCCCTGGGAGCTCTGGCTTTTATCCCGGTGGGATGCTCCCACTCCTCTGGGCTGCGCTTTGGGGGATGAAGCTGCTCTGTGGCTTTGGAGAAAAACCGAGATCCCAAAGGATTTCATCCACTRTGCCTGGTCTGGGGGCTCCTGGCGGTTGGGCTGGGGTAGCTCCAGCCCTGGGGGAGCCCCGGGGTGTGTAGGGCCCTGTGGGGTGCCCGGGGTCACACTGGCTCTGTCACTGCAGCTCCGGCCCTGGACACTGCAGCCACTGCAGGGTTTTCCTGCCCAAGGGCTACAGGGCACTTGGAAAAGCTTGAGGAAATAGTGAGTGGCAGCAGCAATGGCACAAGGCCCAGGCTGCCTGGAAAGCTTTGCTTTCCCTGTGCTGGTGCCACAAACCAGCAGAGCAGAGCCCACCAGCCAGAGCTGCCACGGTGGAGGTGTGAGGACTCCCCGCTCTGTGCCYGGTGTCACCATCACAGTGGCCCAGGAGCCCTCCTGCCTGCACCTGCAGAGCTCACACAGGTGTCTCCTCTCCCCCCAGGGATGCCTGCTCCAGCGTTGGCTCCGTGCTCAGCCTGGAGCCCGCGGAGAGCATCAAGTCCTGGCCGAGCTCCTCGGCAGGCTGGACATCCCCGGCGGGGGCCAGCGTGGCCGGGAGCGTCTCAGCACTGYCCGTGGGCAGCCGCAGCACCCAGAGCCTCAGGTAAGGGACCCCCAGCCCATCGTGGGCTGTGTGGGGTGCTCGGGTGCGGGGGCTTCACCGGGATCCCTCAGGACGTGCAGAACGGAGCTCAGGGGGACCTGTGGTGTTTAAGGTCAACACATCAAATCAGGAAAGGCAGTCACTGCCACGCCAGGATCAGTGAAACACCAGATGAAAGTCACTACATCAAAAACATGCTTCAAGCAGGAAAATATCCCTTGATGTATTCTCTGGAGATAATTTAAAGAGGCGCTGCAGCCTATTTGAGGATTTGTACGCCATATGCTCGCCGCTCGCTGCGGAGGGAGCGGGGATGCGTTCCTGCGGTTCTAATATCAAATATGGTAATTTGTGATGGGGATGCTAATGGGCTGGGAGGGAGCTGCAGGGGGGCCCGAGCACTCACATGACCCAAATGTCCCTGCTTGGCTCTGTGGGTGCTCAGGTTCCCAGATGGAATCAGTGCCCATCAGAGGGACCCCCCAGGCCAGAGAAAAACCCCATTTTACAGCCGTCCCCAGCGCTGCCAGGTCACAGAGAAATCGGGTTTTTGTGTTTCATGTGTGAAACAACGGCACAGGTTGAGTTTGGAAAAGCCCTGTAAATCAGAGTCTGGGGCTGCAGCATGGAGAGAGGTGCTGGGGGTGGAGGAGGGTGTTGGATCCCCTTAGAAGGGCAGAGATGGGGCAGRGTTGGAGCTTTGAGTCCTGGGGCAGGGAGCAGAGTGGGGCTCGAGTGGCTCCAGAGAGCATCATCCCCCAGAGCATTATCCCCCTGTAGGGAAGGTGGAGAAGATGCCAACCATCCAAAGTCAGGGCTGGCAGGGCCCTGCGTGCAGCCCCTGTGACTCGGGGCCTCCCCACCCCACTGCTTTCCCAGGATGGTTGCTCAGGACATGCATCACTATTTTTCTGGGTTTCCTCCCCATATCCAGGGCAGGTGCCAGGYTGAGGCTGGGCACAGCTCACTGCAGCTCCCACCTGCATCCTGCTCGTGTTCAAGTGTGTAGGTAGATGCTCCAAGGTGGTGGAGTTTGGATTCTGGAGTGCAGTTTCGCTGCAGACATTTGTATTAATCTCCCTGCTCTGATTCTGGTGAGCTCYGTCCCCACGGCCCCCACCTGCCCTGTACAGGAGGATCACTGTTGTCAGAACTGATGTTCTGAAGAGTGATTCCCCCGCAGGAAACAGCCTGGRTGAGCTGCAGCAGTCTGGGGAGGTACAAGGCACAGTTCAAGAGCAGTYGGGCTGGGCAGGGACCTGCGGGGAGATCACAGAATCCTGGAGTGCTTTGGGTTGGAAGGGACCTTAGAGATCATCTCCTTCCAACCCCCTGCCATGGGCAGGGACACCTTCCAYGGACCAGGGATGGGTGGGAGCCCTGAGAGCAGCTGGCTTTCAGGTTAGACATCAGGAGGAATTTCTCCCTGGAAAGGGTGGTCAGGCATTGGAAGGGGCTGCCCAGGGAGGTGCTGGAGTCCCCATCCCTGGAGGTGTCCAAGGAAGGCCTGGACGTGGCACTCAGTGCTCTGGGCTGGGGACAAGGTGAGGAGTGGGCACAGGTTGGACTCGGTGGTCTGGGAGGTCTTTTCCAACCTCAGTGATCCTGGGATCCTGGGATTTGCTGGGCTGCCCGTGGCCCTTGTGAAAACCAAATTGTCCCCAGCCCTGGCCACAGTGTGACCATCACCCTCCGTCCCGGGGGCTGGGAACRGGCAAATTGCAAATGCTGGTGAGGGAGCTGTGTTTGGCTTCAGCTCATCTAAGATGGAAATAGAGCGAGGAGGGGATGAAATGCAAACAAACAGGAGACGAGACTGCAAGGTAATAAAAATGAGATCAGGGAAACGAGCTCTTCCTTATTAAGATTCCTTTGTCTTACACAAGCACCCAGTAATGAAAAACGAGCCTTGCTCGTGTTGGCTGCTCAGCACCACATCTGGGGTGTTTGCTGAACAAACAGCTGCCAAGAGCAGCGCAGAGCGAGGAGCTCTTATCACCCGGGCGCTTCCAGGAAGGAGAGCTTTGATTAACGTTTCCTTTAATTCTCTGCTATTTAAATGCTTGTACAAAACGCTGGCCAGCAGACCTAAGCCTCCATAAATATGACACAGCGCAGGGTTGGAAGAAATATCATTTTTTTTTTATTAAGAAGCTAATTTAAAACTTCATGTATTTATTCTGCCCCTTTCCAGCAGGTCAGGGCTGTGCTGTCACAGAGGGGTTATCTGGAGGTGCAGGTGGGGAGTGCATCCACAGCCCAGGGCTCTGCCCCTCCATCCTGCATCCCATAGCTCTGTGGCATCCACAGCCCTAGCATCACCCCGGGATCACCCCGGGATCACCCTGGCAGCTCTTCCCTTCCCACCTTGGTCCACAGCACCAGGAGCCCTGGTCCCAAGGCTGCTGGGGATCCGACACGTTTATTTTTAACCGTGATTGTGTCAGAAGCAAATCATTACGTGGGAAACTGGGAGCTCTGGTGTAGATGACGGCGTGACAAGAAAATCCTGTTCTGACAGAAATGAGGCCACTGTCTCTCCCCTCCCTGAGATGGGGCTGTCTGGGCTTTATTTCTGAGCTCCCAGGAAAAGCATCCCAGCCACACTTTCGGCCTTGGTCATGTGTTGCAAGGCATGTGTGGATTTTATTGTATAAATGATTTCAGCTAGTATAATTGTAATCATGTTAATTGCTATGTAATCTTCGCTAATTATTGTTGTATGTCATTTGCTTTGGTGTGAATGGCAGATTGCAGAGCTCCGTTGGCTTCCAGGCGCCTCCCGAGCTCGGCATCAGGCCCTGCTGCTGCCTTTTGCTGGGAAAATCATCTTCCCTGAGGGCGATGGAGGAGCAGGGCTCTGCTCAGGGCTGGAGCTGGTCCTTCCTCCTGCAGCACCACCTTCCACTGTCCCRGGCTGCTCCAAGCTCTGTCCAACCTGGCCTTGGACGCTTGCAGGGATGGGGCAGCCACAGCTTCTCTGGGCAACCTGTGCCAGGGCCTCACAGGGAAGGATTCTCTCCCAATATTCCATCTAAACCTGCCCTGTGTCAGTTYAGTGAGTGCAGATAATGGGAGATGTTGGGAGAGACAAGGATGGAGGGGGCTGCCTTGGCCTTCTGCTGGAAACCAGGGCGTGGAGAGTGTGAGGTCCCTGCTTGGACTCCAGGGCTGTGTGGCCTCGGCAGCCTGGCCCTTGCCAGCCTTGGAAGCTGGAACAATCCCACCTTTGCAGCTTCCGCTCCTTTTCAGACTCCAGAGATTTTCATAGAAGCAGTCCCTGTCCGTCAGGCTGCACAGGACAGTAAATACGGCGAGTTCCGTGCTTGTTCACAGCCCATTAGTGGCTCTCACCTCTCCACTCGCTTTTTATCTCAGCCTTAAAACCCAAATAAAAACACTGGCGCCGGTGTTTAATTTGCAAAAGCCGCTCATGCAGCACGCAGGTTACAACATTATGTGGGAACGCGCACAGTGAATGGAGCAATTTCCGTACAAATTCTCACCAAAGGATTACACCAGCTATTTAAGTAAGATGCAATTTAGGATCCTAAAGCCCGGCATTATTGAAATGTCTCAAACTATTAATCAGCTGCGGTGCTCCGGCAGCGTCAGCACGGGATGGCCCCGAAGGGTGCAGGGAGTCAGGGAGATGAAATCTCTGCTTAATTCCTTTCGTGTTGAATAATTGAACAGTTTAGCTTAATGAGCAGGGAAAGGCGGTGGGTGCCAGGGCAGGTGGGCATCTCTGTGCCCCGGGCTGTGCCRGTGGGCACCGAGAAGCTGGAGCTGCTCCACTGCCCCTTCCCTTCTGCAATCCTGCATTTCCCAGCTCTGGAGTTTGTCKTCAGCCCACCCCTGCATGTAAATTATTTCATGGGTCAGCAGAGCCTGGTCTGAGTGTCYCGTGTGGTGCCTGGATTATCCGCTCTCACCCCATTCCCATGGCAACTCCAGCATTCCCAGGGCAGGTTCCTTCTTACCAGTGATGCACAACTTGACTGCTGCTCCCTCCCAGAGATGGGGTTGTTATTTGGGTTCTGCTGCTTCACTCGACCCTGTTCCCTGTTTTCCCCTCTCCCTTTCTTTCCCAAATTCAGATCCCAGCAGCCTTCCCAGTCAGGCCAGTCCTGGGTTCCCTCGGCTGAGCAGTGATGGGGAACCTGAGAGTGGGGAGGGCTGCCAGCAAGGAAATGGAGGTGCTTGGAGGGGTCATAAAGTGTCCCCTCAGGGGCTCAGTGTCACCAGTCCCCATCTCTGCTGCACGGGGACAGGGACAGCGTGGGTGCAGGGAAACCCCAGTGGGGGTTACTGGATCCCATGTGGTTCCTGCCCCAGCCCTTGTCCGGGGTGGGGTCCCAGCCCCACGCACCCTCTGTGGCCACCCCCCCTGGACGTGCAGCCCCTGCCCAGGTGTTGCAGGGCTCCTGCAGTTCAGGACTGTTGGAGCAGCAGCCTGGGTGAAACATTCCCCGCAATCACATTGAGACGTGTCCGGGGTGTGCTGCGAGCTGGTTTCATAAAATTTTAGTGAATAATCTTTGGCTTTGGCAGAAATAAAATAAATCCTACATATTGCTGTAATCTGTCAAGAAAAAGGATACTTGGAGGTAAGTGTTGGCTTGGCAGAGCTGCAGCTGGTCACAGCACACGCTCTACACCAGGAATTATCCGGGCTGGCTGACCTGGGCTTATTTAAGATAAAATCCTTGGGCATTGCCCAAGTGCTGGAAGCAGCAGTGAGTTTATCCCGAGACTCCCATGCCGATGCCGGCTTTTCGCTGCTCAGCCTTGTCCTTGCTGAATGACATTCCTGCCGCTGGGAATCCCACAGTCTAAACTAACACCGGTTTCTGTTGTTCAGGGCGAGCAGAGACCCCGCGGACCCCGCTCTGAGCCGGCCGCCGTCCTCCCGCAGCGCTGCGGACCCGGGCAGGACGGCGAGTCCCCTGCTGGGGGCCAGGAGACGGGAATATGGAAAACCTCCGGCAGAAGAAGAGGAGCTGGAGAGCCCGAAAAAGCCAGTGGATAGGACAGGAGCGACGTCCCCGGCTCCGGACGGGAGGGTCCCCGGCACGGTGTCTCCCACGGTGCCCGGCCGGAGGAGGCTCCCGCTGGCCTCTGGGCCGGTGCCCAGCTCGGCCGCGCTGTCCGAGTACGTGGAGGAGCTGCGGCGGCAGCGCGGAGCGGAGCGGGAGCCGCTCCCGGGGCTGGGGGACCCCTCCGCGCCCCCCATTTACCGCACCACCGGAGCCGCGGCCCTGCGGCGCTGCAGGGCTGCCCCGCCGGAGCCCCCGGGGAGGATGGACRGGGATCGGGCCGGGGAAGGGGAAGGGGAGGGGGCGGGCGCCGGCCTCACCCGCTCCTCCAGCCTGCGGAGCATGGCCTCGGAGCCGGCCGAGCCCTCGCGCTCCCCCGCGCTGAAAAGGGCGTTGAAATTCGGCTCCTACGACTCCCTCCTGCCGGCCCTCGACGGCTCCGGCCGCCGGCCCAGCTCCCCGGCCGCTGCCGGCATGGAGGGGCTGGGAGTGCCGCGGCTGAGCTCCTGGAGGAGCTGCCTGGAGCCGTCGCTGGAGGATGTGGAGCTGGGGAAGGAGCCGGGGGGATTTCTGAGCTCCCTGTCCAGCGAGGGGCTGGGCGAGGGGAAGGGGAGCGACCCCTTCAGCTGGAGAATACCCACCCTCAACTACGAGAGGAGAACCAACGTCGACTTCGACGATTTCCTGCCGGCCATCCGCAAGTGCCGCTCCACCAGCAGCCTGGCCAGACCCCGCAGGGACAGGCGCGACGGCCACCGGCCCCTCACCGTCCGCTTCGAGGACGAGGCCACAGCGGCCGGTCTGGAGCCCTCTGAGACCAAGGGCACGGCCAAGAGCGGCCCGGCCGCCCGGGGAGACGCCGGGGACGTGTCTGACTCCTCCTCGTCCTCCGGCTCGCACCTCTCCTCCCRCAGCGCCGACAGCATCAAGCGGCGCCCGCAGCCCCCGCGGGGGGACGGGGAGGGGTCCAGCGGCAGGGCCGGCGCCCAGGGCAGCGGCGTGAGCCGGCGCGCCGAGGCCGAGGGCAGGGAGGACGATGTCAGCAGCATCATGAAGAAGTACCTGGGCAAAGAATAAGGTAACGGTGTGAGCCGCTGATGGCACGAGCTCGGAGCTGTGGGGGCACGTTTGGGCTGCTGGCCCTGAGCCGCTGCCCCTCCTCGGCGCCTGTGCCTGGGGACAGGATACCCTGGGACAGCGGGAGTTCCCCTGCTCCTCCAGAGCGTCCCAGGGCTCCCCTGGGGTGTGTGGCACTGGGACTGGACGCCCTTGGCTTTGCACCCTCAGAGCTAGAGTGTGGACACTGCCAGTGCCAGGGACAGCCCCAGAGCCAGCCACAGCATCAGCTCCAAATCCACTGGGGTTCCCAAAAATAGTATCCCTCAGCTCCCACCCCAGCGCTGGGCAGACACATCCCCCCAAGCCCCCCGAGCACTCACTTCTCGGGGGCCGAAATTTCTTTGGGTGATCAGAAATCAGCTCAGGCTGGACACTGGGGGTTCTCTCTCTGGAGGATGGAGCTCCCGCCCGGCCCGGACATCCCCCRGTTATCCACAGCCTCTGACAGGCAGTTGGATGCCATGTCTGGATTGCAACTGACACTGGGAGAATTAGGATTTATTGCTGCAATCCAGGTTTGAAAGCAGAGTCCCTAATGAATGCRCCACAACTGTAATTAAGTGTTTAAAATAGATTAGAAAAACATTTTGTAAAACCATTGCCTTTAGAGTAACTTATTGGATGTCAAGCTGTGACCAAATTGACTAAGCCAACACACGAAGGGAGCGCGTGTTAATAAAACATTTCTTTCCAGGAAGCTAATTTGCATAATGCAACGTCCCACTTTCCGCAGGATTCGCCTCCATCGGCGCCGAGCGGCCCCGCCCCGCGGTGCCAGGAGCCCCGTTGGGCACACGGCGTCCCCGCTGCCGGCAGGAGCACCTCACGTGAGCAGAGACCGCAGAGGGCTCCACCAAAGCCACGGGATGGTTTTACAAACTTTTTTTGGCCTCGCGTGTCCCGTGGTTTCCTTGTGCTGCCGCCCCTTTCCCAGCGCCGCAGCTCTGCTCGGGGYCAGCCGCGGGGACAAGGACGTTCCTGTTCTCCTGCCGTTGTTTGACGTGGGAGTTGGTGCTTTAATTAAAACCCGGCGGCTGCCGCAGATGCCGAGGACGTGCCATGGCCAGGGAAAAGCCACACTGGACAGCACCAAAGCCCTCCTCCTAACGCAGAGCTGCAGCCCGGGTGTCTCATCCCACGCAGCACTGCCCAAAAATCACCTGATCCTCCAGGATGCTCTTGGGTCTCGGTGTGACACCCAGCAACAGCAGAGCTCTGCAGCTTTTATGATTCCRGAGGTATTTGAAGATGGATCTGTGTGTGCTTCCGTGGCTGTTGGGGACATCTGGGCACATCCCAGTGGCGTGCAGGGCAGCACCGCGGCGTGGGGGCGATGGGGGGCTCTATTTAATGTCTGCTTGGTTTTTACACAATAAAATATTTGCTTCTTTGGCACACAGGTCCCTTCTTGTTATTCCTTTGCCGGTGGTGGCAGCGGGTCCGTGGGAGTGGTGCAGTGCAGAGCCGAGCCCCTCCTTCCACGTGCACRAAAAGCTCTTTTCTCAGCCTCACCCTTCCTCCCTAGACGAGATCCAAACTTACTCATTGATCAGAGATTTGAGGCAAGCTGATACCGGTCCGTGCACCAATCTCTCCTTCCCATCAGGGATTTCCAAGTCATTGGCTTGGCTGGGAAATTTGCACCAATTTGCACAACCTCACTGGGCCCTTGTGGCGGCCGCGGGGCAGCGGCAGCTYGAAAGGCAGATTGGGCACTGTTCAGCATTTTGTTTTGCCTCTTGGATTCGTCACCTTCACTTCTAATTTAAAGCCAAGCCTTGCAGCAGGCAGCGTTTTCCTTGTCAGCGATGGATGGGGAGCCTGGGGAGGAGGGCTCGCATCAGCACTTTGCTCGGCCGCCTGTCAGCAATTCCCGGCGATCCYGGTGGCTCCGCAGGGCCGGCAGCCTGGCAGGAGGCAGCTCTGCTCGGGGTGACATTCCCTGTGCTCCCACGTGTCCCCTTCGCAACGTGCGACTCAGGCGAGAAGGCAGCAAATGGAGAAATTGCCTCTAATTAGTTTAAAATTGATCTTTCAAATGATTCCGCTATTTCTGGGAGCAAAAAGCAAATGCTTTTCTCTTTGTGGCGAGTCTTGCTCCCAGAAGGATTTCACAGAACCAGGGAATAGCAGAATGGTTTGGGTTGGAAGGACCTTAAAGCCCATCCAGTCCCACCCCCTGCCATGGGCAGGGGCACCTTCCACTATCCCAGGTTGCTCCAAGCCCTGTCCAACCTGGCCTTGGACACTTCCAGGGATGGGGCATCCACAGCTTCTCTGGGCAACCTGTGTCAGGGCCCCTGCACCCTCACAGCCAGGAATTCCTTCCCAATATCCCACCTAACCCTGCCCTCTGGCAGTGGGAAGCCATTCCCTGTGTCCTGTCCCTCCGTGCCTTGTCCCAAGTCCCTCTCCAGCTCTCTCAGAGCCCCTTTAGGCACTGGAAGGGGCTCTGAGGTCTCCCTGAATCCTTCTCCAGGTGAGCACCCCCAGCTCTCCCAGCCTGGCTCAGAGCAGAGGGGCTCCAGCCCTCARGACTCYGGCTCACCCGGAGCTGCTGGTGGCACCTGAGGGGAGGGACAGCAGTGGCACCTGGAGGGGGGACACACTGAGGGCCAGGAGCCCAGTGCTGGCCCCACCTTCGGCCTCTGAAGTCCAACCTACAAGCACTGCTGGCCGAGGTGTCTCTCTGCAGCTCGTTTTTAATCTAATCTCCAAACGTGACATAAATTGCTCATTATTTGTGGCTGTAGCAAAATGATTCCTTTGACACCAAGCCTTTGATTTGGAATTACTGCGGTGTCGGGTTTGCTGGAAATTAAGCTGTTCCTATTTCAACTTGCAGGAGAAAAGCAGATTTGTGTGTAATACGCTGACTTCTTTCTTTTCCTTTTGCTTTGCAGGACACAAAGGAAATTGCTCTGTCACTTGGAATGGCTCTGCACATCCTTTAATGACAAACCAGGACAAAACGATGCTTGGCCTGGAGCGTTTCAGGCTGAGTCCAGAGAATTGTTTGCCCTTGGAGCAGCCAGGGAGCAAAGCTCGTGGATGGTGAGACCAAGCCATCCATCAGCGCTGGCCGGCGGAAAATCCGGCACGTGCACGGCACAGGAGGGAAAGCTCCTGTTCCCTCTCCTCCTGGAATGCTCGGGAGACACAAAACCCATGGCTGGGCCAGCCAAAAACAGGACCATGGCCATTTATATCCTGGAGTGGGAGGACARGAGTTATTCCCTTTCCTCTTGTGTTTCAGCACATTCAGCTGCTTTCAGCACCAGAGCTTTGCCCTTTGCTGCTGGGAGGGATTGAGCCCCCGGGGAGGGAATCGTGGAGACTCCATATCTCCATCCATCCGACTCCTGGCCCTGCACTGGGCCACCCCACGAATCCTACCCTGTGCCTGAGATGCTCTGTGGTCCCCTCCAATCTCTCAGAGCAGCCAGGGAACTCCATTTATTGCACTTCCAAGATTATTAGCCGGGTCTATAAGCCTCTTTCCCAACAAACAATCTGRTTTTCCCAGCACCTGTACCGGTGAGTGCTTGCCTTTGACTCCTGGCTCTGCCCGGGGGGATGAGAAGCACTCAGAGCTGCACATCCTCGCCTGGCACAGCAGCCAGGGTTGTCCTGCGGGCTGCTGGCAGCAGGCTGGGGACGTGGAAGCCCCACCTCTCCTGCCCAGAGTTCAGCTCCCGCCCGCACTGACAGGATCCAATTTCACGGCGCTTGGATGCAGGGAGTTAATTCCCGATTGCTGCCGTGCACGGAGCCTCTCTGCCGTTAAATGTGTCCCTTCCAAAAGGGAGATAGAATAGGAATAATCCTTCCTGCGGGCGGCTCAGCAGGCGTGGCAGCCTCCCCCTGCTCTCCTCGCTGTTCGCCCTTGGGGCCCAGCCCATTCCCAGCACGGTGACCCCCAAACGGGTTTGGAATGGGGAATTTGGGCCGTGAAGAGATGCGCCAAGTCTGTGGCATGGCATGGCATGGCATGGAGGGATAGAAAATGGAAATGGACTGGATTTGCCACCGCGGCTCAGCCTCGGCCGCCCTCCTGCTCCCTGTGCGGACGGAGAGCAGGAACAGTGTCCCCGTGCTGTGTGGGACCACTGAGCAGGACCCCAAATCCCATGTCCCCATCAAAACCGAGATCTTCCCCCTGCCCAGGGCGTCCTCCCGCTGCCCATCGCCCATCCCGGCGTGGGGACCAGGATGAGATCCAAACGCAAAGGGGGATGTGGTGGGGCTGCAGAGCCAAAGGTGGGGTCAGGCACTCCCCCAGGGTGGGATCTGCCCGGGAGGCTCYGCTGCAGCAGCAGGGACAGGGCTGGCTCTGCTCCAGACCCCTGCGTGTCCCTGGGTGGCTCCTGGGCTCTCTCAGCTCAAAAGGTCCAGAATATGTATTATGTGCATTATATATTATATCTATTAAATATACTATGTATTATATGTATCTAATATTATATATTTTGTATATATATCACAAAGAAACTGTTAGATATAAATATATGTTAGATGCACAGTATGTATTTATACATCTTATATATAATATTGTATATAATATATGATATATGATACATGATAGATAAAAGATATAACATATATTCTATGTTCTGTATTTTATTTATCTATTCTCTATTTATAGAGGATCTTGCTCTGTCATCCAATGACTGCTACAGTAGGGAAAAAACACTATAATTATCCTCATTCTATTTTCCACTTGCACTAAATGTACTTTTGAACTGTTATGATGGCTATAATTAATTTGTGGTTATTACTTTGGAGTGCAGGCCCACGCAGGCCTTTCCCACCTGTATCCAGGAGATCACTTTTACCACACACCCACTGATGGCCACCGTGGTCATTAAGGAACATTGCTGCCAAATGAGCTTAATACAAATCAGATTTGTGATCATCCCCAGCAATTTGGATTGTGCTAAATAATTCATATGAGGACTGAGGGCAGGAGACAGCTCCTCCTTCACTTGCCCGGGTGATGGAGAGGGAGCAGGGCCACTGCTGGGTGTGAACCTCCACACAYTGGCCATGGCTTTGGGGGAGAAGTGTTGTTTTTCCCTCAGCTCCCAGCCCAGCTGCCCCTCTGAGTGATGAATTTCTCTGAATCGAAGTCCTGAAAGAACAGCTAGGGCTTAATTACAGTGCAAGGACTTTATGCTCGTGCAGCACACGGCAAAGCAGCTGGGAGAGAGCTCCTGYGGCAGGAACCCCTCCAGAGCCCCATGCTGCCACTGGGGGACCTGGGCCAGAGGGAGGGAAAAAGGGAATAAAACCCACCCAGCAGAAGCAAATCCCGAATCTGAGGCTCATTTGCATTCCCGCTGCAGGGCTCGGGGCTGGCACTGACTCCAACCCACCCTGGCATCACCTACGGCAAAAACCCGAAACTGGGGCAAACTGGTGCCGCTGAAAATGCCTTTCCTAAGGAATATTAATGTTTTCCTCTGCTGGTTGGAGCGGCCAGGGCACCAGGGCTGTGCCTTGGGAGAAGGGCCCCTCGGAGCCGGCTGTGACCCCGTGCCTGTCACGCTGCTGCCACTTTTTGCTGATGTGTTAAAAATAGCTCGGGGTCTCGGGGGTTTCAAGACAAAGGTTTGGTACCTGTCCATTTTAATTACTCTCCAACAGCACAGCYTTTGTCAGCTGCCATCCTGCAGGATAAAGCCATCCTGCTTTGCCGGAGTTTCCCAGCAATAATGGGATTTGAGCGGGATTTTGCCTGCCTGGTGCTGCGCAAACACACCCAGGAGAGGCGGCAGGGAGGGGAGCAGGGTTTGGTGCTGGGGGGCCCCGGGCAGGCACCGGGACCGGCACTGGGATGTGGCAGCTCAGCCGAGCACGGGGAGCGTGGGCAGGGATCCAGGGAAACAGRACTGCATGCTGGAAACGTGAACATGTGCTTTCTGCAAAGTGCCAAGAAAGCAACATTTGGAGGTTAAGAAATGGCAGAAAACAGACAGATTTTTCCATGCGAAATTCAGAGGAACGACGACTGCGAGTTTGGCGCAGAGCAAGCTGTGCAGCTCGGATAATTAATTAATTAATTAATTAATACTTGCAGGGGCTTTGGTCTCCTCGGATCAAAGGTGTCGGTGGCATCCCTGTGAGGGGTGGCCGAGGCCAACGCAGGGGTGACAGGACACAGGAAGGGGGGTGTGGGCTCTGCCATGAGCCCCCTTTGCCCCGCGGGTGGTGGGATGGGCTGGAGGTGCCAGCCAGAACTGTGAGGGGCACGCCCAGGGCACACCTCGAGGGCTTCGTGCCCAGGTCCCTGATCTCTGCTGGAGCTCAGTGAAGTGGCAGTGCCCGCTCCCCTGCCCCAGCTCTGCACCCCCAATCTCTTTGCACTGTGGTTTTGAGCCCAAAACTTCCTGCAGATTAAATTATTTATTCCTCAGAAATGTGCTTACAACTGCAGAAGGAATTCACTTAATTGAGAGTGCAGCCAGCATTTTAATAAAACTATAAAAGGGTGAAACGTGCATAAACAGAAGAAAAGTGTTTAATCTTGGCACAATCACTTGATGTTCATGAGAGCATTTAGCTTCCAATATAGCAAAGCAAATAAATCCGAGATCCCACGAGCAAAGAGATATTTTTATCCTTTTGCACAAGCCCTAGGTTTAAATCTGACATTATAATTGTGAATGATGCTAGTCCATTACCATAGCTACAGGAGGCTCTGACCAGCCAGGGGATCACGTTACTAATGGCTGTCACAGGCTGGCCGTGGTGACAGCGATCCCTTGGGACTGCCGTGCCCTGGGTGACACCCCGGAGGTGGCACTGCAGCACGTGGCACCGTGGGCACAGCGTGGGTGCGGGGTCAGCGTGGCAAACAGCCTGGGCTGGTGTGGGAGCCACTCCTGCCTGTGCTCCAGAGCTGGGGCCAGCACCCTCCTGCGCACTGGATATGGGACCAGCACACTCCTGTGTGTTGGATATGGGACCAGCACCCTCCTATGAATTAAATGTGGGACCAGCACCTTCCTGTACACTGGATATGGGATCAGCACCCTCCTGTGCGTTAAATGTGGGACCAGCACCTTCCTGTGCATTAACTGTGGGACCATCACCTTCCTGTGCATTAAATGTGGGACCATCACCTTCCTGTGCATTGAATGTGGGACCAGCACCTTCCTGTGCATTAAATGTGG
>JACAXG010000023.1:8186220-8244601 GCA_018881555.1 Amblyornis subalaris
AAATGTGGGACCAGCACCTTCCTGTGCCTTAACTGTGGGACCAGCACCTTCCTGTGCATTAAATGTGGGACCATCACCTTCCTGTGCATTAAATGAGGGACCATCACCTTCCTGTGCATTAACTGTGGGACTATCACCTTCCTGTGCCTTAACTGTGGGACCAGCACCCTCCTGTGCATTAAATGTGGGACCAGCACACTCATGTGTGTTAAATGTGGGACCAGCACCTTCCTGTGCATTAAATGTGGGACCAGCACCTCCCTGCGCACTGGATATGGGACCAGCATTCTCCTGGGCTTCACTGGAGGTGTGGGATGAGGGCTGAGGCACTCTGAGCCCCATACTGGTCCTCATATCCTCACACCAGTTACAGCAGGCAGCACATCCTCCATTCAGTCCTGTTAATAGCAGGGAGCAGCCTGTCCGGGCTTTGGGATTTGGGATTGCACAGAGTCCATTGGATCTGCTCCGACTGCAGCACTCAGACACCTCTGCAGGACCAGCAGGAGCCCCTGCCCCACCCCGTCCTGCGCTGAGCATCCTCCCAGTGCCAGCACCAGGTGTGAGGCAGGGAGCTGGGGAACCTCTCCAGGCTGGGATTCAAACTCCCTGCTCACAGCCTGCCCTCCCGAAAAAAGCATTTGTATGGAGTACTGTAACCAAGGAGACTGGGAACTCAGGGAATGGCCAGTCCCACTTATCAGGAGCTTTTCTTCCTCTCTGCTGGTGCACAGGATTGTGCTCGGTTTAATAAAGAGGTGGAAACCGCTTCGCCCTTTGCAGGGAGAGACAATTCCTCACCAGGCACTGACGTCCCACCTGGCATCTGCCAATAGGAAAAGATGGACAGCTTGGAAATCAGTGCAGCCAGCGGCTGGAATTCTCTGCACCCCCCAGGCATCAAACTTCCACCTGAATTGCAGGAATTACCAGGCAGTTCCCAGGCCCCGGCATCGCGCTGGGGAAGGCTCCTCGTGCCAGCTGGGGTGGATCTGGGGGGCTGCATCCAGAGGATCTGCCTGTGGCTGTGTCCAGAAGTCATAGAGATGGAAATCGCCGGGAAAATCCCAGTGGATGCTGCGCTGCAGCCCCAGTGTCCCCCAGCAAGGTGCTGCTCCTTCTATCTGCGGGACAGAGCATTAATATATTCCAGTATTTCAGAGCCAGCTCCTGGGGAGGAAAGCCATTATTTAAACATTAATTCCTTGTGTGGGCTCTCCTGCAATAAAGCAGGAGTGCGGAGGTGTTGAAGGAATTACGTTTTTATTTAATCACGGAGTAATTACAGGACCAGAGCTCTACGGAGCAGCTGTGATTGACTTCCCAGCCCAGCCCTGGCTCACGGGAAGGGCCAAGCTGTCTGACAGCAAACACAGGGACAGCCTCACCCTGGGCACGGCCACTGCAATGGTGCAACTGCCGTCAGTGTGCCATAAAATGGAAACACGTAAATATAAATATATATATACACACACACATACATGTATAGTGTCCTGCAAGGAGAGCCCCAGCTCGGACAGGGCTCTGCCTCCAGGGTGGTTTTGCACCAGGGAGCTGCAGCCCCATGACCCAGGGCAGGCCCCTGGAGCGGCATCCAGACCATTCTCCAACTCCAGATTTTGTACAGACACCGTTTGCCAAAAGGCACAGGGATTGTCCCGAGGGTGACGAGTGCAAAGGCAGGGCCTGTGGCAGGACCAGTGGTTCTGGCTTCAGTGGGAATAGGAATACCTTGGGAAACCTCTCTTCTTCYCATTCCACAGCAGTGACTTGGACCTGGGTTTGCCTTAAAAATTCCACCAGTTTCATCAAAAAGCTGATTTTAAGGGCAGTGGGTTCTGCAGGGTCTGGGCTGACTTCGGAGCACAGGCAGTAAATTCCTCCAGTGGTTTTTGTTCAAGTAAAGCTTTTTCTCAGAAAAACATCCTGACTTAATTTGAAAACTTCAAGAGACTGAGAAAGCACCACTTCCCCTTGATAATTCGTTCCAGTGGTTAATTACCTCACCATTAGAAATGTGTCTTTTGTTCTAATTTAAATGTGTCTGGCTCCAGCTTCCAGTGGTTGGCTCTGGTGTGCTTTCCCTGTCGGATTAAAGGGCCCTTTCAGAGCCTGCTGGATCCCAGGAACGTTTTCTCTCAGCAGATTCAAAGCACCTCTGGATCCTCCTTTGGCCAAGCCCCAGGGGCCTCAGTCCCTCCTCGCCTCTCGGGGGCATTTTCCCAGCCCTCAAAGAATTTTCCTCCCTCTTTTATTCACCGTCTCCTGTTTGCCAACYCCCTCTTTAACTAACCACAGTTCCCAGCCCCGCATGGAATATTCCCCTTGGTCCCACAGGTGTGTCAGGACCTCAGCAACCCCCTAAACCTCACCAGGGCTGTGCTGGGGGTGCTGGCTCCAGCCTTGGGGGGTGTCACAGCCCTAAGAGCACCCGTGGAGCAGCTTTTTCTCCTCYAGCCTCCAAATTATTTCCACATTTGATGTTTTCTGGGACGCAGCCTCCCAGTTTGTGAGCATGGCCTATATTTCCTGCGTCTGGATCGCAACATTGCCTTGGATTMGATTAAAATGTATTTTTTCTTGGATGGCAGTAGATTTACCAAGGAACCCAGATCCCCCTGCTCCCGTGGGACACCGGCTCAGCAGCAGTCCCGGAAAACAGGGCTCTTCACCCAAACCTTGTGGGAAGGGAACTGTTTCTTAATCCCAGAGAAGCACCCTCGGCATGGAGCCATCGCTGCCAGCACTGACAGGTTTAGCATCAGCCCCACGGCTTAAGCTCCTTAGCGAGAGCAGTGCTGGGTTTTGGAAGATCAGGGCTCAGGGATCCCTGTTCCCATCCCGGCAGCCTGGGAAGCACCAGGGGAATTCCCTGCCCTGCTCAGTCCTTGTGGCTCTGCCGTGGCTGCTGTCACAGCCCTGCCACCGGCACAGTCTGGTGTGTGAGGGGTGGCCAAGGCACCCTCCGAGGCCCGGGGGGTGACAGTGAACCCCCAGGGCTCTGCCTCGGCAACCGGAGCAGCGGTGACCTCCCAGCCCYACGGTGCTGCTCCCGGGTTATCCGGCAGCAGATGGTCCCGGGAGAGCCTGCGGAGAGCCGCTGGTTCCTGGGAAGTGCAGGTGTGCCAGGAGGGAGGGCGGAGGGTGCTGGTGCTGCCCTGCGGGTGGATGGCACAGCACGGGCACGCAGCAGCCCCATCCCTGCTGGCACCGGCCCAGCCCTGCTGGCAGCCGCGGCTGCGAGCCCGAGGTGCTCTCGGCCATGAGATGTCACCTCTGGCGACGTCCCCAGGCAGCGGCAGCAGCATTCCAGCTCCGTGCGGGGCGGGCACAGGACAGCTCCGCTCCCAGGCGCTGGCACCAGCGGTGTCCGCACCCAGCCCGGGGACACGCCAGCGCTGCAGACCCTGCTGCACAGGCTCACTAACAGCGAGGGCATCTCTCAGCCGGTGCTGGCCTCGGGGACCCCATCCCCGGCCATCCCTCTTTCCCAGCACATSCCTGGAGCCGCTTCCTTCATTCCCACACTGCGTGAGACTTCGTGTCACCACCTGGCGCAGCACCGGGGTCCCCGGCCGGTGGTGGCTTTGACCTCTGCGGGTGTCCATCCCCCATGGGGACGGTTCCCAGCTCAGGGGATGCTCCAGAGAGCAGGCTGGGAGTGCTCACGGCTCGCTCCTTGCGGGTGTGAGCGCACACGGCCCCGCTCCTGCCTCCTGGCTGGTGACACACAAACAGGAAGGGACCAGGCGACCTCCACCGCCACCCGGGAGGAGATGCGGGGGCGTTTCCTCGGCAATAAGCAAATCTCTGGCAGCTCCTCTGAGCGCGGCTGGGGCCGCTTCCCTCCTTCACCAAGGCCGGTGCCTCTGTGCGAGGCAGAACGGGACCCGTGCCCTGCGCGGGAGAGTGCACAAATCATCGGGGACTTGCTCAGCCCTCCTCGCACCGGAGCC
This sequence comes from Amblyornis subalaris, assembly GCA_018881555.1. NCBI lineage: Eukaryota > Metazoa > Chordata > Aves > Passeriformes > Ptilonorhynchidae > Amblyornis > Amblyornis subalaris. The sequence goes on from JACAXG010000023.1 coordinate 8,190,177, forward strand.
AGCCTGGAAGGGCTCACCGAGGCTCCTGGTGGACCTGCCCCTCCTCCTGCGAGGGCTCTACGGCGGCGGCACGAACCCATCGAGCACACAAAGATGAGACTCTTACCCACCGCGGCCCACGTGAGTCCGCGCCGGGGCCCGCTAGGGCAGCCAAGGAAAAGGCTCCGTTTTCCCAGGCCTCTGCGAACTAAAAAAAGCAATCCTGGCTGTCCCCTCGCCCTTGCTCGGGGCTGTGCCAGAGCCCAGCACGGGGAGCCTTTGCCAAGCAGCTGCAGCCGAACGAACAGAGCCCGGGCTGTGCTCCCGCAGCCCGCGCCGCTTCCCTGCGGCTCTCGGCCGCTGCCAAGGCACCCGCGCCCCGGGAACGGCAYGGCTGGGAAAGGCACCCAGGGGAGGCTGGCAGAGGGGGAGAACAGCGTGGGCAGCAGGGACGTGACCCGAAGGCCACCGGCTCGGGGAGCTGCCACCCTCCGGCACCGCCCCTGCAGCCCCGCCGGGGCTGGCGACTCGCGTGGATCCGCGTCCCAGCCAAAGCCCCGCCCGGTGCCGTGCGGCAGCACCCAACGCCGGCACCGCACCTCGCTGGGGGGACAGGCCACCGTGTCCGGCTGGGCTCCTGCGTGGCACCCGGGCAGGCTTCATGGCTGAACAAACGGATGGCTCCCCATCCCTGGAAGTGTCCGAGGACGGGTTGSACAGGCCTTGGAGCAACCTGTTCTAGGGGAAGGAGCAAGATGGRCTTAAAGGTCCCTTCCAACCCAAACCATTCCAGGATTCCATGACAAGGAGAGCTCCCGCCTGGAGCAGGAGCAGAGGCAGAGCCGGCATCCCCCTCTGCTCCCGTCGCAGGGCACACGTGTTGCTGCATGATGGATGTTTGCTCTGTACCGACCCAGGAGCCGAAATAAATTGCAGCCATACAATGAAGAGGCACTTTATTGCTCAGGCATTAGGCAAAGCTAATGTAATCCGAACTGATATTGAATACAAATCCTTGGCTGTGACTCACCCTGCTATTACATTGTGTTCTGCAGAGCAGCCGCGTGCCATCAGAGTCAGGCTTTAGGGAAAAATAAGAAAGGAACAGGCTTTTCTCTCTCCCCGTGAAAGACAGCTGCAATGATGGCCAAATCACCCAATCATTGCCTTAATTAATAATTATTTGGAGCCTTCTGGGATTGATTGGATCATTATGACACCAAGTGAAGCCTGAAGAAGAACTCCAGGGGGAAGATGGTGCTGATTCCACGTTCGCTTTGGCTCTCTCGCTTGCAGAGGGAGCACATCAAAGCTGAAGCAGTTCAGGATCCCTCAGAGGRAGAGAACCTGCATTTTTCCTGGGATAACTCGTTCCTGCAAGCAACATGAGACTTTACACCCATCGCCTGAATGGTRCCTGCCTGAAGCCCAGCAGGGCAGAGCTGCAGCAGAAGGATGAGCGAATAGGGAAGTTTTATTCTCCCARCCCCCCCAGCCATCTCCCTCCCTCCCTGCGACTGGAGCTGGGGTCCTGCTCAGCACAACTTTCACTCTGCACAGGGTGGTTTCAGATGCCACGTTGGTGCCTGGTGCACAATCAGCAGCCAGGACTGTGGGTCGCACTGCCTGAGCATCCTTCCCCTCTGGGAACCCCAAACACTCCTGCAGGGCAGGGGCTGTCACTGCCCAGTGCTCTGTGAGGGTGAGAGTCCAGCACAGCCTCGTGCTGAGTTGGGAACGCTCACCACACCTGAGGCCAATGCTGATGCAGTCCTTGATCCCATGGCCAGCACTGCAAAYCTTCCCTCTAACACAGCCAGGAACCTTCCCCTGCTCAAGCTCTCAGTCCCCCTTTAAATGTTCGCTTCAAGACCAAACCAACTTGGGTAAATCAAACGGTGCCCCCCTGGGCCAGGAGCCCCAGAGCAGCCCAGGCAAAGGCCCCGCAGTGCTGAAGGGCAGAGTCCATCCCCACTCAGCCCCTGTATCCCTGATCTGCTGCCAGAACCTGCACCCAGGCACCCCCGGGGAGAGCCTGTTCATCCTCCACGCCCCTGCACAGAACTCCCTGAAGCGTGTCAAGAAAATAAACATGATCCCTCAAAGAAAAATGGGAATACCTCCCACTCCTGTGCTGGATCATCCCCTGTTGGATCTCCCCGCTGCGAGCACATGGGGATGACCTAACCGTGAGTGGTGAGCACGGAGCTGGCTCTCCAGCACAGCGAGGGGGCATCCCTGGCTGCAGGCCAGTTTCCAGCCCTGTGACATCCTTCGCTGCTTTCAATCATTTCAGCACCTCCTGCTGGGCATCAGAGCTGGAAATGGAGCCCTGCTCGGGGCTGCAGCAGGACAGGGACCTGCAGTGAGCACCTCTGAGCCTTGTGCTGCGCCCAAACCTCTGCCTGGCACCTGCTCCTGGCACCCCAGGGACCTCCCAGGCTCCGAGGCTGGGTGGCAGTGATGGACACACCTGCTGCTTCCTTGGCTTTGGGGAAGAGGGAATGATCCATCCTCACGCTGCCAGCAAAGCCCCCAGTGAAGGCAATAAGTCATTTGCTCCTCTCCCTCCCTGGCAGAGCACCCCTGGTTAATGAGATCATCCATCACCGGGATTTTTGGAAGCTATCAGCAAGGTTCAGRGTGAAAGACTCGGCCATCAGTCACGGGGATCCATCAGGGACTGAAGGAAGGGCAGAAGCRCCGACTGCTTCCCAGAGCAGCACTGCCCTGACCCCCCCAAGCCCTGTCCCACAAAGGCACCTGCAGTCATTCCATGATGCTCGAGGCTTTCTGGGCTCGAAGCACTGATCCAGATGTGGGATGGGCCCCTTTCCTGGCTGTGCTGCCGCCGTGGCACAGGGAGAGCCGCGTGCAGCAGGATCAGCCCCGCCTGGGCTGCTCCCCGGAAAGGTCAGGCTGGCAGAGCGCAGTCGCCGGGAAAACGCTCCCAGCCCCCAGCCCTGGGCCAGCCCTCAGCTGCTTTATTTGCCCTCTGAAAACCACGGGAAGCGGAGCAGAACCGGGGAGGCGCAGGGGCAGTGGGATGAAAGGGGATGAAAGCGGATGGCAAGGCTGGGAGGGACCAGAAATACCTGGAAGGCTTGAACTTCAGAGAATCGGTCTAATGTGCGAATAACTGCATTTTCCACAGTGCTGTGCACGGCAGGAGGACGGGCAGGGGCTGCTGCTGAGTGGCTCCTGCACCGTGAAATCAATCCCACCCAGCACACACAGGCTCGTTCCGCCAGGAACCCTCCCCGGCTCTCGCTGGGCCACCTCTGCTCGGCACCCACGGCTCGCAAATGGAATTAGAGCCGGGATGAGCAAATGGAGACCTTTCTTCTCAGGGTGGTAAAAAAGCTTATGAGAGTGAGGAAAATGCCAGGAATGACAGGGTTTAGGGAGCTGTGGGACAGGGCTGTGAGCAGAGGGGAAGCTTGTACAAAGCAGCTTTGGAAGCAGCACGCAGGGCGCTCAGAACTGGAGTCCCCAAATGAGAGGCTGAGGATGTCCTGGACAGGGCAGCCACGTGTTTATTCCCAGTTTGAGCCCCTTGTCTAATCCTCTCTGCCCACCCACCTCCGTCAGCACCAGGTCTGACCCTGCAGCATTCCCTGTAGGATCCCCACCGGGATAGCCCAGAGACAGAGCTCATCAGGGGCTGCCACCCTCCCCGCACCCCSGTGTACCAACACACGGCCCCGCTCCCAGCTCCGCTTATCTGCTGCCAGGCTGATCAGCTCTGGCTGTAATTTCATGCTGTTATAAGCAATCACACTTGTAAAGCAAAAATCACGGCTGTGTTTCATGGCACAGAATGTGAAGGAGGCTTTTAAGCGCTGGAGAAATCCTGGCTGATGGCTCATCCCTCCATCCCTCCGCTGGCACCAGCTCATCCCAGTGCCCGGACATCCCCACAGCCGCCCCCTCACCCACAGCTTTCTGGGCAGCCAGCGCCTCACAGTAAATAATTTCTTCCTAATATTTAATCTAAACATGCCCTTCCTCAGCTGAAAGCCGTGCCCACTTATCGGATCCCTGCACATCCTTGTAAAGTCCTCCCCACCCTCAGCCTCCTCCTCCTCCGCAGTCCCTGGAAGTGGCCCCTGCCCTTTTCAGCAGCTCTGAGTAACAAGCCCAGGTGGAAGCAAGGATCCCCAGCCTGGCCGTGTCCCACACCTGCCTCAGCTCCCAAACCCCCTCCATGCTGCCCCGTGACAAGGAGTGGTGTCCCTGTGGTGGCCACTCTCCAGGAGGCTCCGGTAGCCACAGCGTGAGATCCCCGCGGGCACTCAGCCCCAGCCCCTGGGGGTAACGCTGGTGTGGCTGTGCCATCCCCCGTGCCCTGGCTCAGTGTCACCTTGGCACCACGTCCGCTGCGGGGGAGGGACACGGCACCCACCCTCAGAGCGCCCCGAGCCCCAGACACGGCTCTGCTCCCCTGGACGGGGTGTGTGGGGGCACAGAGCCCCCCCGGGTGCCCCTGGCTCCCCAGGGCCGTGGATGGTCCCCGTTGTGCCTGGCACCACGTCCCAGGGCCCGGCACAGACACCCTGTCAGACAGGCAGGGAAGGTGTCGTGTGCTTCGGGAAGGAAACCAAGCCCCGTATGGCGCTCTCCATCTGGGCTGAARGGCTGCCTGCGAGGAAGGAAGGACAGCCAAGAGTGCAGGGCACGGCACCAGGGGGACAAAACCCGTCCTGCGTCCAGCCCAGCCCCCCTGCACGGCTCTGCCCCCCTTCCCGCGTGCACCGTCCCCGCCGGTACCCGGAGGAGGGACCGGGAGCCCCGGTTGTGCCAGCCGGGGGACACGGGGAGGGCACACCGCTGAGGGCARCCGGGAACAGCACGGGAAGGATGTCAGGCTGCAGTGATGCAGCTCTTTGGCCGAGCAGGAGGGGATGAGAGCAGCTCGGCTGAGCCCTGGGGCTCCGGGGAGGGGGGGAAGTGTTTCTCCTCCTGTGACTGGCGATTTTCGGCAATGGGCTGGCACAGGGAGGGTGCGGCTCTCTCCTGGCAGGGACGGGCTGCAAACGCTGCAGTTTAGCTGCGAGCTGTGAGGTGGCTCTGACACCCTGCCCAGGGACAGCTCCCACACCCTTGTTTTCTGCTCTCTCTTCTCTGAAGAGTCGATACCGTGGAAATGCAATGGAAAATCTTTCAAAAGAGCAGTAACTCCCCAGTTGTGTAATTTAGCTCAACACAGGACAGCTCTGAGACGAAAAGGTCGATGCAGTGAGAGGTGGGAAGCTCCATGGGCTGTCAGCATGGCTTGCCTTTGGCCAGATCCCAACATCCCAGAAACCTCCAGATCTACCTAGGCTCAGTACTCCATGGGCACCCAGCCCGGGCAGACCCTGCCACCGTCCTCACCCGACCCCATTGCTCCTCTGCTGCCAGGAGGGATGGGGCTGCCACGGACCTGCAGCTTTGGCAGCTCTCTGCCCTCCCAGCCTCCCTTTGGCTCCCACCAAAGCCACCTGCAGACCCTTCCCTGCCCCAGCACCTCCCCAGCCCTGCTTTGGGAATGCTGGGGATCCATCAGGGTCCAAAAGATGAACACCATGGAGCAATAAAGCCTTTCCCCAGGTACCCCAAACCCCCTGAACCTGGGGAGTTTTCTCCTCCTGCTGTAACYGATGCAAAACCTGAGGAGTTTTCAGGCAGGAGCCCATGTAGTTTCCATCCCTGCATGCCCTGAGGGGAATTCCTGCTTTCCATCTTATTTATATTTGTAAATCCAGACTTGGGAGCAGCCAGGCTCCCGTTTGGGAGGAGATTTACAACCTGTGCTCAGGGCATGGCTCCTGCCAGGACTCCTCTGATGGCGGCACTTGGTGGTGTGTCCAAAGCTCCAAGTCCCCAGCTTGTCCTGGCACTGTGAGGATCAGGAGGAGCTGGTTGGCGCWTCTCTTCTCCCATCTGTCTCCAACAGCAGGGGAACGAAGCCTTTGGAGGGTGGGGAAGAGCCAGCAATGCTCAGGACCCTCCTGAGCTCAGTTAAAGCTTGGACTTGATGATCTTAGAGGTCTTATCCAACCTAAGTTTTATTATTCTCACCAATGAGCCTTCCATGTCCTCATCCTCCACCTTGCCTGGGAGCCTGGGCACCCCAGAGCCCGGAGTCCGTCCCTCTGGGTGAGCCCTGCGCCGGCAGGGCCGTGTGCTGCAGGGCCAGCCTCCTCTCAGGAGAGGGATTATTGATCCGCATCCTGCGCCGGGGCCAAAGCCTGCTGCAAAGTGTAATTAATTGATCAGTGAGTGCTCCGAGATCCCAGATGAGAGAGCCACGTAATTACCGAGTATCATCCAGCGGCCCTGGGAGTAACTGCGATAACGGCTCGGGGCTGGCACTCGGAGGCAGGATTACCTCGGTGCTCCGTGTCACCCTCCAGGGACACACCGTGTCCTCCCTGCGCCGTGGGGAGGGGACTGGAGAGCTTGGGCCCGGGAAACAAACGCCTCTGTGCCTTCCCTGGGATGCTGGTCCCTGTGGAGAGGCTGGGACAGCGGGAGCGTGGTCGGGAAGTGCAGGGTGAGGGGCTCCTCCTCTCCCGAGTCAGAGCAGAGAAGGGATCTCTGACTCCCAAAATCACTGAGGTTGGACAGGAGCGCTGGAGATCTCCATCAGTGACCCCACCCATCACCCACCATCACCAGGACTGCGGGAGCCCCTTAAATACCTCAGAGTTCCCAGAGGAAAGCACTGGAGCCTAAAAACTCTGGCTCCAGAATTTCTGATTATGCAGAAATTCAGCTCCGTGTGGGATTCTCTGACAATTCCCAGCCTTATTTTAGATTTTTACGGTCTGCCATAAAAGCAGTCATAGTAAATTATTAGACCTACGTATGGGCTGTCAGGAGGTTTCTTCCCTATTAAATCCCCCACGCTGTTGTTCCCTCCCTGCACTCAGCTGGGCCGAGCGTCCCACGTCCCTCCAGCCCCGGGGCACGGGGGGCTCAGGCCCAGCAAGAGCTCAGGGAGCTGGGGCTGGTGCGGCACTTTTCCCAAGGAGCTTTTCCCAGGTGCACAAAACCCTCCTGGGAATCAAAACCAGTCCTTTCTGTGTCATCCTAACGGGCAGGTCAGGGAGAGTGGAGCAGGATTTGCTTCCATTGCCAAACACAACCCCAAACCTGATCTCCTGGGTGCTGGGGAAAGTTTGACAAATTTCCCTGGTTTATTCGATTAACCCCGTGGCTGCTCAGGGATCTCAGCGTCTCTGTCTGCAATAACGTGACCTCCTTTAACCTGCAGCCGCCGCTCCTTCCCGCTCTCCCGGCTCCCAGCCCTCCCCTGGGGGGACAACGGGGCAGAGGGCGTGGGGCCAGGACAGGGCAGGGCTGGCAGCTCTGTATCCTGAGCCATGGAGAGGCAGGACCTTCCGGAGGGGCACGGGCACTGATCCCGACGTCCTGGAGCTGCAGGAAGCCGCGGGTGCTCCCACCAGAGCCCCCGCAGGGGCCGGGCAGCAGCACCCACAGCCCCGGGCGCTGAGGGCGGCGTTCCCGGGAGCGCTTCCCTCGCAGCTGGCTCGTGTTTGCAGAACATTCCCTAAATCCCATGGCAGCTTGTGCAACATCTCCCACCGTGCGAACGCACACGCACACGCTGCCATGCTGAAGCCCTGCCAGGGCCCCACACATGTTGCTTCCAGCCTGGCTGCTCCTCCTTCTCCTTCTCCTCCTCCTCCTCCTCCTCCTCCTCCCCAGCCTCCCTCCCGCTGCTCCGACTCGTGCCTGCATCCTGCGGGGTCCCCCAGGTGCTGATGCCCCCACAAACAGGGAGGTCGGGGGGGTTGGGGCCGCTGGCTCCCTCGGCACGATGCCGGGGTCTCTGCCCGCCCTTCCGAACTGCTCAGAGCCGTGGCCGGGTCCTACCGGGAGCGCAGAGCCCCGGGGCAAACCCCTCCAGGGAATGCCGCTGGATCCCATGCCCAGCTGTGTGGAGCACCAAGAACCAAGGCCGGACCCTCCACCCCCGCAAATCCCCGCTGGCAGGACGCTGAGCAGGTGCAGGGAGCCAAGGCGCTGCAGTTCCAGAGGAGGCATTTATCCAGCAGCACTCGGGGAGAGCCGGAGCTTTGCTGCCAGCCCCTCATCACTCCGACACACGCAGCAGCAGGAAGTTCCAGYGAGCTCCATAATAGCTCTGCACAAGCGAAATGTTGTTATTGTGCTAGGATCTCCGGGAATAAACATCCCTGTATCCATGGGAGCTCAYGGAGCTGCGGGACGGGCAGCGGCTCTGCCCCAGGGGTGACACCGAGCCTGGGACACCCCCAGGCCCCCAGCCCAGGGCAGAGCGAGAGGGCCCCAGCCACGGCGTGGGGACTGTGTTTTAGGGGGTTTTCTCTTAAAACAACCACAGAGCCTCCACCCCAAGGCTCCCGGGAGGCGGAGGGACGGGGCTGGAGGCGGTTAATGGCTTCCCACCTGCGGGAGCTGCGGAAACGCTCCCAGCAAAGCACGGGCTCTGCTCCAAGCTCTTACAAGCCAATCAATGAAACATCACAGCTTGGGAGCTGGGGCAGAGCAAAGCAGCACAGTATGGATTTTATTTTTTCATGCAAAGAGCTTTAGTACAAATCCCTTTTTCCCCCACAAAGAGAGCGAGCAGCCTCTGCAGAGAAAGCCAAGCCTGGGGCATCGAGGACACAGGGGTGGGCTGGGAGGGGGCTGCCACCTCCGCTGCGAGGCACAGCCACAGTCAGTGCCACTGTCCTGCTCCCTGTGTCACCCTGTTCGTGGGTTCTGGTCCCTGGGTGGTGCCCAGAGCAGGGGAGGTGCAGGTGCGGCCCTGCTGGCCCGAGGCTTTGCTGGCCAGGCCACAAACACCATTAGCAGCGGGGTCTGTGGGGCTGCCTCTGCCTCTGCCTCTGCGGCGCCCTGGGGGAGCACAGCACCGCTCCCTGCCCCAGCTGCAGGGGGTTTCTGTCACCTGAGCGATGCCATCTGCTTTGGCCACTGCAGAGGGACCCCCCAGTCCCCTGGACCCTCCAAGCCTGCTGCTTCCTGGCACAGAAATGAGTGGATCTGAGAGGCAGGACTGTTTGGCTGGATAATTGACTCGGTGCTGTGATCCGGGCTGAGCCGGGGGCTGCACGGCCCTGCTCCCGGTGACCAGCACTGATCCCTGCTCGTGCAGATCCCCGGGGATTTGTGTTTGCCTGCAGCCCGTGGGAATGAGAGGCAGTGACAGAGCAAACGCCACGTCTGAGCGGGCTCATTGATGATTCCTCCTTGTGGGGATGATCCCCCTCATCTGTCTGCTCCCGGGATCTGGCGATGAGCCAGTCCAGCCCCACTCAGGATGCGCTGTGCTGATCCCGCACCACGCAGCTTCCAGGAGAATGTGCCTGCTGCCACATCCAATCCATCACCACAGCCCACGGCAGCCGTCAGACACCTCCCTCCCTCAAATGCATCATCTCCTCCAAGATCACAATCGGCCGTTGGACAAAGCCTGGCTTTCACAATGCCATGGTTACTGGTGCCAATTGTGATCTGTGCTTTCCTCCTTTTCCCTTATTTCCCTCTTCCTTTCCCTCCCCACCTCGCCTCCTCCCTCCGGTGTCTCCAGCATCTCAGGGAATATTCCCAATCAGCATCACTGAGGGATGCTGATTGCATCAGTTCCTCACAGACTGCTTTTATGATTCCCATGGGGAAATTATTTGGGCCAGAAGGATGAGAAATATTTACCTGTGGTTGGTGCTGAGGGCCAAGGTCTGCGTCCAGCTGCATCCAACCTGTCCTGTCCCACAGACACCTCCAGCCTTCCCAGACATTCCTGCCTGGCTCAGGGTGCTGAGCACTGCAGCTGGGCCCTCCTGCCCGGGTCAGGAGACCCTGAAATGCATGGGGAGGTACTGGTGGGAGTGGGAAAGCCAGAGCGTTTTCCTGAAGGCAATTAATGGATTACAGTGGGTGTAAAGTAATGCAGAGGCAAAGAATTCCCTTCTCCAGAGGCACTGGGATAGCACTAAAATCATGCTGCACTCTGCCTCACTTCATAAAAACTTCGTGTTATTCCTCACGGAGGAATTGCCAGAGAGGACAACAGTTCTGTGCTCTCCTGGATGTACAAATGCTGGTTGATGTATCAGTGTAATTTCTCCTGCAATTTATATGGGATGCAATGAGTAAACACCAGCAGTGTCCTGGCAGGAATACCGATTCTGGAGTGGATGCAGAGGATGGAGGACAAGGCAGGAAAGCCTTCCCAGAGCAGGCATTTTCCAGCAGAAAGGCAGATTTGTGGAAGGCAGATTTGTCCAGGTGCTGTGGGGATGGTCAGGGTGGGGGTCCATGGAGCCACCGGCTGCTCTCACCAGCTTTGCCCAGTCCAAATCCTACCACAGCAAAGAACTGAAAATCACAGCAAAAAAGTCTTGAAAAATTTTGGGCCAGCACAGCACAGCCGTGAGACGTGGATGCAGCAACCAGAGCAACACCATTGCCTTGGGAAGAGCCYGGCAGCCATGGACTGGAGCGGCTGGAAAAGCTGCGGTGCCTGGAGCTGGTGGGAGCCTCTCCGGGCATTGCCATGAGCAGCTTCAGTTAATTAAGATCTGAATTATGAATTATGCATAGAGAATAAAACAATGTCCTGGTTTCTGGCTGGGGAATTAAGGTGCCATGGGCCCAGGCAGGTGTTCCCAGGCTTCAGTCCTGGTGCACGATGAGAGCTTTTGCTCCACAGTGGGATGGCTCTCTGGGGTGTGACACAGCGGCTCTGGGAAGCTGTGCTGGGGCCCATGGCCCACCCAGGGACACTGAGGGGGTGCAGGGGTGATGCTGAGGGACACAGCACCCCGGGCAGGCTGCCCACAGGGTCCCTTCCCTCCCGCTCCGCAGGGATGCTGCTGCTGCCATCCCYGCAGAGGGTTTGTTTCCCTCAGCCCCCTCCAAACCCCAGTGGGCAACAGGGAGCCTATTTTTGAGCTGTGCAAAGTCTTCTTGTGTCAACAAGGAACAAGGACTTCCCTCCTGAGCGGGCCCCCAGCTGTGCCCGCGGGCACTGGCTCAAAGGGGCTGGATCCCAGCCTGGCCTCCGGCTCAAACCCCCCATTCAGCGCTGTCTTTGGAAGGCAGGGCAGGGAAGCAGCCCYGTTCCCAAAGCCAAAGGCTGGAGTGGCTCTGCCATCTCGGAGGGACAAAGGCCTTTTCTGCCCCGGGACAATATTGCCACTCACCAGCAGTGCCCCCAGCCAGCGGAGCCGGGGGACGGCTCCTCAGAGCCGCCTTTCAGCTGCACTACGGGGCACCTCTGCTTCCAAGTCTAAAGCTGAGGTTATTTTTCCACTTCCTTCTGCCATTGAAGCCCCCCTGGCACTGCAGAGGCAGAGTGAAAGCTTCCCAAGAAAGCTGAAGGGAGGAGGCTGATCCTCGATGTGCACAGGCCTTGGGAGGCAGGAGCCTGGCACCCCGTGCGTGCCCTGGGTGCCCTCGCAGGAGCCCCACGGAGCAGCTGTGCCAGCCTGGGGTCCTCAGCAGCGTCCTCAGAGTGTTTTGGGACAGCTCACATGGATTTGGAGCCAGGAGTCAGGGATGAACCCTGGTGGGGGCTGTCCCCCCAGCGCCTCTGTCCCCGTCTCCCACCCAGGGCTGCACCAACGTGGGGGGAGCAGCCGCCTGTGAGGTGCTGGGGGTCAGTCCCACCCCCCYGCGGGGCAGATCCCGCAGGATCCCGCAGCGTGGATATGTCCCAGGGCTCCACAGGCGATGCCCGGGCTGGACAGAGCCCCTGGCAGTGCTGGCCCTGCCCCGTGGGCGCCGGGAGCCGGGAGTGGGCGGCGATCAATGGGCACAACTGCAGAGCAAACGCGGCAGCGGCGGCGGCTGCAGCTCCAGCGCGGAAATAAATGAGAGATTGATTTTCTGGGCAGCTCRGCTCTCATGGATCTCGGCTGCCGTGACAAGCCGAGCGCAGGCATGGCCGGGCCGTGGGGCTGTCGCCTCCCTGCGCTCCTGGGAGCTGAGGAGCAGCCGCGTGGGGCGGGTGGGGGCTCAGGCAAACAAAACAAAAGCGACTCTTTGCCAAAAGGCAAAACAACTCTGAGCGGCTTCARGGCCTCGCTGCGGTGCAGGGGACAGACCCCAGGCAGGGAGCCAGGCCGGGCTGGGGACATTGGGATAGGGAAGTGGGTGCCCCGTGCTCCCTGCGGGACCCCCTGGCTCCCATCCCAAACCCGGGTGAGCAGCACCAGAGAGGCACCCTCTGCCTTTAACATCTTATCTTCAAGCTGCTCTTGCTAAGTCACATCTGACTTAATTATGGTAATTAAGATTGACATTAATACAAGATTAAAATGTGAAATTAAAATTAGCTGTGAAACTTATCTGAGTTTTTAGAGCAGTTATTGATTTTCTCCACTGTTAATCAAAGGTCTGAGGTAATGGCCGATGAGCACGGTGCTAATTAGAGCAATGCCCACAAAGTGGCCTCGGGAGACGTTTGTCTTGTTTCTCGGAACACCTCAGGTTTCTGACCACGCAAACATCTCCAGCCCCGAGAGCTGCTGAAGGAGATCAAGAGGCCACGTTTTGCCTGCTCCTCTCAGCGCTGTTCCCGGTGTGGAGCTGGACTGTGCAAGCAGCGATGCAGAACCACATGCAGCCATGCAGAGCCATGCACAGCCATGCAGAGCCATGCAAATCCATGCAGGAGGTGGAGCAGCTGGAGGGGCGCAGGGTGACAGGTCCCAGCTGTAGGCAGGAGGCTGTGGTGTTTTGGGGGACACGGAGACCCCGGAGCAGCCAGGCTGCCCCTCTCCCAGCACACACATCCCGCTGGTTCTCCGGGGCAGATTTCATGGCCCATTAGGCCTCAGTGCCACTGCGGGAGGGAAATTATCCAAATCACACCAGCTCCGGGGAGTGCATCCCACGGTGCATCCCGTGGTTCATCCCGGCCTGTCTGCCCACACGCACTCCTGGCTCCCAGCTCACCTGAGCCCCCAGCAAAGCTGTTAGAGGGACAGGAGGGTCCCAGCACCGCCGTGAGACCCCCAGGCAGCACAATTCCCAGCAGCAGGTCCCTTCCCCAGGTGTGATGCCCTGGAGTCACAGGGTCCTGTGTCGTGGGAGCTGGGCCCACCCGCACCCCCTAAACCCGGCTGGGCAGCTGAGGCTTGAGCCTCACCATTCCCTCTCCGTCACTAACAACTTTTGCCACTTCGTGGGCATTTCTGCATCACAAACACAATGTTTGGTCTCTTTTCCTGCCTGTTTCCATGGCACTGCTGTTATTATCTGGCTATCTTAGGAGTTTACTACAATGCAGATGAGCACAATAAAAATCACTCAAGGAAAACTGCTAAATGGGAGACAACTCTTATCTTCAGCAGCGGCAGGTTGGGAGGGAAGCGGGGCTGGGGCGGAGGGGGAGCGGCGCAGGCTCTGCCACAGATAGCTTTGTTCGACCAAATTAAACCTCTGAGCAGGCGAGTCCCCATTGGGTGTGAGAGTGACGGTGTTAAATAACACGCTGCTCCTCTCGCCGCTTGCTCTGTCGTTCTTATTTTGTTGTTCTCGCGCCTGCTGCCCAAGTGCTCCCAGCCGGCAGCGGCTCGGAGTGGCACCGGGAATGCAAATGTCCTGCTGCCCGCTCCCCGGAGTCCCCGGGCTCTGCGCTTCCAGCGGCGCCGGGGCAGGAGGGAGCGCGGCGGAGCCCGGCGGGGAAAACGGCAGCAGGATCAGTCCCCGTGTTTGGACGGTTCCTTGACTCGGTGTGTTCTGCGTGGTGGCACTGGTAGTGACACCAGAGCGTGATGGTTGTTGCTGAGGTAACGGGATCAGTGTAATTGCTCTCTCAAAGGTAGCGGGGACTTCTCAGATGGCAGCGTCAACAAACTGGCTCTCTGGGGGCGAGGCTGGGCTCCGTCTCGTGCTGTTTGACACTGGTGTTGTGCCTTGTGACATTGCTCTGGCTATTGGACGTGACAGGCAGAGCGGCCGGGAGGACCAGGCGCTCTCACCGGGAGCTGATTTACAGTAAACATTTCAGGGCCCGATTTGGGATTTCAGGAGAATGAAGCCTCCGTTTCTGTTCTTCTCAAAGTCAGAACTCTTCGGGGGCCTGCTGGGAGCCCTGGGCTCACTGCAGCTCCTGGTGGCCTGGGCAGGGGGACGGGCAGGACCAGGCCGGGCAGGGGATTCCTGGGAGCCATCCTGGCATGGTCCCCCTGGGGGCAAGGAAGCTGAGGAGCTCCCGGGCCAGGTGCTGGGCAGGGACTGTGTGTGTGCTGCTTCTTCTGCCACAGCCCTGAGGATACCCCAGTGCTCCCCCAAGGCTGCGGTGCCAGCCCCACATTATGCGGCACCCTAAGCAGCACCCACAAACTGTGTGAGCTTTCGTGTGCCCGACCGAGGTCAGGCAGGTCGCAGCTGCAGCTCCCTCCTAGCCAGGCTTTGCTGGCTCCAGCAGCAGGATCAGAAACCCCAGGGCATCCCTGATCCCAAGGGGGCCATGGGGCCTGTATCAACCTTCCCACAGCACCACTGCCCCATTCACAGCCTGCTTTGGSGGAGACAGGGAGGAGGGAATGAGAGTAGGGTGGCTTGAGAAAAGACGTGAGAAGGGCTTGGAGTGCTGAGGGGGGCTTTGGGTGCAGGGGGTGGGGGTGGGATGCTGAGCAGAGCTGGGATGCTGAGAGGGGCTTTGGGTGCTGTAGAGAGCTTGGGAACAAGGGGCAGTGAGATGGGACAAGAGACGGGGACAGGCTGAGTGGGGCCCTGCAGTGGGAGCACTGCCCGGCCTGGGGGGACACCGGGACTCCCGGAGCGAGAAGCGTCCGAGGGGACTGAGGAAACCGCGGGCAAGCGTGTGCCCGGGGCTGCTGCGGGAGCCGTGCGCGGTCGGTGGGGCCGGGGCGAGCGGGGGGAGCTGCGGGCGGGGCCGGAGCGCTCGGCGCTGCGCGGGGGCCGGGGCGGCCGCCGGCGCCCTCCCCCGCCGCTCGCTCGGCTCGCTCCGCGCTCCCCGCGCTCCCCGCTCCGGTCCGCCCTCCGCCGCGCCCCCGCTCGCTCCGCTCAGCTCGGCTCCGCTCGGCTCCGCTCCGCCGGCAGCGCCGCCCCCGCCCGACCCGGCCCCGCTCGGCGCGGAGCGGCTCGGCTCGGCTCGGCTCGGAGCGGAGCGGCTCGGCTCGGCTCGGCTCCGCTCGGCTCGGCTCGGCTCGGCCCCGCTCCGCTCCGCTCCGCTCGCCCAGCTCGCCCAGCTCGCCCAGCTCGCCCCGGCGCGGAGGCTCCGCCGCGCCCGCCGCAGGATGCCGGGGCCCCGCGGGCTCTGCGCGCCCGCCCCGGGGCTGCTGCYGCTGCTGCTGCTGCTGCTGCTGGGCACCCCCGCGGCCCCGCGCCCAGGTAAGCGGGGCGGAGCGGGGCGGAGCGGCCCCGCGCTGGGGGCTCCCCGGGGCCCGCCGCCGCCCGGCTCCGGGGAGGGGGCGCCGCCCGGCGCGGGGGGGTGCAGCCGGACCGGGGAGGGGGCGGTCGGACCGCGAAGGGCTGCTGGAATCGGCCGTGCCACCCGCGGTCGSGGACCCCCCGCTTGTGCTGCTCCCCGGGCCGAGATGAAACTTCTGGCATTGCGGAGAAGCGCAGCGGCACCGGGAGCGGCACCRGCACCGGGAGAGGCGCCGGGAGCGGCAGCGGCGAGCGGCGGGAGCGGGGCCCGGCGGGACGCGGCTCTCAGCACCGCGGGGCGGACAGCTCCCGCCGCCCGGGCTGCTCCGGGAGCCGCGTCCGAGCGGGGAACCGAACGCCATAGGGGCCGCGGCCTCCCGGGAGCCGTGCCGGACCCTCCGCCCCGCTCCCGCAGGGAGAGCAGCCCAATGTGTCCCCAGCCCTCCGCGCGTCCCCAGCCCCCGGTGTCCCTCCTGCCCCCACTGCCCGGTCCCTACTGGGGTTCCCGACCCGCCGTCTCGGGCAGGGGGTGTCCGTGTCCCCCGTGTCAGGGGGAGTGAGTGTTTACCAGGGGCTGCCTGTTCATTCCACGTGTCCCACGTTTCCACGCAGACCCGCTCCTCTCCCACYGCCGCGATGCCAGACCTAAGAATAGGCTCCGGGACGCGCTCGCGGGTGACTTGGCAAAGTCGCCGCAAACTCGCGTGGGGCTCAGGGACGACTGAAGCGGTGCCCGTGCCCAGTCCCTCGGCACTGCTGGGACGCCAGGACAAGGCAGTCGGGCTCGGGAGTGTGCCTGGATGGGGCTCCCGGTGCGGATTGTTCGGTGGGAGAGCGGGAGAGGCCGGTGTGTGTTCCTGCTGCAGTGTGCTCGGGGCCTGAGGCTGCCCTCCAGGGCTGGCAGGGTCTTTGTAGCAAAGATGAGCTCYGGGCCAGGAATGCTGTGCGATGCTGCCTGCCCACTCCAGCCCCTGCTCTCATGGTCAGATGGCGTTAAATGACTTTGACTGTTTGGTCTCAAACCGGGCTCTCCAGACGGGGATTGTATTACAGAATCCATCCTTTCTGGGCAGCAAGCAGCAGCGGATGCAGAGGATGGCATTTCTCCCTCACCTGCAGGGATCTGTGTTCTGCGGACGTGCACGTACGAGTGGAGGAATCGCATCCAAAGTCCCTGCCAGTGCTGGCATCCTGCTCCAACGCGGGGACACACGAGAGGCACGTTCCTCTGGTGTGTGACACAAGCGCTCTGGTCCAGGCTGCCGGTGCTCGGTGCGAGTGCAGCAGTGATCCCGGGCTCCCGGGGGGCCTGGGGGAGCTGGGAAGCACATCCAGCAAGTACAGGCCCAGTGCAGCTCCCAGCTCCCTCACTGCCTCGTGTGCTGGAGGCAGCAGGGCTGCCCCAATCCCACTGGGAGCATCAGCAGGCAGTCCAGCTCCCGGGAACAGGGTTTGGCACGGTCTGCCATAAATCTCAGGGTGGAAGAACACAGCGTGCTGAACTCCTCTTTGCTTGGCAGAGGGAGCTGATAAATTGTTGACCCTTTACAAGGTTTGGTGAATTATTGCTGTAAAATCCCAACTCCTGCCTACGCAGCCTGGAGCTGGTGGTGACGTGGCGGCTCTGCCCGTGCCTGGAGGGGTCTTGTCCATCCGTGTGGAGGGGGACAGAGCCAGGGCCCAGAGCAGCAAATCCTGCTGCTCTCCAGCTGGGGAGAGCAGGATCAGACCCCGCAGAGACAGATTGCTGTGCTCCATCTGCTGCTCTGTCAGTTCATGCGTCCAAGAAAAAACCGTTTTCACATGACTTGCACCCGTTGGGTGCTTGGCTGGTGGCTTTGGGTGCTCTGCACTGGTGAAGCCGTTTAGATCCACGGAGAGGAGGTGTGAAAGCCTCTCCCCTGCTCCCGGCATCCGCTCGCACCCACCCACCGGCACAGAGCAGAGCAGAGCAGAGCAGAGCAGAGCAGGCAGCAGAGGCTCGTCCTGCGCAGCGACCTGTGCCAGGAGCCCCGGGCAGCCTGTGCCGGAGCAGCAGCATTCCGGGAGCACGGGCACCAGCGGGGGCATTAATTTGTGCCATGGAATGGGGCACACGCGGGGGTGGGCAGCTGCGTGCAGGGAGGGCAGCGCTGCCTGTGCTGCCCAGGCGAGCAGCCTGGGACCAGCCCCTGGCACTGCGGATGGCAGGGGCACAGCCCCTGGGACATCTGGGGTTCCTAAACATATTTGGGGTGTCACTAGGGGCTGTGATGGGACCAGCAAACCCTGCCCGAGGCTGCAGTGCTGGCAGCACAAGTGCAGCTGGGGGTGCTGAGCTTCGGGCTCCTCTGCAGCCCCATCACCTGCACCCCCCTTCTTCGAGGCGTTGGGGCACCCCCAGGCTGGCTGTCACGGCCCCATAGCAAGGACAGAGATTCCCCTGGCTCTGTGGAGAGTGTGGCACTGCCGGAAGCTGTTTCCAGAGGATCAGGTGTGTCCAGCAGGAAGGAAAACCGAGCGTGAACTCGGGAAGGGCTGCAACAAGTGCGTGGTGAAGCTCTCGCGGCAGCACCCTGAGCAACGAGATAACAGCAGAGCCAGGCTGCCAGCACAGATAACGGGAATGGGGCTTGTCTGATGGAGAGCTATCAAAGGCCATGGCAAATGGCTCCCCTTCCTTCTCTCCTCCTTGGCAGRAAGGACGAGGAGAGCCTAGATCAGGAGTAAATGAAATTAGTCTCTCTCAGCCCTCTGCCTCTCCAGTATTTTTTGCCATTATGAATATACAAAGATGCCATTTCAGGTGGAGCTTCGTGGATGTCACAGTGTCACAAACATTTCCTTCTGTGCATTTTTAACTTCTCCTTCCCTGAGGAATCTGGTACCAGGATTTAGGGCTGAGGAGCCAGGCTGCACCGAGTTAGCTGAATGGGCTCCCTTGGAATCCAAAACRGCAGCAGAGATCTTGGAAAGGCAAACCAAGGGGAACAGGGAAGTGTGTGATCCATCCCTTGGGAGTCAGGGGGTGCTGGGTTTGGAAGTTAATGGATAATCAGTCATGGATGAGGCAGAGTGGTGTCAGGGCAGCGCTGGACAGGTAACCTGGACATCAAAATGGGCTGGTGTGAGCAGGGCCCCTCCTGCCAGCGGGCAGGGATGTTCCCTGGGCATTCTGGGTCAGCGCCGAGCTTCGTTATCCCATTCTGTACAGACAGTTGTTTTTTTAATGAAATGGGCTTTGTGTGATTAAATAACACACAGCTTTTGATGTAGACTACAAGCAGCCTCAGAAATCTGTGTATTTTCCATCCTCTGTCACTGCGATGAGTGCAGCTGCTTCCAGTGGGCTTTGGGAACAAAAAAACCCAAAGCAGACTAACCTCGTGTGAGCAATCCGAAAGTTATTTACTTGATGCGATTTTATTTTTCAAATATTTGAAAGTGGTTACTGAGCAGTAAAATTCGCTCCAAGGAAATCCTGTTACAAAACACAGGCTCTATTTTAATTAGCATGACGTGAGCGACACGGCTGGAACCGGGGCTGCCACCGAGTGCGTCTTGCAGGAGCTCGGAGATGTCTGTAGGAAACACGGCGTGAGCGCTGGCTTTCCAATTTTCCAGTCCATCAGGATGGATTTACGCTCTTGTCAGGGCTATGAAATTGCTGGATTCGGTGCTGAGAGTCCTGTGTCTTCAGCCACTTGACTTGCCAGGCACGGGGTGCTCTGGAAGGTGGGGACGTGCCTGTCCCTTCTCCGTTCCCAGGGACCCGCAGTCGCCGGAGGGGCAGGCGGACACGGGCACCCCAACAGCACCCGGCCCTGCGTCCCCGCCAGGGCCTGAGGGGGCACCAGGATGAGCCACAGCAGAGCCTGAGGCCAAGGGCAGCAGCCAGACATGTCCCCTCTGCAGGGCAGTGTGTGGGGCCAAAGCCAACGCTGCCAGCGGAATCCTCGGGGTGCAGCTGGGGCCAGCCCCTGGCATTGGGATCGGGGACCTGCCCTCCCCCAGCTGCTGCACCCCAAAACAGGAGCAAGGGACAGAGCGAGGGAAGGCTTGGAGAGTCAGGGAGGGTTTGGCATCACTCTGGCTTGGGCTGCTGCCCTCCCGCTGCTGCTCGTAGCTGAATTCCACGGCTCTCCAGATCCCTTCCCAAAAGGACCTGCTTGACGRGTTCGCTTTTCCCACTGCTGCACCAGGGAGCAGTGCTGGATTGATGGGATGCAGGGAGCAGATCCTGGTGCAGGTGCCTCGGCTGCTCTCCCTGCAGTGTCGGGGAACTCAGGCTGCAGGAAGCAGGAGGAAGGGAAGGGGAATGGCTTTGCAGCAGGAGCCCTTCCTGCCGAGGTGCGCAGGGAGGGAAGGTGTCCTTCATTCCCGGGGACGGGCTGCCAGCTCCTGGCTGTCTGTCTCCTTTCACAGCTTGTTAACAGACAAGTTGTTAAGGATGTTCCTGCTCCGTCCCATGGGGCCGGTCCCGCTCTCTCCGCATCCTGCTCTATCCACATCCTGCTCTATCCACGGATAAAAATACCTGCACAATGGAAACGGCAGCCAGGRAGAGGAGGGAGAATCCGCCAGAGGAGCAGCCCTGCAGGCTCCAAGGTCGGTGAAGGAGGAGGAGGAGGAGGAGGTGCTGCAGGTGGCCGTGGTGCAGCCCAGGCTGAGGCAGCTGTGCCCCTGCAGCCCGTGGGGATCCACGGGGGAGCAGGGATCCACCTGCAGGCCACGGAGGAGCCCAGGCTGGGGCAGGATCCTGGCAGGACCTGTGCATCCATGCAGAGAGGAGCCCACACTGGAGCAGGTTTGCTGGCAGGACTCGTGACCCCGTGGAAAGGATCCATGCTGGAGCAGCCTGTTCCTAAGGACTGATCCCGTGGAAGGGACCCACACTGGAGAAGTTCATGGAGAACTGCAGCCTGTGGGAAGGRCTCATGTTGGGAATTTCATGGAGGCCTGTTTCCTGTGGGAGTGATGGAGCAGCTTTGCTGGGCACCCAGCATCCATCCAGTGTCAACCCAGCACATCCACAGGGTCAGCTGCACTACTGGGAAGATGAAGGGGGATAAATGAACCTCAGACTGCATCCCTAAGGATTTCCAGAATCAGAGGAGATCCATGGAGCTGGGCAGCTGGAGGAGCTGACTGGAGCTGAAGGGGCAGAGCTGGRAACAAGGGAGCCTTTTTCCATCCTGGAGAGGGACGTGCTGTGGGTTTCCAGCAGAGCCTGGCATTGGCTCATAACCAAGTGCAGGAGTTGGTCATCTCCGCTTGGATCTACATCCGTGGTCCCTGTGGTTGACTGAGCAGCCACGGTCAGTGCCTGTGACCTGGGACAGCTTGGGGAGCCCCGGCAGCCCCAGGACCCCTAAAAATCAGGGGATTCAGGAAGGAACTGCCAGGAGCTCTAAAAGCGGGGCTGTGGCTGGCAGGGACAGCTCCTGTGGTGCTTTCGAGAAGACTATTCCTGGCCCAGAGTCTTTCCTGGATGACAGGGATGTGGGATAACGAGCCCTTGGAAGCATGCTGCCGGGAGTCAGTGTCACCCTGTCACAGCTGCCGGAGCTGCTCTGAGCCCTGAATTGAGGATCCTGCCCCGTGTCCTGCTCCTGGCTGCCGCCAGAGCCCATGGGAGCGAGCAGGGCACCTGGACCCAGCCCCTGGGGTGGGCACCCTTTGCTGCAGGGCTCTGTCCCGCGGTGGCTCGGGGCTGTGGGAACACGGAGGCCCCAGCCATGGGGGACGGTGTTCTCGGGGTGCTGGGGAGCTGCTTTCCCCTCTGTCCCAGCTTTTTGCTTGCTGGAGCTCCCGGCAGTGGTGCAGCTGCGGCTGGCGAGCTCCCAGAGCACAGTCCCGACTCAGACATCCCTCTTTTATTCCTTTTTGCTCCTTTTCCTTTCTCTGGGAAGCGGCCAGAGGAGCAGCTGACCAGCCCCGAGTGCTGGCTGAGCCTGGAGCTTTCCTGATGCACAGTGAGGAGGCTCTGCCCGGATTCCCAGGTCTGCGTTGGGCAGGGACAAGCACGGATCTGTCCAGACCTTTCTCCCTCTTCCCAGCCCAGGAGCCCAGGGACTGCAGTAGGTATTCAACCCCCGGAGAGCCCAGGGCAACGGGCAGGGCCTGGCTCTGTGCCCGCTCCGTGGGGTGAAGACAAGGCACTGGCACCCCAGGACAGATGGCTGCAGCAGGAAGGTGCAAGGAGACTTCATGGAAGCGCAATCCGAGCTGCTGGCAGCGCGCAGGGATGGGATGAGCAGCCTGGCCACTCAGCCCGGCTCCGGAGGCATCATTCCAAGTGCAAAGCTTTAGTCTAGGAAGGAAATTTGGTGCCAAAAGCAAAGGCATCCAAAAACTCGAGCACGACAGAAGGGATAACTGTGGGATGGATCCCAGAGCGGCGTCATCTGCTCGGCGAGGAGGGTTCTCACGTCTCGGCCCGTCTCGCTGTCTTGCACCCGGGGGGGATGTGCCAACGCCGGGAGCTGAGGGCTGGGAGCCCCYCAGGGAGGGCAGCTCTGCAGGGGCACCCCGGGAGGGGACGGCAAACGTGGTCCCCGGGGCCTCCGGGGGCCATTCAGTGATGAGCTCCAGCCCAAGGGCGAGGGAACCGCTGCGGGGACCCGGCACTGCCCTGTGGGGCTGGGGCACGGCAGGCAGGAGTGACCGGGAATGGCACGGGGGAGCGAGGGAATGTTCTGGAAAGCGGTCATTTCGGGGCAATTTCAGAGCCAGTCAGAATGGCTGGAAATATTTAAAATTCAAGGGAGAATCTCCATCTGACGTTTTTGGGTGGATTAATGGAGCATGGCAACATTTTGAGGATGAGATGCTTCATCTCGGGTAGAGTGGTGGCTGGGGGACAATGCTGAGGACATCGGTGCTGATGTCCCCTCTGCCACCTTGCATCTCTTCCATGCCGATGGGGCTGCACAGGAACGGGGCTTGCATCTCCTGACRCTGATTTAAAAGCAATTTCGGTAAAAAGCAGGCTATTCCTGACAGTCCCGAACTTCCATCTGCAAAGATACCGAGTCCCTGCATTGACAGGCGTGAGCCCTAAGAGCTCCCAGTGCTCCCAGTACACCAGCACATCCTGCCCACCGCAGACACAGCTCAGCAAGGTCCTCTTGGACACATCCGATGCCCTGGGAGCATCCTTAGAGACCTTGGACTATTCCTGCACTGCTGGGGTTAATCAGTTCTGGTGCAAAGGGGTCAGGTCCTGGGGCAACACTGCCCAGAGCAGCCTCCCACTGCAAAGCCACCCCAAAGTCCCCAAAATCTGGGGCCCAAGGCAAGGAAAGGCTCCTTTGCAGGGCACACAGCACCCCCCCCCCCCCACCGCCGACAATGTGTCTCCCTTCGCTCCTTATCCATCCACATTATCCACGCAGCAGTTTTTAAATTGCTGCTGGACACTATATTTGCATAAATATGTGAGCCAATGAGGTCTAAAGCCCTGGTGAGCTCTAAATGGTGAATTAGGTTTTTGGAAAGAGGATTTTATCAATTTACTGCGAGTGCAAATCAACAGAACAGAATTTACAAACCCATCAAAAAGCGAGGTGACAGTTTGGAATTAATCCTCTGCCCCAGGCACAGGATGTACCTCCACAAACATCTCCCAGCATAAATATATTTGAGGAATAGTGGAGGAAAACGTAACTCCTAATGCCTGAGCACGCTGGCGACGGCGGCGGCGGGAGATGAATGGAGTTAATGYCATCGGGAAGGTGCTGCCGCCTCCTGCTTTATTTTTATCCAAGACTCAGTGCCCAGCCTGCGCCGAGATATCGCAGTTTGTCTTGGTGCCAGAATCTCCCCCGAAGAAAATCTCCCCGATAATCGCTCTTCCTCATCCACTCTTCTTAAAAAATAACTTAATTCGGTTCCTCCGCATCCYGCCCTGCAGGAGCAGCCCCGGGGGCAGCGTGTCCTGCGGGGACGAGCGCCTGTGTCCCCTCCGGGTTGGATGGCGCTGGGGGCGGATTTGGGATCGTAACTGGCACCGCTGGGGCCATTCGGGCGCTGATGGGTGCAGGGTCGGGGATTTCCTCAGGGTACTCCCGGTGCCCCGGTCCTGTCCTGGGGGAGGCCGAGCTCTCCGGCCCCTGCTGGGCCACGGCTGCTCCTTCCCTAAGGACGGAACACGGTTCGCCGTATCCAAACCCAGCGCAGCATCCTAAAGGCGCAACATTCCCGTTCCCGCTTCTCCCGAGCGCTCGGATCCAGGCTCCCGGTGAGGGGCTGGGGCTGCTCTCCTGTCCCCCGAGGGGCTCGGAGCTGCCACGGAGATGAAATCAGCCAGGCAATAACAAGTAAAAGCCAAACTTCTCCAGCTTTCTAATCACAAGTAGAAAGGCTCCTTTTCAGCCTTTGTGTGCAGCTCACAGAGGAGCCCGTGGCTGCCAGCGGCGAGATGGCTGGCTTTGTTGTGGAGATGACTGTGAAGGACACAGGCTGTGTTCCCGTTTAGGAATGCATTGAGGCTTTCTTGGAATTCATTAGGAAAGGTAGGGAGGGAAGGGTGCAGCAAAACAAGAGTCCTTGCGCTGCCGCTCTCCCCAGGGGCAGAGCTTTTCAGTTTCTCCACTGCAAAACGTCTTTTACAGCATCGAAATTCGAAAGCGGTTCCGTTCCTCTAGTGGGGCTTTATCTCCAGCCTGCCGGGAAAGGGAAGGTGCCCGTCCAGCAGCTCTTCCCCAGCATCTCCGGGCTGTGGTCCCAGCACCACCCCCACGTCTCCCTCTGACCCGTCTGATGTATCTGAACAGCTCTGCCAGAGCTCAGCATGGAGTCATGGAATGGGTTGGGCTGGAAGGGACATTAAAGCCCATCCAGTCCCACCCCTGCCACGGACAGGGACACCTTCCACTAGCCCAGGTTGCTCCAGGCCCCGTCCAACCCGGCCTTGAACACCTGCAGGGATTGGGCAGCCACAGCTTCTCTGGGCACCCTGTGCCAGGGCCTCCCCACCCTGCCAGGGAACAATTCCTTCCCAATATCCATCTAACCCCGCCCTCTGGCAGTGGGCAGCCATTCCCCCTTGTCCTGTCCCTCCTTGGTCCCAAGTCCCTCTCCAGCTCCCCTGGAGCCCCTTTAGGCACTGGCAGGGGCCCTGAGGTCTCCCTGAAGCCTTCTCCTCTCCAGGGGAGCACCCCCAGCTCTCCCAGGCTGGCTCCATGGCAGAGGAGCTCCAGCCCTGCATCCGCGGCTGGGATGCGGCACAGGGTGACTGTGACTCACTGTCCTCATGGGCACACTGCCACCCCAAGGGCGCAAACCGGGTTGAGTCACACAAACATCGTCTCCTCCAGTGGCTCAGGTATCCGCTCGAGCTTCCATGGGGGAGGCCTGGATTTTTCCACATTTCCACTCCACAGGCACCGAACTGGCCTCAGGAGCAAAGTCTTCCTTAAATGATACAGCATTACATCCTTGATCCAAACTGTTACCGAAACTGAGGGAAAAACAAAAACCCTCCAACGACATTTTTAATGTTAGAGAGTCAAGGCACTACTTTATTATCTGGCCAGGATGTTGTTCTGGCCAGGATGTACCACAGGAATCATCTCACCACACACAGTCCGGGTGTGCAGAGGGAATCGTTCCATGACACATAAGTTTTACAGGATTTTCCCCTAAACTTTGTACAGTCCAAACTCATAGAAATGAATTGGGTCAGTGTTCATTGGGCCCAAGTTGATCTCCTATTGGAGACCAATTGGTCTCCTATTGGATCCGGATTTCTCCGCTTCTGATGTTAATTAGATCTTCATTCCTTGATTTTCCTACCCGTCTTTTCCAGAGGAGACGTCTCCAGCTCTGCCAGGGGCAGAATCTAGGGTAGATGTTCGTAGATGGCCGCTGATGTTCTGCTGATGTTCTGTCGATGGCCTTGCCTCGTTGGGACTACTCCCAGTTTGTTGAAATGCTAAGCCCATCAGGCCTAACCTAGAGAAACAATGCCCTGGAAAGAAGCTTCAGTTCCCTTCCCCCGGGGCAAAGGTGAACGAACCTGGCTAAAGTCATATATAAAAAATTTTGCAGTTCCAGAACCCCGAGCCAGCAGCAGGGGCAGGAGCCTGCCCGGGGTCAGAGTCACCTCAAACAGGGGTCAGCTCTGAAACCTCCTCGCTCAGCCCCGCAGCACCCTCCCCAGCACCATCCCAGAGCCTTCCTTCATGGAAAATACATGTTACAAGTTTGTSTTGAGCCTCCTGCCGCTCCTCCTGCTCCCATGGGATCAGCTGCTGTGCTCATCCCGAGCCAACAGCCCCAGCCTGGGGGCTCCTGCCTCCATCCAGCTGCTGCTCCCGGCCCTGCTGCCCCTCGGGGTCCCTGCCACGGGCAGGCTGTGACCCTCACTCCGGGGTGATGCCCAGGGAGGTGCTGGGCTGGTTTGCCGGGGGCGGTGGTGGGGGCTGAGCCCTGGCAGCACCCGCCCTCCCTCCCCACACAGGAACAGCCCCAGACTGTTCATCCCCGAGCGTTCAATATTGCCTGTCAGAAAGGCACTGCTTGAACCCAGATTTATGTCTCAGATGTGCCTGCTTTAATCACACCACACTGCTATCAAAAGGACATTAAAAATTACGATTACCCTCCAGGAGCATAAACAGTGGCAGCAGTGAAACGCCCCTCATCCCAGGGCGGGGACACACGGGGGTTGTAATTGGCCTGCTCATTCCCTGCTGGGAAGAAGAGCCAGGTCCTTTTCCCCCTCACCAGGGCGTGTCGCCGATAACAGCAGCGGGACCCGTGCCCGGGCAGCTGCGACAGCACCCGCGTGTCTCACAGGGACACACGAGGGACATGTGGAGGACAAAGCCCCTCTGCACACCCTGGTCGAACAGCAGAGCTCCCTGCAGAGGCCCGGGGAGGGTCCTGCCGCTGTCACACAGAGCCAGCGCTGCTCTCACGGGAAGCTGGAAAAACAAAGAGCTGCCCCGTGTTCTGCAGCAGGTCCAGAACGCCCCCAAAACACCCCCTGAGGCAGAGCTGGGGGTGCAAACCCCTCTCCAGGGGTGGTATTTAAGGGCTTTCTCTCAACCCAGCCCAGCTGTGGTTCACGAACAGCCAGGCCATCACTTACACGCGTGGCTTTCTGATTTTGAAGTTTAAGGGATTTGGGGGTAGAGGAAGGTGATATTGCCTAGTCCCTTACGAGGGAGATGCACTCCCCTGCTCCTCGTCAGCGTCCCTGGGGCTGTTCCAAGGTGGAACACGGTGAAGGGGCAGCTACAGAACAAGTCTGTGCCGCTGGCCGTGGCCCAGCTGCAGGACCAAGTCCTCTTTGCTTGTTCATGATGKGCTTTCAGCCTTCTATTCCTCCATTTTGGGCAATCCAGRGATTTCCTGGGCGCTGGTGGAGCCCTGGCAGCAGCACCGGGCACAGAGAGGGGACTGGGTGTCCCACAGCCCCTCAGACTCCTTAGCTGGGCACAGCAGCCCTCAGCAGAGCTTGTCCTCTCTGTTCCCAGGGTGCTTGCACCCCCAAAGCCGATCACTCTCCTTTCTGATACAATTCTGATCAATCCAACAGAATAACAGAGCAGAGGTCGAGGAAGGCCGTTCCCTCCTCRAGGAACAAGGGGCTGCTCTCCTCAGAAGTACCAGGGAGCCGCTCTAATTGTTCTAAATCTGAGAAATTATGAACGTGCCTGGTAATTGAGAGTCCTCCTGAGCTGGAGAGGGAGGAGAGGCTTTGGATGGGAGCTCCCACCACGCATGGAGCAGCACGGCTAAATCAGCTTTTAATCCCAAAAATCCTTGGGTTTCAGGGGGTTGATGGTGCCACCCACACTGGGCTGGGGGCAAACTCTGCCCTGTGCCTGCCCAGCTGGTGCTGCAGGGGAGCACTTGGATGTGGAGGGATGTGGAGGGATGCAGGCAGGTGTGCAGAGGTGCAAATGGATGTGGAGGGATGTGGAGGGATGCAGATGGATGCGCACAGATGCAGAAGGATGTGGAGAGGTGAAGATGGACATGGAGGGAYGCAGAAGGATGTGGAGGCATGCAGATGGACATGGAGGGACGCAGAAGGATGTGGAGGCATGCAGATGGACATGGAGGGATGCAGAAGGATGTGGAGGGATGCAGAGGGATGTGGAGGGATGCAGATGGATGCAGATGGATGCAGAGGGATGCAGAGGGATGTGGGGGTGGCTGGAGCAGGGCAGGAGACCCGGCAGGGGGCCCAGCAGGGCACTTCACCCAGCCCCAGGAGCGGAGCTGCTGCTCACCATGCAGGAGGACCCAGCTTCTCTCCTGACATCCTGATGGCTAATGAAAATATATTTGCTATCTGTATTAATTAAACTAAAGTGCAGCAGCTCGTCGTGAGGCTCCGTGGGAGAAGCTGTACATGGGTTATCATCATCCAGCACAGCATCGTCAGCGATGGAATTAGTTCTGCCAGGCCATCTTTAAAACACAAATCACTGATGGCTGATACAGCTGACAATTAATTATATAAAATTCAGTGTCACTGGGAACGAGGCGAGGGCTGAGGAGCACCAGCAGCAGCCCAGGGATGGGCCCGGGGGGGCTGGGTGGGCCCAGGGCCTGGGTACGGGACAGGGGCAAAGCCAGTGCCAGCCCCAAACTGCTGCTCTGCCCCCCAGAACGACTTCACTTTCAGTGAGAAAATTTTGAAAAAGTTGAAAATTGAATTTCAGCCAAATGTTGTCTGCAAAGGGGTTCATTTCTGAAGGAGTGAGCCGGCGCAGGGGCACAGCCGAGGGCCGGACACCRGGATGTGCCGGGGGCTGCGGTTCCCACACTGGATGCGCCCGTGGGAASAGGGAGCTGCTCTGCTGCCACCCCCCAAACCGGCCTGGTGTGATGAGGATGCAGCAGTGAAGGGCAGGCTGTTGCTTTTTCAGAAGGAAAACACCAGTTAATTGGGGGGGTGACCCTGCACCAAGGCCACGCTGGACGGGGTCTGGAGGCAACCTGGTCCGTGGAAGGTGTCCCTGTCCCCGGCAGGGGTGGAGCTGGATGGGTTCAAGGTCCCTCCAACCCGAACCACTCTGGACTCTGTGGTTCTGTGCTCACAGCTGGCTCTGCTCCAGGCTGGGGAACGGCGTTTGGGAGCCCAGAGTGCCCCATYCCTCGGCCATCCCGGCCTGTGCCGGGGCACACGGGGCCGGCAGCGGGAACGGGAACGGGAACAGGGAGTGCCGGGCTGTGCCCCAGATCCCGCCAGCCTCGGCACACAGCCCGTGCCCGTGATCGATGGGGCCCAATAACTGTAATAACCACAGCCATCAGTAACCCTCCCTCCGCCTGCCTTCCCGATTGCCAGCAGCGGGGCCCTTCCCGAGCTGTCAGGAATCATTAGGCACCGGAGCTGCATCGTTTCAGAGCAGGCAGCAGGGTCTTTTCAAGGGCACCAGGCAGCACCAGGCAGCACCAGGCAGCACCAGGCAGCACCAGGCAGCACCAGGCAGCACCAGGCAGCACCAGGCAGCCCTGGCTCCTGCACGGTTCCTGCACGGGTCCTACGTGGCCTCAACAAGGGCAGAAAACGCAAAGAAAACCCTTGCCTGGAAAAAAGTTTCCCCCTGCAAACAGCAGGACACGCTGACCCCGATGCCTGGCCCGACACAGTCCGAGCAGGCAGAGCTGAGGCCTCACTTTGTCCCTGGGAGGGAGAATCGGGGCTGGGAGGTGCAGGGGACCGAGGCACAGCCTGGKGTGTGGGGAGTATCCAGATTGTTCCCTTCCCTCACTCTGAGCAGCTCCAGCTCTGCGCACGATTTGACCCCAGGGGCTGCATCCCCGTGCTGGGAACAGCCCGGAGGAGTCTGTGGGGAGAGCAGAAATCTCTGTCAGATGTCCCCTGTGCCACCCTCACTGCTCCGAGGCACCTCTGCACCCCGGGAAGGTGGCCAGGACCTGAGGGGCTTCAAATCCCGCCTTGAGATGCCCCAGGGCAGCTTTCGGGGCACTCCGAAGAAATGTTTTGGGGTAGCCCTGGACAAACGCAGGGAGCAGAGCAGCCGTGGGCAGCCACGTCCCGCCCCGCAGGGACACCCCCGGGGTGCTGCCAGCCCTGCTCCTCTCCCGGCAGCCTGGGCTGGAGCCACGCCGTGATTCCTGTCAGATCCTGCGCAGGAAGCAGCGAGAGCTGCCGGGCAGGTTTGGCAGAGGCAGCTCAGCTCTCCCCTCCGCTGCAGGGGCTGTGCCGGCAGCTCGGGCAGCAGCCGAGCCCTGCGGCTGCCCCCGCCTGGGAGCGCCGGGCTGTGATGCTGCCCTGGCCACCCGCGTCTCCAACGTCACATTGTCACATTGTCACATTGTCACCTCACATCTCCAGTGCTGGAGTGGAAATCAAACCACCCCAAGGAGTGAGCACGCTGCAGACAGGTAGAACAACAGAGCAGGCTGTGAGTAGTCACATATTCCATGGATGTGACTGCCTGGGAGTGAGTCCATCAGTGATTTAGGGCCAGGCAGAGGAACAGTCAGTGGTTAGAATCAGACTGAACTTTGTCTCTCCAGATGTTTTTGGGCTGTTTATCCACTAACTGCTTCCCAGTGTCCCTGGGCGCCGGGGGTTTGGCTGAACCCACTCCTGCATCCCTGTCACTGCTCCTGCATCCCTTCTGGGTCCCCTCCATCACCCGAGGGGCAGTGCTGGGCCAGAGCACCCCTGTCAGCCCCCTGGCTCGTGCAGCGCTGGCACTGGGAGGCGCTGGCATGGCAGGGACACAGCTGAGCAGAGCCAGCCAGAAAGGAGCCCCCAGAACCCCTCAGGAGCCCCCAGGAGCCCGCAGGAACCCCCCCAGGATCCCCCGTGACATCGCAGCAGGAGCGGAGCAGCAGCTGCTCTCACAGGGCTGACCTGCTCCCAAAGGGTTAATCCCGGCACTCGCTTCTCCAGATCTGCTCTGCTGCATCTTAACAGTGATGGGAGATTAATTATTTTAGCTGCAGAGAGCTGACTAGAACGGGGTTTTGTAGCTAAATATACTCTCTCTTTAGGAACCCATTTAATTTTATGCCCTGATGTAGACGGCTGGGCTGGATGATTGGTGAAGAAAGAAGGAGCTTCTCTTCCCCCTCTTCAATTTGTAGCCTGAAAAGCTGCCAAAACACTCGATTTCCTCTCCCCGGGTGGGCCCTGAGGAGTGAACATCCCTGCTGGGGAGCCCRGGAGAGGCACAGGATGGATCTGCCTCTGCTCCTTCATCCCTGTGGCTGCCCCATCCCTGGAAGTGTCCAAGGCCAGGCTGGACAGGGCTTGGAGCAGCCTGGGACAGTGGAAGGTGTCCCTGCACATGGCAGGGGTGGGACTGGATGAGCTTTAAGGTTCTTTCCAGCCCCAACTGTTCTGGTCTCGCCAGGACTAGTCAGCACGGGACAGGTTGTGTCACACTGCAAATCTCCTGATTCCTCYGTAATTGGATGAGCCTCTTTAATTCCCCTTCCTCGTTAGCTGCTGCTGCTGCTCCTCCCGCATCCCTTCGGGAAGAAGCTGGGCAATTCCAGGCAGGACCTGGGATCATCCCTGGGGATCTGGGCTGTGCTGGGGGTGATGCTGCGCTGAGGGGTGCCAGGGCTGGGGACACACAGGCTGTGGAGCCAGAGCACCACGGGCAGGTGCCCCCGAAGCCACAGGTGTCCGTGCGGAGCACGAACAAATCCTGGGAGTCAAAGTCTCATTGATTCCAGCTCCATGAAGCAGCACTGGGGAGGAAAATCCATTTTGCTCCTAGCTCGGAGAAGTGTGTAATTTCCCGGCATCTGTCAGGGCTGTGGGGATCGTTAGAGCAGTTACAGCTCCTCCGGAGCACCGGGAGGGGCGGCGGGAGAGGCTGGCGAGTTTAATTCCTGTATTCCTTGTGGTGTCCTTGCTCCCGAGCAGAGCGAGCCAGGCACGGGCAGCGGGGATTCTCCAGCCAGGCACAAGAGGGATGGATTTGCCACTGCTGCAGGGTTTTGGGAGGGTTTTGCTGCTGGAATATTGCCCCTGCCTGCAGCAGAGCCCGAACCCCCCGATCCCACCCGGGACCAGGAACCTCCTCACCCACGGCCACTTCAGGAGGATTTTCCCTGATCTCAGCCCAGCACAGGGACCAAGTGTGGGTGTGGGTACCTGCTGCCCCCGGGACCATGTCCCAGCCCCGTGTCCCCTGCCAGCACCGCGGGTCCCTGAGCCGCTCGGCACAGGCAGCAGGAGCGGGTGAAACGCTTCCTGTCCATCCCTGGAAGCGCCCAAGGCTAGGTTGGATGGGGCTTGGARCAACCTGGTTTAGCGGAAGGTGCCCCTGCCCATGGCACCGGGGGTGGATGAGATGATGTTTACGGTCCCTTCCAACTCAAACCATTCCAGGATTCGATGGTTCCGTGATTGTCTCCTCTCTGCCCTTCCCGGCAGAGGTGGGATTTGCCGCCGGGCGCGGGAGCCGGGTGGGCAGCGGGAGCAGAGCCTGGTCCTTCCCGGCCACGGCTCCTCGGGCTGGGCACCACTGCCAGCATCCTCACCCAGTAATGAGGGGTTTCCATGGCAACCTTATTTGAGCATCTCGAGTGACACAGATGTAAATTTTAAAATGAAATATTCAGACCACAGTCCTACGAGCATAAATAAGCCCCTGCACATGGGCAATTTAACAGCATTTTAAAGCAGATCCAAAACTCCCCAGGGCCAGCGGAGTCTCTGTGGCATTGGGAAACTCATGGGAATGGAAAGAAAAGTGTCCTGACCCCTTCCTGCCCCAGGAATCCCAGAGCCCAGCTGCATCCAGCCTGAGCCCAGAGCAGGATCAAACCAACAGGGAAAGGTGCTGGTTACACCTGCGCTGCAGAGGACGTGGCACACGGGGACAGCCCAGGAGGGACATCCAGGTGCTCCCTGGAATGGGGGGCAAATTGCTCCCAAAGTTTCTTGGCCTCTGCTGCAGTGCGTTCCCAAGCCAAAYCTGGGCATCTCTTTTCTTCTGAGTTATCTCCCATTAATTGCTCCGTGGGACAGTCCAGGTTTTCCTAGACCGACCGGAGCCTGGAGGCTCCCGGCATTCCCGGGCTGTAACCCCCGTGGGGCAGGACCTGGGGATGGGCACCGCTCCTGAGCCACACAGGAGAAATGTGGCATTTCCTCCGACTGCAATGGGAATGTTCTCCTGAAATCCATCCACAGTTCCTGTCTCACCTTCCCCAGGAAAGCGGCTCCGCCCCTCCCGGTGCCGCGGGCAGCCCCTGCTCGGGCTGCGCTTCCCGGAGCTCCCACGGGGATGACTCACCCAGATCCGATTGCCACGGTTTTATCTGCTCGGAGGGGGAGCTGACAGGATGCTCTTGAGGAAAACTTTGCTTTTTTCCTCTTGGAAAAACTTAATTTGCTGAAACTGTAGCTGCAGGAAAACCTGGGATTCACAGCTCCCGCTTGGAGGCAGGCGCCCACCGAGGCGCACCCGGCTGCGGGGACATTCGGAGAACTAAAGATTGTTTCAGTTAAGGATTTTCTGCTCTTCAAGATTCAAGGCAAAAGTCTGTTAAAATCTGAACCCAAGCCAATCACAGCCGAGTGTTTTCATGGACACAACCTGCTTTTTCCAGATCTCCCTTCCCACCCAAACCCTCTGTTTCCCTCCCTGAGGGTGAAATGTGTGTGGCACCTGATGGAGGTCGGCGTGGGAAGAGTTGGGAGAGCAGGAGGAGCCCAGGAGCTGCCCCTTCCCACCTTCAGCCCCCCAGTGGTGCAGGGTTGCACCAGGACCTGGCCTCGACATCCCTGTTTTATCCAAGATCTGGATCAGCTCTGGATGAACTCATCCCTGGCACAAGCGATCCCGTTCCTCCCGTGGCAGTGCACGGCAGCTCCTGCCAACCCTCCTGCATCGACTGGGTGGGAGTTGGGAATTTCAGGGGCTCAGCCTGCATGCAGAGTCCGGGGTGCTGGGCAGTGCAGGATCAATTCCAGCTCTCCATGAGGGCCTGGATGAGATGCTGGCAGCAGCTCCAGGCAGGATTAGCCCGGCCCAGCACCCCTGAATCTGCCTGAGCCCTTCACACAGGCAGAGCTGAACACCACCGTTAATAGAGTCTGGATCAGCTTTATCCATTTCTGCCATAATCAGATCCTAAACCCTCCGGATGGCGATTCCCGAGCCGGAGCAGTCCCGCTGCCCTCCCCGGAGCGAGCGCTCCCGGCGATACCATCGGCATCAGTAAYGGGAGCCGGGATACGGCTGCTCCTGCTCCAGCCCTTCCGGGAGCACAGCAGCAAAATGAGGCTATGTGATTATTCCAGCATCCTTTTATCAGGCATTTGCAGCTCCCTAATTCCTCTAAGCCCCTCTGGCTGAGCTATGTCAGTGATCAGGTTCTCCTGGTGCTCTCCAGCCACGGCACCTCTGCAGCAGCACCCGCTGCCACTGCTGCCCACGGGCCACGGCCTGGCTGGGGGTCCCAGGGACCCTCTCGCACGGGGATGAAGTTTTGGGGAGGATGGTTTTGGTGCCGAAGCCCCCAGTGACGGTGCTGCTCTGCTCGGTGCCCTGCAAACGCCCGGTGCCGTGCCTGGGTGAGAGGAGATGCCCAGGGAGCCCCTGCCCTGCCAGCCCTCGCGTCCTGCTGCCTCTCCAGAGCCCGGTGCCTCCAGCCCAGCCGTGGGACGGGGCTGCGTCCCGCTGGCAGCTCCCACACACGGCTCAGCTCGGCACCGGCGCTTCCGCCGCGCTAAGAATAAACCCCGGGGGCTGAGCCGGTTGGAGACATCCTCCCCGAGCCCGGCTTCCTGCCGCGGGGTTTGCCGCACCCGGCATCCAGGCACGGCCCGGAATAGACCTGGAGACGAGCTGTAGCTCCGCATTAAGGTCGCTCGTGGTCCGGAGTGTCCGGCCGTGCCTGGCCCACCCCGCAGCAGCAGCGGCCGTGCCCGCGAGCGAGCAGAGCGCAGAGCCCCGGGTGCCACGCTCGGGAGTAGCGAGGGCTGCGGGGCCACCACAGAGGTTTCCACGGCTTTGGAGAAGCCTTTCCAGTGCAGAACCGCCTGCGGAGAGCTCCTGATGGAGATACAAGATAAACCCCTTGTGCATCTCGATAGCGTTTGTTTCCTCCAGAGCTGCTTTAGCAGATTAGATCAAGGTCAAACGTGACCATTTCTCTCCCAGCAGCTCAGTGTCTCTGGATTGAGCCCTTGTGCAGAGCAGGATGGATTTTGGCAGTCGGGGAGGGTCCTGTTCTGCCAGCCCCAGCCCCAACCCAGCCTTCTGTGGGGCCATAAATCGCCCCGTGGGCCTTGGAGGTGGGGGAACAGCTCTTGGAATTCAGACCAGCATGGAAAGGATGTTACCAAAGCCCACCCTGGTCCTGATCTCAGACATGGAAACCCACTGCAATCCTTCCTTAAGGATGGGGATACTCAGTTCTGCTTCCCGAGATGGGCTCCAGGCAGGAACGAGTGGGCAGGGGCCGCACTGGGGCTGTGGGGGCCGTGGGGCAGCACCGAGGTCCGTGGGGAGGCAGCAGGGCCTGGCAGCCCAGGGAGGGGCCGGAGCACAGCTCGGGTTTGGGGGTGGTGATCAGTCAATCAGGGGCTGAGATCGATAATCAATTCTCTTTCTGGTAGCATGGAGTAAGGCCTTATTGATCCTCGATGGCAGGGCCCTGTGCCTCCCCCTCCTCTGCTCCAGCCTGGCCGTGTTCCACCTCCCCCACTTCCCTGGAATGCACATTTGCCCTTTACAAACTGTGGAGTGTTTGCTGCCTCATTAAGGAGTCGCTTTACAGAGTGTTTTATTTCATGCTTTGTTAAGGACAGAATCGGGGAAATGCATCCTGGCAAAGGATCTAATAAGGAATTAGTCAACTTCCCGAAAGCATAAAATATGGTTTCAAGGCAAAATCCATTAAGGATTAGGGTTCACATGACAAATAACCCGGTAATACTGGGTTGATGTTGTTGGGAACACACTGGGTTTAGGGACTGGGGAGCACCCTGACTGTCTTGCTGTGACCCAGTGTCCCACCGTGTCCCACAGTGTCCCACCATGTCCTACTGGCCAGCGAGCCCCCTCCTCTCTCCTCTCATGGCAGTGCTGCCCCTCCCCTGTCTGAGATCCCCATCTTCTCCTGTCATGGACAAAATCTTTTGCTGTAGAGCACTAAAACTGATGAGCTGAGCTGGGGGAGAGCAGCCACTGACTGCCCCTCGCGGGACTGGGACGGGAGAGGAAGAGAAAAGCCCACGAGAGCCCTGCAGAACTTCCCCGGGAAGGAGAGCTGACACTGGCATTACCTTGGGGACCAATTCCCCCCATCAGCCCACGACAGGATGCCCGTGGAAGCCAGGATCAGCCCAGGGTGGGACGGAGAGGGAAGCAGAGACACCCAGGAACAAGCAGAGGGTGTGGAAACTGCGGATTCCCCCCCGACCCAGCAGTGTGGGGACACCGAGGCGCCCGGGGGGACCAGGGGAGATCGTTCAGAGCCGGCACGAGTCGGTGGTTGCAGACGATGTGTGTGAAATGCCTCCTAATGTGCTCAGGACGTCCGTGATGCGTTTGCTGAACCACTTGCTAATTAAGGAATTAATGTTTTAACTTGTGGGAAACACAGCGGGAGAGGCCAGGGAGCCCTCGGGGCAGGACAGGTTTGCCGGGGGCTGCGGCAGGGAGGTGACAGCGGGGTGCAGCGGCTTGGGGCGAGCACAGCGCTGTCCCCGGCCGTCCCCACGGTGAAGGACTGGCCCAGGCACCAGCAGAGTGTCCAAGGACTCTCTGGGACCCTGGAGCAGCGCAGGGACTGCTGGAGTTTTGGCAGCTCCACCCTTCAGGCTAATTCACCAGCCTTTGCCTTTCCCTCTTGTGTTCCTTATCTTTGGTTCTTGCCAGAAACTGCTTCTACTTTCCAGAAGATGGAGCAAAGTCCGTTTTCAGCACTGCTCGGTCCCTCTGCACAGGCTGCTTGTGCCATCCCTCGGGCCTCCTGGGCAGTGTCACCCGGCAGTGTCCCTGTGCTTCAGGATTCACACCCGAAAGCTCCTTTTACCCCTTTTCGTTCCAGTCCTGCCTTAATTAACAGAGTTTGAAACACAAAACATCAAGTTAAATGTAACCCCAGTGTTGTGCTTTTGTTTAAAGCACCTCCAGTACCGAGGTGAGCCGAGGTTTATCTGGACTCTGCTTGGGAAGGAAACCCCAATTCCATGGAGAGCTGGTGCCGTGCTGGTCACACGTCCTGGCTGCCACCACGGGCAGGTCACGGCAGCTCCAGCTGCTTTTGGGATCAGTCGATGCCTTCGTGTGCAGCCACAAAGGAGACCACGGGCCTGGGCAGCCCCAGGCCAGCAGTGGGGCTGGAGGCTTGCGGAGCCCCCGTGCCCGCACAGGGGCATGGACCCAGCATTCCGGGGGCTCCAAGCCCTCACGGGGAAGCTGAGGGGGCTGGAATTCCGGTCTTTAAGTACCGCGCATTAAGCACTTTCCCTGGCAACTGCTGTTTCCATGGAAAGCGTTGACTCTCGGAGCTCTTTGCAGCGTCTCACAGAGCTCAGGGCGGATTCAGCCYGTGGATCACAGCCCGGTCACCCACTGGTGCTGGATAAATCTGTATTTATGCAATTGCCCCCCGGCCGGAGCGGCGCCGGGSGCCTTTGGTCACTCGCTCTTTCCCGCCCGGCCCTGTTCCCAGCAAAGGCTGGGATGGGTTTGCCCCACACGCGTGTGTACTGTGCTGTGGGGGCCGGTCGCTCCTTCTTCGGGAAGCGGTGGGTGTTCCTTCAGCCACAGCTGCCCGGGGGCCGGTTTCACACCTGCGGCGCAGCTCTGTTCTCACGCCCAGCCTTTCCCGAGTCCCACCGTTCCCCGTTTTTTGCAGACGGCGGATCGGGRGCGGCGCTGGTCCCGGCCAGCCCGGACCCCCCGGCTGCGGATGAGCCGCTGGACAAGGCGGGCGGYGGAGCTGCGGAGCCCGGGCACGGCCCCGGTGTGACCGGAGGAGCTGAGGATCTGGGACGCGCCGCGGGCTCGGAGCCTGGAGCGGGGGAGCCGGGGCAGGGCGCTGCCCTCAACCTGCTGCCGGCGCCGGGGGCCGGGCCGGCGGCGGGGTCAGCGCTGCCGCCGCAGAGCCGCGCCCTGCCCACGGCCGCCGCTGCCCCCAGACCCGGTGCCAAACAAACTTTCCCTGTCAAGAAAAAGCCGCCGACTCTAAAGCAAGGAAATCCGGGCAGGAAGCACCCGAGGCTGAAGCCCACCCTGGCAGGGCCCCCCGSGGCCGCCTCCCCGGCCACCCCACGGAGCTCCAGGCTGCCCACGGCCGCCCCAGAGCCGCGGGTGCCGGCAGAGGACGCGGAGCAGAGCCCCCCCGAGCTGCCCTGGGGGGACCAGGCCACCACCAGCCGCCCCACGCTGCAGATCTCCCCGTCCACCCTGCCCCCGGCCCCGCCTCGGCCCCTCCCGGACAGCCCCGGGGGTGCCGGGGAGGCTCCGACCGCGGCTCCCGCTGCCGCTATCCCGACACGCGGCGCGGAGAGGGACGTGCCCGGCTCTGCGTCCGAGGAGAGCCAGGAGACCACCACGTCCACCATCATCACCACCACGGTGACCACCACGGAGCCCAGCCCGGGTGAGCTGAGCTGAGCACAGGCATGGGGTATTGGCGGGGGGGGGGGGGCACATCTCTCTTTAGGCAGACCCCAAGACCGATCTTCTGCTCTTGATGCACTTCGTGGTTGGAGGGATCAAACATGGCTCCTATGAGGAAAGGCTGGGAGAGCTGGGGCTGTTCACCTGGAGAAGAGAAGGCTCCAGGGAGACATCAGAGCCCCTGCCAGTGCCTAAAGGGGCTCCAGGAGAGCTGGAGAGGGACTTGGGACAAGGGATGGAGTGAAAGGACAAGGGGGAATGGCTGCCCACTGCCAGAGGGCGGGGTTAGGTGGGATGTTGGGAAGGAATTCCTCCCTGTGAGRGTGGGGAGGCCCTGGCACAGGGTGCCCAGAGGAGCTGTGGCTGCCCCATCCCTGCAAGTGTCTAAGGCCAGGTTGGACGGGGTTGGAACAACCTGGGATAGTGGGAGGTGTCCCTGCCCATGGCAGGGGTGGAATGGGATGAGTTTAAAAGTCCCTTCCAACCCAAACCACTCTGGGATTCTGTGATTCCATGAGGTCACCAATGGAGCAGGGACAGGGGTGCTGGGTTTTGGGGTGTGGGAAGGTGCTGGGTGCCCATTCCTCGGTGTGACCCTGCCCYGTGTCCCCGCAGTGCTCTGCAGCATGAGCTTCCATGACCCCGAGGGCTACATCGACTCCACGGACTACCCCCCGCTGCCCCTGCACGGGTACCTGCAGTGCACCTACAACGTCACCGTCTACACCGGCTACGGCGTCGAGCTCCAGGTCAGCAGCACCTTGGGGGGGGTGGGGATCCCCACGGCCAGACCCCCCCWGGG
Source organism: Amblyornis subalaris (assembly GCA_018881555.1). Taxonomy (NCBI): domain Eukaryota; kingdom Metazoa; phylum Chordata; class Aves; order Passeriformes; family Ptilonorhynchidae; genus Amblyornis; species Amblyornis subalaris. The sequence goes on from JACAXG010000023.1 coordinate 8,228,940, forward strand.
CACTGCAGCAAACGATGCCAAGCGCCCACAACCTCGGGCACCCCTGCCCTGGGCACCTGCACTTGATAAAATAACCCTTTCCAGGGAAAAAATAGATTTTTCTTAGGCCTTGAAATAAATGAACTCCRCAAGGGAGCTGGAACATCCTGAATGTCAGCGATGATCCAACCCTTTAAATGTCACACAATTAATTTAACCAAGAGGCACTGGCAGCAGGTTGCTAAAAAGGCACTGCATGGGAAGGGGCCGCCACCCCTCTGCACCCTTGGCTTGCTGGGAGGGCTGTGGGTGGCCCTGAGGGTGCAGGAAGCCCAGGAGGGCAGCCCAGGTCACCCCTGTGGCTGGTGCAGATGCTCAGCACACCCCCAAAGCCCCAGAGCAGGGGATCTCACCCAGGCTGGTGTGCACCATCAGCTCCCCCCAAAATGAGCACCCCTCAGCCTGCGGAGGCTGTGAGCAGGGCAGGGACCTCTGCACATCCCAAACCCTCTCCAGGTCAAACCTGGTCCCCATGCAATCCTTTCTTCTTGTGTTTTCTCCCTTTCACCTTTTGCATCCAATGAAAATCCCTTCACTTTCCATTTCTGTAATTAAAAGCGTGCATTAAAAGGAGCAGGAGTTCCAGGGGGTCGTCCCCGCTGTCCCCCCGGTGGGCACACCCGGGGCTGACCCCCAGGGCACGAGGCCACCGTGGCTGCCAGCCATGGTGGGGAGGTTGCCCTGGAAGCAGCAGCAGTGCAGGTTGAGCTCTGGGGTGTCTGAGCAGCTCGGTCACTTTTCCATGGCACTGGAAAAGTGGCTGGACACAGCAACTGTCTCCCCGGATCCACAGGGTGCTAAAGACAGGCTGCTCTGCCGTAAATTCGCCTCTGTCCATAATCCATCAGGTGACACCACTCCTGACCTCGCTCCGTTGGAGCCGAGGTTTTAATGGAGCATAAAATTGGCCTCTCCACCCCCCAAGCTTTGCATTTCGCTTTGCTGATGCTTCGGAGCGTTTCAGACAAATTAAATCACACCAGCAGGTCCGTGCTGGTGGAGCACAGCCTCGTCTGCAGCTGGCACTGCCCTGGGGTGGCACTGCCCACCCTGGCACGAGCCCCCGTGGGCTCGGGGCTYCGAGGGGAATTYGCTGGGAATTCCCGGGAGGGAAGGYGCTGGATAACCCGGGATGGGGGTTGTGGGGTCCCATCAGAGCAGTTTGGATTTGGTTCACAGCTCCTGTAGTGGGGACGGGCAGGGGGCTCTGGCTGGCTGAGGGGGTGGCTGAGCTCTCCTGCCAGGATGAGGTGATGCAGGAGTGATCCGTGGGGGATCCCTTTCCTTACGTGGGTGGGCTGAGCCGGGAGCTCTGGAGGCCAGAGCTGCCCAGGGATGCTGGTTTGGGAGCAGCCAGGCTGGGCTGGGAGCCGGGTGGGTGCTGTGCTGCTCTGTGGTGGTTGGAGTGTGCAGGGGAGCTGGGCTGGGTGCACTCTGCCCCGAGTCTGGGCTGGTGCCACGCCTGTCCCGAGTGGGGCAGGGCTTCAGCAGGCCCCGCTGGAGGCTGGATGTGGAGGGATGCCCTGGAGAGCGTGGGGAAGGTCTCCCTTGGGATTCAGTGACACGGGAAGGGCAGAGCAGCTGATGGAGAGGTGCTGCCTCTTTGGATGTCCTTCAAGGCATCTGCAGGAGCAAAGAGAAGCCCCAGGGACAGGAGCCCCTGCCCGGGGGGTCACCTCTCGCTGCAGGGGCTGCGGGACAGCCTGGTGGCGGCAGGAACGCCTGTGGCATTCCACCCTGCCCAGAGCTGCTCCTGCAGGCASTGGGAGCCGTTCGGGAGGACTCAGGGACCCTCCACTTCCTTCGGAGCTGGACTTGAGCTCGCTGCAGGGGACATCCGCCTTTGGAGAGGAGAGGGCACAAAGCCTGGATGTGGGGCATGGTCCTGGGAAAGGCTGTGTGAGAGCTGGGGGTCCCTGYTCAGCTCACTGCCCCCCCTGCACCCCTCACAGCGTTCCAGGGAGAGCTGTGTCCCYGCCTGTGCCACGGCAGCCCCGGGAGCCGGGAGCAGCCAGCTCTCCCAGTGCTCGGCAAAATCGTATTTATTTTTAAAATTCTTGAATCTTCTTGGCAGGAAATAGAATTTCCCTAAAGAGGTTTTCTAGTGGGTGAGCGAGGCTGGCAGCCTGACTCGAGGATCCCTCGTGCCTCCCCAAGGCTCTGGAGGAGCTGCCCCCGGTGCGGGCTGTGATGGAAGCCGGAGCTGGTGCCCGCAGCCCCTGGCAGAGCTGGCACATATGGTCCCTCTCGCAGGGCTGACGGGCCCTGGCGCGGGGCCACGCTGGCATCTGGGCTCGCTGACTCCTCCAGGCTCCTCTGGGGACGCCAGTCTGGTGCTGGCACTGGGAATGGGCTTGTGGTGACACCCTGCAGTGACACCCTGCAGTGACACCACGCAGTGACACCCCGCAGTGACACCCTGCTCCGGGCTCTTCCGAGGGCAGGCTGGTGGCAGAGCCGGGGGGGTTGTGTGTCTCCCGTGGCACCCAGCAGCGCTCCCTCCCTTCCACAGAGCTCTGCCTGCTCCAGCTGCTCCCCTGAATCCCCTTCCCAACTCCCCGGAGGGATTTGGCTCCGTGTCATGTGCGGGATGCCACCGTCCCTGCAGGGAGCCAGCTGGGGAGCAGGTTTGGCTTCAAGGCATTGCAGAACAAAATGTGTTAGAAACAGCCTGGAGACAGACACCTTTGCAGGGATCCAGACCCAGCTGGGGAAGCAGAGCTCTGTCCCAGTGGGAGCTGGGGGAAGTCGTGTGCGTTGCACGGAGCCCGCTTAGACCCCTGGACTCCAAATAATTCATCCAAATAACACTTCCTTCATTCCATTTATCAATAATCGGATCTGAGCCATCCCAGCAGCTGCAGTGTGTGCCGGCTGTGCTGGGGAGGCACATTTTTGGAACAAAATCTGGAAAAGAAGAAATGGCCCAGGGCAGGTTGGGGGCCAGGGTTGCTCTTGGCCCATGTTTCCAATGATGCCTTTCCCTGCCAAGACCCAGCACCTCCTGCAAAATAAGGCAAAATCAGCTGCTCTTGGGTTGAAACACGGGGCTGGGGTGAACCCAGGCACACTCTGACCCAGGCAGGGGATGTTAATCCAGCCTCGCAGCGAGGACTGGGCTCTTCCAGGGATTTTCCTTCGGGGGCAGGCAGGGAATTACTCCCCGAGGCTGGGGAGGTTTCTCCCGAGGAAATCTCCCGTCTCCCAGCAAAGGGCTCGGGGTGCCGAGGGCTGTGGGAGGGTCCGTGCAGTGCCCGTGGAGCCGGGCACACCCAGCCCCGTGTGCCAGGGGGAGGGGTGGTGGCAACAGCCACAGATCCCTGCAGCCACAACAGCGTCGGGAGCGCTCCCGATCCCGGCTGGGCTGCTGCTAAATATAGAGCCCCGGGCCTCGCACACTCGGGGAAACAAACGGTCTGATGAGCATCTCTCTGCTGAAATACGAGCCCATTTATTAAGCTAAATGGACGTGAAATGTAAATGTGAGGTTACTGCTCAGCTCTCTCCAAATAGTAATTAAAGCCTTTCGGGACTGCTCATTAGATGCACTTGCTGTGTGACTCCCCTTCCACGCCCCGCTGGGGTGGGGGATCCTGGGGACGATTCTGTGGGGTGGGTGGTGAGCACCAGACCCTGTGGAGCGCCGTGGTTTGGTTGCAGCCCCATGCCGTGGCTGTGCTCTGGTGTCTCGAGCTGTAGGTCTGCTCCCAGGGCTGCTGTGGCTGGAGCTGGGACCTCACTCGTGGTACCCCTCCATCTTCCTCCTGTCCCATTCCCCTGCCCAAATCCCTGGCTTCAGGAGGGAGATTTGGGTCAACTCATGCTGCTCAGGAGCATCCAGCTTGAAAGAGTACTTCCAGCTATGCCGGGGAGGGAGGAGGGGTCATGGGGGTCCCTCGGGCTGATGAGGGGCCCAGGCTGCTCCATCACCTCTGGACAAGCAGCTCCCGTGTGCAGCAGGAGCGGTGCAGAGGGAGGGCTGTGCTGGGGCAGGGCTCTGGGTGACAGGGCTGGGGTGTGACCACACCCCTGGAGCCCCTGGGACCCCACCGTGGCCCCACAGCTCACAGGGGTCTGCTCCCCGCAGGTGAAGAGCGTGAACCTGTCGGACGGGGAGGTGCTGTCCATCCGCGGCGTGGACGGCGACGCCCTGGTGGTCTTGGCCAACCAGACGCTGCTGGTGGAGGGCCAGGTGATCCGCAGCCCCACCAACACCATCTCCGTCTACTTCCGCACCTTCCAGGACGACGTGGTGGGCACCTTCCAGCTCCACTACCAGGGTGGGTGTGTCCCCGTGGGTAGGGGGGTTGGGGACAGTCCCACCAGGCTGCAGGGTGGGAGGATGGCGGGATCTGCCCCCACAGCCCAGCCAGGCTCCTGTTTCACCACTGCCCGTGCCCAGAGCACGGCCTGGGGCGGGTCAAGGTGTTGTGCCCGGGGCAGAGGGTTCAGTGTGCCCCGATGTCCCCGACCGCAGTGCTGGCTGTGCCTCTCACACCCGCCTCGCCCCGTCTCTGTCCCCGTGCAGCAGCTCCTCCTGCACACACTCACACTGACGGTCTATTTTTTACCTCGAAGAGCTGTAAAAAATAAATGAGTCCCAGCAAATTATTTTTAAAATAGAAACTGGGTCTGGGCGAGAGCAGTAACAGGTGGGGGGGAAGCAGCAGCAGCAGTGGGGGCTTTGGTGCTGTGCCGCTGGCAGCCGGGTCCGTGCGACGCGTGGGCACACCCAGCGCGGCCCCCGGCGTGGCCRGAGCCGCCCAGCCCCGAGCTCCCAACGTGTGCTCGTTCCAGTGTTTATGCTGAGCTGCAACTTCCCGCGGAGACCCGACTTCGGGGACGTGACCGTGATGGACCTGCACTCGGGCGGCATCGCCCACTTCCACTGCCACCTGGGCTACGAGCTGCAGGGCCCGCGGGTGCTCACCTGCATCAACGCGTCGCGGCCGCACTGGAGCAGCCCCGAGCCCATCTGCTCAGGTACCGGCCCAGCCCCAGCTGGGGGCCACAGAGGAAAACCAGCCCCTTTCTCTGCCCCGTGAATGTGGCCCTGGAGAGGGTGGGAGCGATGCCCAGCCCTGCTCGCAGCACGGCCTGAGGTGCCACCACGGGGGTCAGGCGGTGACAGCACAATCTGCCCCCTCGCTAGGCAGGAAAGGGAAAGGAAAGGATCGATTTAATGTGTGTGTAAGTATGAACATACACAGAGAGAGCAAAGCCGAGCCGGGCAAGAGGTTTGTGCACTGGGGACCCCGAGGAGAGCCAGGCAGAGGGGCTCGTCCCTGGGCTGGGGGGCACAAACGCCGCCGTCCCCGTGCCCATCCCGGCGGGGCCGTGCTCTGTGTTGCAGCTCCCTGTGGAGGGACAGTCCACAACGCCACCATCGGCCGCGTGCTGTCCCCCAGCTACAGCGGGAACCAGTCCGGCAGCGTGTACTGCGTGTGGGCCATCGGGGCACCCCCGGGCCAGAAGCTGCACCTGCACTTTGAGAAGCTCCTGCTGACCGAGAGGGACAGGTGAGGCTCCGGGAGCTGCTTCTGGCTGTAAGGTCTGCACGGGGTGAGGAGCAGGGCCTTTTGCTGGGCACTAAACACAGAAAAATGGGATTATTTGGGTTGGAAAAGCCCTCTAAGATCATGGAGCCCAACTGTTCCCTGCATTGCCAAGGCCACCACTAACCCGTGTCTCCAAGTGCCACATTTACATGGCTGTTAAATCCCTCCAGGGATGGGGACTCCACCACTGCACTGGGCAGCTGGGCCAATGCTTCACAGCCCTTTTGGGGAAGAATTTTTCCCTRATATCCGATCTAAACCTCCCCCGGCACAGCTTCAGGCCATTTCSTCTCATCTTGTCCCTTGTCTCCTGAGAGCATAGCTCCTGTCAGGGAGTTGTGGAGAGCCAGAAGGTCCCCSCTGAGCTTCCTTTTCTCCAGGCTGAGCCCCCACAGCTCCCTCAGCCACTCCTGGTGCTCCAGCCCCTTCCCCAGCTCCATTCCCTTCCCTGGACACGCTCCAGCCCCWYRRTRTCTGTCTTGGTGAGAGGCRCCCAAAATACACCAACTCTTGGGAGCTCCCAGCTGGTCCCAGCTCCTGCCCCTGTGTGTCTGGGCGGGCTGGGGGGCTGAGTGCCTGTGCCCCGCAGGATGGTGGTGTACAGCGGGGACACCAACCGCTCGGCCGTGCTCTAYGACTCCCTGCGCGCCGACAGCGTCCCCTTCGAGGGCGTCATCAGCGACGGCTCCGCCATCCGCATCGACTTCCTGGCCGAGGAGCCCGCGGCCGCCACGGCCTTCAACATCCGCTTCGAAGGTGCTGTGTCCCCGTGGAGGGGCCTGAGGGCAGTGCCCGGCTCAGCCAGGACAGCCAGCCCCGGGCACAGCTACGGACACGTGGCTGCAGGGAGGGTCCCGGCCGGCCCAGGCAGTCCCGGTGCCCCTCTGGTGCCCCCGTGGTCGTTTAAGGGGATCCCACTGCAGGACTGTTCCCAGGGGACGTGGCTCTGGGCAGGCTCAGTACACGCAGCAATCCCAGGCTGGGTGGGTTGGCACGCACAGCTTGGCAAGCACGGCGCCCGGCAGCGCCCGGCAGCGCCCTGAGCACGTCCCTGGTGCTGGTACCTCATGGGAGCGGGGTTTGGTCCGGCCTGCACCTCTCAGAACAGATAAACGGTTGTTAATCCCAATTGCCTGTAAAACACTGCGTGGAAGAGGCTGTCCGTGCGTGCTGGGGATGCAGGGGTCGGGTTCCCGTGGGGACAGCAGCAGGGCCTGGGCTCAGCCGGGAGAGCAGAGCTCCSTGTCCCTGCAGCTAACGGGGTTCTCTTCCAGCCTTCGAGCGGGGCCACTGCTACGAGCCCTACATCCAGAACGGGAACTTCACCACCTCCGACCCCACCTACAACCTGGGCACCACCGTGGAGTTCACCTGTGACCCCGGGCACTCCCTGGAGCAGGGCCCCGCCGTCATYGAGTGCATCAACATGCGGGACCCGTACTGGAACGACACGGAGCCGCTGTGCCGAGGTCAGTCCCGCTGTGGGCGGCGCCGGGTGTGGGGTGAGCTCCCCTGGGACCGCGCTGAGCCCTGCCCGCCCCTTGCCCCCACAGCCACGTGTGGGGGGGAGCTGACCGCCGTGGCCGGGGTGATCCTGTCCCCCAACTGGCCGGAGCCCTACACGGAGGGGGAGGATTGCATCTGGAGGATCCATGTGGGCGAGGAGAAGCGGCTCTTCCTGGACATCCAGCTGTGAGTATCTGCCCAGGACCTCAGTGTCTGTCTCTGCCCCAGCAGTGCTCCCCYATTTTGCTGCAGTATCCCCCTCTCCCCTTGCCCCAGAGATCTGTGTCATCAAACCAGAACAGTTTGGGTTGGAGGGACCTTAAAGCTCCTCTTGTTCCACCCCTGTCAGGGGCAGGGACACCTTCCACTATCCCAGGTTGCTCCAAGCCCYGTCCGACCTGGCCTTGGACACTTGCAGGGATGGGGCAGCCACAGCTTCTCTGGGCAGCCTGTGCCAGGGCCTCCCCACCCTCACAGGGAAGAGTCTTGCCATGCTGTTCTCCCTCTCAGAGCTTCCATAATCCCCTTTGATGCACTTGGCACCCTGGGCAGGACTGAGTGATGCTCGCTGAGTTCAAAGCACCATTATTCCATCCAGTGCAGCAGTTAATTCCTGCTCCAATGGCTTCGGAATTCACCACAGGGAGCGGTGCCACAGCAGCACGTGGCCGTGTGCAGCTGGGCTGACACCCAGCACCGTCAGGAGCTGGGTTATGCGGGGTTAGGAGAGCCTGGGGGCAGCCATGAGCTGCGAACAGCTCAGTCTTTGGGCTGAATGTGAAATGCAGGCACTGAGGGAGCGGAGCCACCCAGCAAATCCAGGCTGAACATGCTGGGGTCAGAGGGGAATGGGATGCGATGCCAGGCTGGGAGCCCTTGGCATGGTAATGCTGCTGCTGCAGAGGGAGCTCCTTTGATGCTATTTTGGGTTTTCAAGAGGAGGACGTGTTTCAAGTAGAGGCTTARAGTCATAAAGATTTAAAGCTTCCCATAAAATCCCAAGTCAGAGCTCCCAGCACACCTCTCCCCTCTCTGTGGGTGCTCGGGCTGAGCAGAACTGGAGGSCAAGCGATTTGGAGTCATCAGGCATAAATGTCACTGACAAAATCGCGTTTGACAGAAAGCAGAGATTTACTACAAATGTCAGCTTGCCATGGGGATTAGCTGGGCTCCTTCCAAGAACATTCCTAATAAAACGTTTGGGGATCAGATCAGGCGTCTCCTGTGGGGCCGGGAGCATCCTGGTGCTGTCCTCTGGCCCTCTTCTCCCCAGGGAAGGGGTGTCAGTGCCCACCCTTGGGGTTGACGCGCTCCTTCACCCACGCTGCCCGCCCCACCAGCCAGAGAACCCGCCCGGCAGCAGCGCCGGCGCCGGGATGTGTCCCCCGGGATGTGCATCCATCCCCTGCCCTTGGCCTTGGAGCGGGGGGGCAGGAGCGAGCCCTCCCATCCCCCTCGGCTCCGGGGCAGCCGCGTCCCCATCGCAACCGGGGCGGACGGAGGCTGCAGCCGTCCCTGCTCGGTGTCCGCAGCCGTCCCTGCTCGGTGTCCCCAGCCGTGCCCGCCATCCGCGGGCCGCCACTGCGCTCTGGTGGCCGCGGGGACGAGCGCGGCGCCGCCGGGACCGGCACTTCCAGGCACGAGGTCCCGGGAGCCGCCGGCACCGCCGCGGCCTCGAAGGCCCCGGGGGGAGGTGACCTCGCTGCCCCTCCAGCCCCACCCCGTCGTGKCCCGGCCGCGCTCCCGGCGCACGCTGCTCTCTGACCACGCTCTCCCCTCAGCCTGAACATCACCAACAGCGACATCCTCACCATCTACGACGGGGACGAGCTCTCCGCCCGCATCCTGGGGCAGTACGTGGGCAGCAGCGGCCCCCAGAAGCTCTACTCCTCCAGCCCCGACCTCACCATCCAGTTCCACTCCGACCCTGCCGGGCTCATCTTTGGGAAGGGGCAGGGATTCATCATGAACTACATAGGTATGGAAGGCGGGGTGAGGGTGTGGGGATGTGACACACAGCCAGCCCGGGCTGTCCAGGTGCTGGGTCTGGAAGCAGGGAGAGTCACTGTGGCACCAGCACCCCCCTCCACATCCACCCAGCTCCTGCAGAACCTGCAGGTCTCTGGGTCAGTCACTGCTGGGGTGTCCCCGGATATCTCCCCTTCTTCAGGCTGACAACAAAGCATTTTTGGTCCCTGTTAGCCCTGGGCTGGCCCAGAGGGAAAGAAATCACTGGAAACAGGGATGGAGGATCCCCACGCACATGAGCTGATGGTGGGGCTGGTCAACGAAGCCAGTCCCTGGTGGGCTCCTGAGATGGATGTTCCTAGCTCTTTGCTCCAGAGGGGCTCAGATGCACCTGGAGACATCTGTTCCATCGTCCTTCGGGGCAGCCGTGTCTGCCGGGCTGGGGCAGTGAGTGCCCACGGCAGGGACAAGGACTGGGAAGGGCATTCCTTCCCCACGGCTGCCTGTGGCCCCTGGCTGCCTCTCCCCCACCACCTTTCCCTGCCAGACTCCTTCCAGGCGTGTTTTCCTTGCGCTGCTGACAGCCCTGGCTGCGCCAGACAGAGCGAGCTGCAATGCAGAGCACCCGGGAGGCTGCAGGGCCCTCCTCGGTGCTCTGCAGCACACGGGGCTGGGGAGGGCAGGGCACGACCCCTCCCCTGAGCAACCCAGCCCGGGGAGAGCAGGGAACGACCCTTCCCCTCAGCAAAGCAGCTGTGCTGTGACCATGGCATCAGCACCGCTCCTGCACCCGCAGCCAGAGCTGAGCCGGGTGTTCCCAGGTTGTCCTGACCCCAGCACAGGCACTGCCCTATTTTCACCAGCCCAGCCCTCTGCCTGCTCATAGGGTCAGGGCAGGGGAGGCTTCAAAGAGCCCCCATCACCTGCTGCTGCCTTTTCCCTGTGCCCAGAGGATGCTGCCCACACCCCACGGGGCCGTGGCCGTGCCAGTTGTGGAGCAGGGGGCTGGAGAGCTGAGGGGAGGCACAGGCCCTCGGGCAGAGCCCTGGGTCAGGCTGCGGTGGCTCTGAGGAGGGCTCTGCCCCGGGGCCCTGCTCGGTGGGTGACAGCCACAGTCCCTCCTGGCTGCAGAGGTGTCCCGCAACGACTCCTGCTCCGACCTGCCCGAGATCCAGAACGGCTGGAAGACCACGTCGCACACGGAGCTGGTGAGAGGGGCCAAGATCACCTACCAGTGTGACCCGGGCTACGACATCGTGGGCAGCGACACCCTCACCTGCCAGTGGGACCTGAGCTGGAGCAGCGACCCTCCCTTCTGCGAAAAGAGTGAGTGCCCCAGCAGCAAGGTGCTGCTGTCCCCGTCCCAACCCCTGTAACTGTCCCGGTCCTGCTGCTGCGGCGGGCTGCCCGCTCCAAGGGGCTCCCACTCCAAGGGGCTCCCGCTCCAAGGGGCTCCCACTCCAAGGGGCTCCCGCTCCAAGGGGCTCCTGCTCCAGGGGCTCCGGCTCAGGCAGCCTCTCTCCACAGTCATGTACTGCACGGACCCGGGGGAGGTGGAGCACTCCACCCGCCTCATCTCAGACCCGGTGCTGCTGGTGGGCACCACCATCCAGTACACCTGCAACCCYGGCTTCGTGCTGGAGGGCAGCTCCCTGCTCACCTGCTACAGCCGCGAGACTGGCACGCCCATCTGGACCTCGCGGCTCCCGCACTGCGTCTGTAAGTCTGGCTGGGCTCTCCTGCTCTCCTGTTCCCCTGCATTCTGCCCCTCTCGGGGGGTCCCGGCAGCCCTTTCCTTGCCCAGCTGTGGGGGGTGGTGCAGAGCCTTGGGCTACCTGGAAGCAGGACGGGGTGAGACCGTGGGTGYTTCCCCACCGCCCCCAGGCTCCTTCCCTCCCTCGGCAGCCCAAGCCCTGGGTTGACCCCAGATGTGTTTCATTGCCTTTCAGCTGAGGAGTCGCTGGCCTGTGATAATCCAGGACTGCCAGAAAACGGGTACCAAATTCTTTATAAGCGCCTCTACCTGCCGGGAGAGTCCCTGACCTTCATGTGCTATGAGGGCTTTGAACTCATGGGGGAGGTGACCATCAAATGCATCCTGGGCCAGCCGTCCCACTGGAGCGGCCCCCTGCCCATCTGCAAAGGTAACAGGGAGGTGGATGGGGGGCATGGGGACAGCCAACACCACTGTCCCCAACCTGGGACAGCCCCGGGACATTGGTCTGGTTGCAGACCCCAGCAGGTCTCTGTCTGGGAGCTGAACTCAGCTGAAACCGGGAGCTCCTCTGGATTTGGGCTCTGTTCAGCCCAGCTTCCCGGCCACRTGCTTACAGACACCAAGAGCTTATTAAAAGCTGGGAGTTTGCAGTGGTTTGGGATCAAATGGGGCAGGAGACCCCGGGTTTGGGTTCCCCAGCAGGCAGCAGCTGCCAGCACTCAGCCAAACCCAGCTACAGACCAGTGACTCTCCACCTCTCTTCCAGTGAACCAAGACAGCTTTGAACACGCTCTGGAAGGTGAGTGACGTGGGTTTCCTGGGTGCGCAGGATCCTGGTGGAGCCTGGGAGGAGGGGGAGAGGCAGAGAGGGGATCACACGGTGCCTGCAAATGCCAACATAATAGATCTTGTCCTTTCAGTAGCAGAAGCTGCTGCAGAGACATCGCTGGAGGGGGGAAACATGGCCCTGGCCATCTTCATCCCAGTGCTGATCATCTCCCTGCTGCTGGGAGGAGCGTACATCTATCTCACCAGGTGGGGCTGCGGGGGCTGGGGGCTGCCCCGGGGCTGGGGGCACRGCCAGGGCTGGCCCAGCGTCACCCGCACCAGCCACACGCCCCGGGCACGGTGCTGGGAGCGCTCTGGGGTGCCCRGGGTGCTGGGAGGGGCTGGGATGGGGGAAGTGGGAGGCGGGGCTGGCCGTGCTCCGTGCGTGCAGCCCAGTGACCGCAGCGCTTCCCGCAGGTGTCGGTACTACTCCAGCCTCCGCCTGCCCCTCATGTACTCCCACCCCTACAGCCAGATCACGGTAGAAACGGAGTTTGACAACCCGATTTATGAGACAGGGGTGAGTCCTGCTGCGCCCGTCCCCGCCGGGGACACTGCCGAGGGGCTTGGCTGCCTGGGCAGCCGCGGGATGGGTCCAGCCCCCAAGTGCTGCGGGAGCACTGAGTAGCAGGGCACGAGTTGGTTGGGAGGCACAGGGGGCTGCAGGGTCCTGGCTGGGAGGGCGTCACTCCCCTGGGAGCAAAGCAACACCCGGCATCTCTCTTGCTGCCTGGGAATGGGGAGATGATGCTGAAATGCAGCTGCTGCCCTCAACTGGCTTCTCCTTGCTTGCAGGAAACACGAGAATACGAGGTGTCGATATAAGGACAGCGGTAAGAGAGTCTCCAGCGGCGAACTTAATGTGCTCTCATAGAACTTCCTCAGTAACTAATCCAGAGACCACGTGGAGTTTGGTTGGACCCCCGGACCTGCTGTTGTCTTTCCTTTTGCCTCTCTCTTGAAGATTTTACTGTTTTCTTCACTGTATTTATTCTATTTAAACTGCGATAGGTGTGCTGCCCAGCCCTGGGCACAGGCAGCAGCGGGAGCCGGGGCAGAGCTGGGTCCTGGTGAGGCCAGGGGGGCAGGGGGGCACTGCTGTGTCCCCTCCGTGGCGACTGTTCCCCTCCACGGCGAGTGTCCCCCTCCACAGCGAGTGTCCCCCCCATGGCGGAGCGTCCCCTGGCACTGCCCACACACACGCAGGGGGATTTTTGCGGTTCTGATGTTGTTAAAAATTAAAGATGTCTCCATTGCAAGAGCCTGCGGTTGATTGCTGGGAGCCGAGGGAGCGCAGGGTCCCCGCAGGGCCCCACCCCGCAGCTCCCGGCTCCCCAGTGGGACCCTGCCCCGGGGGGCTCGGGGGGCAGCGGGGCAGGGACCGTCCTGGCTGCAGGGCTCGGCGGAGCGGCCGGCGGGGAGCAGGGACAGCCGGGCACACTCGAGGTAYGTGCTGCTTTCTTTTCCCACCTCGCTCTGGACGTGGAGGGGCAGCGAGCCAGGGCTCCGGGTGACGCTCTGCGGAGAAGCACCGAGCAGAGCCGCCGTCCCGCAGAGCGGGGAGCCCTGGAAGCTCCGAGCCGGTGCCTCTCTGCTCTCTGCCCGGGCCCCGTCGTTCCTCTCCGGCAGCATTCCCGTCACCCTGGCGGGAACACCGGCATGGCCGAAGCCGCCCCTTGCCCCCCGGCAGCATCTCAGGGTAAGCGGGACGGGCTGGGCTCCCCGGCTCCTGCTGCGGGAGCCGCCCCGGTCCCACCCAGCACCCCCGGTCCGCCCCTGGCCGGGTCCCACAGCCCCGCAGGACACGGAGAGGGCAGGGATGAAGGTGGAGGAGTGTTGGGAAGGAAAGGCAGGCGGGATGCGTGGAGGCTCCGGCACAGGAGCTCCGTGGGGAGCGGGACAGGCAGAAATCGGCCCCTCAGTTCCACCCTGCGCTCCTTCACCGCATCCTCCCTGCCAGAGCCAGGCGGCAGCGGCGACACCGACCCCAAAGGGCCAGCCCGTGCCCCCCGCGCCGTGGCCCCCGCCAGCCCCCGGGGAAGGCAGGGAAGCCTCCGCCACGTCCTTGGCTGCTGCTGTCCCTCTTTTGTCCTTGTAGAACAATGGCAAGCGCGGGAGGCTGGGGGAGCTCGGGGTGGCTGGTGCAGCTCTGCAGTGTACAGCTGGGATTTAGGGGTTTTCCTTTCAAAACAACGAATGTGTGTTTGTAATTTGTAAAGGTTAAGGAAAAAAAAAAGAGGAAAAAAAAAAAGAAAAAATGTGCCGAAAATGTACGAAGCATTTCATTTCCCTTCATACATGTCTGTTTTTATAAGAACAATGTGAAAATTGCTGGGATTAAATATTTTTGAACATGATAAAGTAGTTCCGTGGGAAGCTGTAGCGTTCAGTATAACCTCGATGCCAATTGTTCTGTATTTCTAAATGTCTGAAATCAGTTTGGAGAGACTCTGGCCACAGGCAGCAGTGGTGCAGGGAGGCTGAGGGCCGGGCACGCTGCATGTCCCACTGTGGGATGGTGGCCCAATGCCATTGGTTTGGCTCTGAGTGACAGATCCTGCCCTGGTGCAGCCTCACAGTGCTCCCTTGTCCTGTGGGGTGGAGGCATCTGAGCCCTGCTGGGACATGGCACGGCCCTGGGGACATTTCCCCTCCGTGGGTCACCCCACAGGAGCCAGTGTGGGCTTCCCCTGCACCCTCCGAACTCAGCATTGCCCCTTCTGTGCCAGCCCAGCCCAGTGATGCCTCACAAGGTGGGTGGGGGTCTGGGTGCTGCCTGAGGCACTGGGACAGCCCACTGGAGCCCCGTGGCCATGTCACAGAGGACGTGCAGAAAGTTTGGGGGAGCCCTGTCAGCCCAACCCCCCCGGGCGAGGGGTCTGTGGGCACCCATCCTGCCTGTGCCCTASTCACCCAGAGGCTGCCCAACAACCCGTGACTGTCACCTCTCCTACGGGAGCTGGGGCAGGGCAGGTCCCCAAAACCACAGGGAGGACACTGGGGGACAAGGAGGGGCTGCCTCGCCTGCCCCAGCTGCATCCCACACGGAGCGGGCAGGCACAGCTCGGGCACATCCCAGGGCTGGGTGGGAAAACCCCCTGCTGCTCCCTGGGAGCCTCTCCGGGCTGAGCTGCTCCAGTGGGGACAGAAACGAGCCCCCAGCAGGTTCCCCCTAACATCAGGGGTGGGCAGGGCAGGGTCCTGCGGGGAGACCCCGGGTGCCTGCGGGACACCCTGAGCGTGGCCCCGCCTGAGCGCGCCGTGCGGGACGGTGACTGTCACCTCGACAAGGAGCAGGGCCACGGGGACACCCCAGCTGAGACAGCATTCCCTGATGCCAGCACAGTCCCGGGTGTCCCTGGCAGCGGGGAGGGAGGGAGGGAGATGCTCAGCCCACCCAGTGCCCGGGGAAACGCCCGGCCGAGGAAACCTGGGGCCTCCCACCTGTCCCTGCTGCACCTCCCACCCAACAGTGCAACAGCCCTGCCCTCCCCGAGCGCGCTTTTAACCAAGGTTATGCTGTGACATCGATAATGGCTTTGCTCAGCAGCTGCCAGCCTAATGCACAGGGGGTGAGGGAGCCAAGGCTCTGATGCAGAGCATTCCTGGGGGAGGGAGCTCGAGTTATTTTTGGACAGAGATTGCAAGAGAATTAAAATGAAGGGGAAAAAAAAAAAAAAAAGCCCTTGATGCTGCCGTTCCTCCTCGGTGACGTAAAGCCGGAGCCAATCTCTGGCCTCACGCGTTGTGCTGCGGATGGAGCTTTGTCTGGGCCCAGCAGCCTCGGCCACAGCGGCCTCCCCCTGCCTGGGGCCGGGCAGGAGCACACCGGGGCCGTGCCACGGCAGTCCCACGGCTGAGGGACACCGAGGTCAGGGATGCAGCTGCAGGGACCCCTCGACTCCTTTCGAGCCACATCTCAGGGTGGTGAGGCACATCCCGGGTCAGGCGCAGCATCCCTGCCCAGCCCAGGACAGGCACAGCATCCCTGCCCAGTCCAGAACAGGCACAGCATCCCTGCCCAGTCCAGGAGAGGCACAGCATCC
>JACAXG010000023.1:8244851-8272280 GCA_018881555.1 Amblyornis subalaris
AGGCACAGCATCCCTGCCCAGCCCAGAACAGGCACAGCATCCCTGCCCAGCCCTGGACAGGCACAGCATCCCTGCCCAGCCCAGAACAGGCACAGCATCCCTGCCCAGCCCAGAAGGGCTGGGAAAAGCCCTGGGATGCACTCGGCATGGCTTTGCCAGCGACACCCTGGCAGGATCCCAGTCTGTGGGCAGCCTCCTGGCTCCAGTGGTTCCTTCTCCCTTTTCCTGAGATGTCCTCCTGGGGCAGACACTGCCAGTGTCCTCCCCTCAGCTGCTGCCAAAACTGTGCCTGTGTTCTGCCAGGGTTGGGATTTCCTGGAGTGCTTAGGCTGGAGCTGGGACAGTGCTCCTGGAGGGGCCCTTCCTGTGCTGAGGAATCACATAATCATGGAATCACTGGTTTGGGCTGGAAAGGACCTTTAAAGCTCATCTCATTCCACCCCCTGCCATGGGCAGGGACACCTTCCACTATCCCAGGTTGCTCCAAGCCCTGTCCAACCTGGCCTTGGACACTTGCAGGGATGGGGCAGCCACAGCTCCTCTGGGCACCCTGTGCCAGGGCCTCCCCACCCTCACAGGGAAGAATTTTACAATATCCCATCTAAACCTATTCTCAGTGTCAAGCCATTCCTCCTCGTCCTATCATTCCAGGCCCTCATCCAAAGTCCCTCTCCAGCTCTCTTGGAGTCCCAGAGGAAAGCCAAGGGCAGGTTGTCCTGCAGGGAAAAGATGAGTGGTAGAGCTGGGGACCAGGGCTGCTCCAGAGGAAGCCAAGAGCAGAAGGCAGAGGGAGGGGAGAGAGGAGGGGAGCGCCCAGAGCCGCGGAGCCCGTGAGTGCCGACAGAAGGATGCGCTGTCTGCCGGGAGCAGGAGCTGTGGCTGAGGCTGAGGGGTCTGGGAAGGAGCAGGATGGAATAAACTCCTGCTCCTTTCACCCTACACCACAGAGCACTGCCAGGGCCCTGCAGCAGCACACTGTGCTGGTGGGAGCACAGGGAAGCAGCAGGAGCAGGCAGGAGGCAAGAATGTGCCAGGACGGCAAATAAGGTGCATTTTAGGACTGCCAGGGATGAGGCTGCTCAGAGGAAGCGCACGCACACCTGAGGGGCTGTGCAGGACAGCTCTGGCCCCACTTCCAGAGCCCAGCTCGAGCCCTGCCAGGGGAGGATGCGTGGGCAGCGGATGGCAAAATCTGCAAAACAAGGCAAGGCTTTCCTTGTGCCAGGAGCAGTGACATGTGTCCCACACAGCTCCACGTGGCACTGCCACAGGGCAGGGCAGGGTAGCGCTACCGGGGCTCTGCCTGGCACCTCAGCTCTGCCTGCTCCGGACTCTGCCTGTATCCCGGGCTCTGCCTCCTCCCGGACTCTGCCTGTATCCCGGGCTCTGCCTGTATCCCGGACTCTGCCTGTATCCCGGGCTCTGCCTGTATCCCGGGATCCGCCTGCATCCCGGGATCTACCTGCGGGCAGCTCAGCCCAGCAGCTCACCCGGCACCAGGACAGTGGAGGAGGGAGGGCTGGAGCACTGGATCCCCCGGAGGCTCCTGGAACTGACAGCATTGGTTTAGGGGAACAGGAAACGGGTTGGGGAGAAAAAGGCAAGCAGGAAGGCTCATAACGAACTGTTTCTCCACCAGCACTTAAGAGCTGTAAAGGGACACTCGGACCTGGGGACAGTCTCTCCCCGTCCCTGGTGCCGCAGCACACCCTCACATCCTCGCTGAAGCATTCCCTGGCTGCACCTTGGGCATTGCCTCCCCGGGACCTCCTGTCCCCTGCACGCCAGATAAACTTATCCTTGGGGACAAACAACCCCTGCAACCCGAGGGCTGCAGCCGCACGAGCCTGAGTCCCTGGAGCCAGTATTCCCTGCTCCCTGGGTCCCTGCATCCCTGGAGCCAGCATCCTGCACATCCCTACTGCTGCATCCCTAACAGCCCGCGTCCCTGGAGCCAGTCCCCGTTCCCCGGCGGCCGCATCCCTGCGTGCTCCCACCCCTGGGAGCAGCATCCTCGGGGCCAGCACCCTCTGCGCCCACACCGCTGCAGCCCCCAGTGCCTGAATCCTCGGAGCCGCTGTCCCTGCGCGTCCCCCTGCACCCCGGTGCCCCCGCGCCTCCCGCGCCCCCGCMGCCGCCGCCGCCCGCCCCCCGCGTCCCGGGGTGCCCGCGGCCGGGACGGGCGCTCCCTCGGGGCCGGCTCCTCCTCCCGCCGCTCCATCCCCGGGACCCCTCCCGAGTGCCGCAGCCCCGGCGCTCCCCCGCCCCCGGCCCCTCCCGGCGGCGCGGGGCGGGCGCGGGCGCGGGCGCGGGCGGGGGCGGGCGCGGGCGCGGCGCGGGGCGGGCGCGGGGGCGGGCGGGCGGTGCGGGGCCGGGGCCGCAGCTGCCGCCCGGCGCGGTCCCGGCGGGGGCGGCGCGGCCCCTCCTGCCCGGGCTGCTGGGAGTTGTGGTCCGCGGCGGCGGCGGAGCGGCGCGGAGGGAGCGCGGCCCCCGCGGCCCCGCACGGCCCCGCACGGCCCGGCGCGGGCGGCAGGTCGGTACCGCAGCGCTCCGCAGCGCGGCGCGGGGGGGCCGCGGGGGCGCGGGGCGGCGGCGGGGCCCGCGGCGGGGGCGCAGCCCGGACCCCCCGGCGGGGGCAGGGGCTCGGCGGCGGCGGGCGGCGCGGCCGCGCCGGGGGACAGCGCGGCGGCAGGTGCCGCGGCGACGGGACGGCGGCGCGGCCGGGCCACAGCCACGCCGGGCGATGCGGCCACACCGCTGACAGCCGCTGACGCCGCCACGCCGGGTGACACCGTCACACCGGGTGAGAGCAGCCCGCGGGTGGCACTCACGCCGGGGGCACCGGCGGGGTGGCGTGCTCGGGAGAGGGTGAAGGGAGCACCCGCCGCTCCGGCTCCGGAGTGGCAGCGGGCATCCCGCCTCACCCCGAGGCTCCTGCTCCTCACGCTGCTCCCAAAGGCGATGCCAGCCGTGCCGAGCCGAGGACATCCCCGCCACGCGTCCCCGTCACCGCGGCCCACGGCCTGGGCACCCTGGCCGGGCTGAGCGGAACCCTCTGCCTCCAGGAGGTGCCGGGGCCACCACGGAGCCACCGAGGTGCAACTTTGTGCTGCATCGAAGCCTCTGCCTTCCTTATGTAACACGGCTGCTGCTGGCACGGCGCTCGCCTCCACGTCCTGCACAACTTCGGTGCAACGTGGAATTGATCTCCACTCCCGGGAATGGCTCTGCTGTTGTCATGAGCTCGGGAGCCTTTGCCTGGGGTCTCAGGCCAGGGGTGCAGGGCCGTGGCCGGGAGGTGACAGCCCCCGCTGGGTGCCCCGCACGGTCCCAGCCGTGCGGTGTCCGTCGGGAGCGGTGCTGGTGTTTGGGGCTCTCCGGTGCTGGCACAGCCCCCGTGGAGGTGGGTTTGGGCAGGTTTGCGGTGGGGTCTGTGCTGGCACAGGAGGCAGCTCCTGGGCTGGATCCCGTGGAGGTTGTGCCTGGAGAAGCCCAAGGCTCTGGGGTTGGGCAGGCAGCGTGTGGGCAGAGGGGCTTGTATTTCTGGCTGCTCTCATGGTTTGTCCCTGATTTTCCCCCTCTGAGGTGTTGCCAGCAGCCCCGGGGCAGCTGTGGGGCYGTGTTTGTGCTGTGCCACCCTTGCAGGGTGTGACTCTGGCCTGGGCACCCCGGGGCTGTCAGACCCCCAGCTCTGCCCTCCCCGTGCCCTCGCGTTGCCGTCGGCTCTGACCGAGCGTTGCTGCTGTGCTGGGTGGGTCCCCACTCGCCTTGTGGGGTGAGAGCCACCCTGAGCACGGGTCACCCCAGGCTCTGCTGCCTTCCTGACATGCTCCAGCCCCACGGGGAGCACGGGGGGTTGTGCCGGCCTCGGGGGACATTGCCGGGACCGACGCTGTGGTTGCACCCCGGGAACCGAGGCCTGGGCGGGAGGAGCGGGAGTGTTTGGAGGGATGCCAGCCGTGGAGATGGAGGAAAGTTATCTTGAGATTCCCGGGAGGCTGTGATGTGCCACGTGGACTGCAGATCCCGGGACGGGGCACGCATGCTACAAGGAAGTAGGGTGTAGAGAGGCTGAGTGTGTGGATGTCCCTCCCTGGGCTGTAACACTGCCTGAAACCCAGGTCCCCAGCCCTGCACCACATGCCTGCTGCAGGGTCAGATCCCATCTGCAGCCCATCCCCATTGCCATTGATAAGGAAATGCACATTGGGAGGCTGCAGGACCTTGGCAGGAAGGGCTGGGGAGGGTTTGGATGGCTTCCCTGGCTCATAAGCCCATCCTGCTCYTTGGAGTCAGTGCTCTTACAGATGAGCTGGTGAAATCAAACAAGTCAACCTGACCTGCCCCTGTTGCCACCACCCCGACCTGCTCCCCTGGCCATGTGCTGGCCGAGCCTGGGCTCTCCCACAGCTTGGTCTCTGGAGGGAGTCACTATAGAGCAGTTAGATGGAGGGGATAAGCTGATGTGCTGCCAGATAGGGCTATGAAGTGTCTATCCCAGTGTCTATTTGCTTATCAGCCAGATTTCAGACGTGATAAGGCAGCAGCTTAGGAGAGAAACAGGAGGAGGAGCAGGAGGGGAGGTGATCACCGGGGCAGTGGGGGGTGGGGTCTGGGTCTCCCCGCTGCCTTGTGTTTCGATATTTGTGGAAGATGCTGTTGGGAGCAGGGGGGGGTTTACTCGGCATGGGATGATGTTGGGCTCTGGGCAGAGAGGGCTCCTTATCCATCATCCCCTCCCTGAGGAGCCAGTGCCCCAGTCCTGGCACACGGCTCCGGCTATGTCCGTGCCCTGACCCCACAGGGACCCCGCGGGGCAGCCCCTCCCTAACACCTCCGGGTTTCTCTCCCCAGAGCCTCCCTCCAGCACGGCCTTTCGAGATGATGGGCCCAGGAGCGCCGGCGGGGASCCCGCGGGCACGTGGCTGCTGACCCAGGGGTGCCGCCGGGCACCGCTGCCGATGCCGAGCTCCCGGGAGTGCCGGGCAGAGCCGCCGCCCCGCTCGCCCATGGCAGCCCCTTCCCGCCGCGCCCCGGCCCGGCCGCATGGTGTGGGTGCCCCTGCGGCCCCCGAGCAGTGACCGCCGGGCCCCGCTGCGCGCTCCCAGCACCGCCACCATGTCTCTGGAGTGGCTGACGGACTGGAGCTGGTCCCTGGACGGGCTGCGGGATTTCATCGCCACCGGCATCCAGTCTTTCCGGGACTGCGACGCCACGGCCCTGGTGGCCGTCGCCTGCCTGCTGGTGCTGTTCGTGTGGTACTGCTACCACGTGGGGCGGGAGCAGCCCCGCGCCTACGCCTCGGTGAACGCGCTGATGCAGAGCGCCGAGGCCAACGGGGTGCAGAACGGCTTCGTGTACTGCCACTCGCCCGAGTGCGTGCGCTGCTCGCACCACGACGGCCTCAACCAGAAACTCTACCACAACCTGCAGGAGTACGCCAAGCGCTACTCCTGGTCCGGCATGGGCAGGATCCACAAGGGCATCCGCGAGCAGGGCCGCTACCTCAACAGCCGGCCCTCCATCCAGAAGCCAGAGGTCTTCTTCCTGCCCGACCTGCCCACCACGCCCTACTTCTCCCGGGACGCTCAAAAGCACGACGTGGAGGTGCTGGAGCGCAACTTCCAGACCATCCTGTGCGAGTTTGAGACCCTCTACAAGGCGTTCTCAAACTGCAGCCTCCCGCAAGGATGGAAAATGAACAGCACGCCCAGCGGGGAGTGGTTCACCTTCTACCTGGTGAACCAGGGCATGTGCGTGCCCAGGAACTGCCGGAGATGCCCACGGACGTACCGCTTGCTCGGGAGCCTCCGCACCTGCATTGGCAACAACGTCTTTGGGAACGCCTGCATCTCCGTGCTGAGCCCRGGCACCGTCATCGCCGAGCACTACGGGCCCACCAACATCCGCATCCGCTGCCACCTCGGTGAGTGCCCGGCGCTGGGCTTYGTGTGCCGGGGGGTTATGGGGAGCTGCAGCCGTGCCTGGGCACAGGAATCCCAAAAAGGCCTCTGGCACCCCGTGCTTATGGGATTCGGCCTCCAAYTGCAGCCCCAGGGGCTCAGGCATCTGCTCTGCTTTGGCCTGAGGGGGGTTTTGGGGGCTTTGGTGGCAGCAGCCTCCTCAGGTGCTGAGGCTCCTCCTTAGCCTCCTCGGGTGCTCAGTCCCTAGGTACCTGACATCCGCAGAGTCTCCAGCTCAGCACCAGTAGGGTCTCACCTCCTCCTCCTGCTGACCTGGAGCCGTGGGCTCTTGTCAGTGTGAGATACCAGCGCAGGCTGCTCTTGCACAGGGCTCTCTGAACACCCCCGTCTCTGCAGACAGGGCCCTCTCCCATCCYGGGATGCGGGTCAGCCTGGGGTGCTGCTCCAGGGACTGTGTTGTGCCACTGGCAGCTCCTCTCTGCTGGGATCTTGGGTGCTCTGCGTGGGACACCTTGCTCTGAATGGGGCCAAAGGTGCAGTGAGGGGTGGGGGGTCCCGGGGCGGCCCCTGCGGTGGGTCAGGCGCCGGGTCGCTGGCACAGGGCTCCCCGCTCGGCGGGCAGGGACGGGGAGAGCCCACGCGGCACAGATGGCCGGGCTGGCACCGCACCGACCGCGCCGGGGGAGGCACCGCACGGGCCCGGCTGGCAAACACCAACCGCGCCTGTTCAGCCAACAGCTCGGGTAAACACTCCCAGGCAGCGCTGGCCATTTCTGGGGAACGGGAATTGTTTGCGGAGCTGGTCCCAGGAGCGGCTGGGCAGCAGGGACCTGCCCTGGCTGGTGCCAGGAGGAAGCCTGTCCCTGACCCGTCTCTCTGGGGCGCTGGGGGATGTGCTCCCCTCAGGAGGGGCTGGGAGCAGTTCCTGGGGRGGCCGGTGAGGTCCGGGCTGGCTCAGGTGAGCACACCTGGAGCACACACGCCCTGGGCAGAGTCATTCCCTTGTCCTTCCACTGGGACTCTGCACGGGGGTGAGGGCACACTGACACCCCCACCTTGGGGCTGGAAACGCAGCTCTCTGTGCCCAGGGCATGGATGTGTTTGAGACACAACCTGCCCTTTCAGGGAGCTGGACCAGCACAGCCATCACGGGTGAGCCACTCCCGAGGATTTACTCCAGGCACAGGCAGCATCCATGGGCCAGGGCAGCGTCCCGAGGGCATGGAAGGGCTGCAGGCTGCTGGCTGCCTCCTCCCTGCATCCCCCAGCCGCTCAGATTCTCCTTTCCAGTGTCTCCAGCTGAGGCTGTTGTGCAGGGAAATGGCTTTGGGTTTTGCAGGCTGTGAAACAGCAGCTTTGTAGTGCCAGCTTTGGCGGGCAGCTGGGAGTCCCTGCTGCGCTCGCTGGTTTTGGCATCGCTCTTGGCTCCGTGCTGCTCGTTTGCTGCATCGTTACCGCTCGGAGCCACGTGAGCACTGACCCCTTTCTCCGCCACGGCCGCATCCTCGGGGCAGGACGGCTCTGCAGCAGCCCCAGTGTCCCCAGCACGGTGGGGGTGACAGTCCTGGTGCAGGAGGTGACAGCATCAACCCCTGTCAAACGGCCTTGGCTTGTGCTGGTTTTTTAAGACAAGACCCATTTTATTTCCGTGGTTGTCCTTCACGTGGCCCTCACAGAGCTGCTTCCCTGTGAGGGTTTTGTGACCCTCCCCCAGATTTCTGTCCTTGCAGCCCGGTGGGTCACCCTGAGGTAGCACCTTGGGTGGGGACCGAGGGGCGGGGCAGGTCCATGGGGAGCCTGTGGCAGAGCCAGAGCTGAGCCCATTTCCCAGTCCCAGTGCAGCAGTTCCTGCTCCCCCAGCCTTGCCTGGGGCAGGGTCATCGCTGCAGGGGTGGAGGAAGGATCAGGCAGGATCTGCCTTTGGTGCTGAAGGTGGAAAACCTCCCAGGAGCCTGGGTCCCTGTGCACACCCCGGGGCCATGGGCTCTGGGGACTGGGAAGTTGCTCCAGATAGAAAAGTGAGTGCCTGCAGTGCTGAGCTCGCTGGGGACAGTGAGAGGGCAGGGGGAGCTGGCAGGGGCTGAGCTGCTCCAGGCTCGGGGTTCAGGTCACTCCTGCAGGGGAGCAGCCCCTCGGCAGCAGCGTGGGGCGTGCATGGGGCTCACATGGAGCTCCCTGTTCACCCCCTGCTGCACAGGGAACTCCTGACCCTCCCTGTCCTCTCTCTTTGTGCCTGAAGGTCTGAAGACGCCCAGCAACTGCGAGCTGGTGGTGGGGGGCGAGCCCCAGTGCTGGGCTGAGGGCCGGTGCCTGCTCTTCGACGACTCCTTCCTGCACACGGCGTTCCACGAAGGTGAGCTCAGCCTGTGGGGCCTCGGGGTGTCTCCTCTGGTGCTGGGGGACACCTGCCCCCGCTCCCTTCTCCTGCCCCAGCAGGGCTGGAGCCCCTGTGTCCCATGGGGCTGGGTCCCTGCTGCCCTGGCCTGCCCCAGGTGGGAGCAGCCCCGTCCCTGGCACGTGGGGCTCTCCGTGGCCGTGCTCCTTCTGCCTCAGGGGGCTGGAGCATCCCGGCGCCCCTTTCCTGGCGGAGCCCTGGAGCTCCCTCAGCCTGCCCAGGGCTTGCTCCCATCCTGACTTGCTCATGGTGCTGTCGCAGCACTGCCAGCCCGGCACAGGGCCTGGTGACCCTCTGCCCCCCTAGCATCCAGCGTGGAAGGCTTCCTTCCTTCCTGAGCTCTGCTCCAGCTGCGCTGCCCCGGCCTCGGCCTCCCTGGCCCTGTTGCAGCTCGGTGCTGCCATGCCAGCGGTGCCGTTGTCTCCCTCRGCCTCCCTGGCCCTGTTGCAGCTCGGTGCTGCCGTGCCAGCGGCTCCGTTGTCTCCCACGCCCGTGGATTGTTCCTCCCTCCAGCTGACGGAGGCTGTTCCGCTCCAGCTCTCCCGGATCACCCGGCATGAGCCGCCCGTGGCACAAAAGCATCAGGCAGAGCTGTTCTACGCAGGGGAGCGTGCGGAGACAGCGAGGGAACAAAGGCTGTTGCTTCCAGCTCAGCCCTGCTGTGGGATCGGGAGGGCTGGAGTGGCGCAGCAGCCGCTCCCTGCGCGGCTCCAGGACGCAGCTGCAGGGAGGGCGAGCACAGCTCCCTGCCCCGGGAACGCTCCGGGTGCCCGAGCAGCCCTGGAGCCCGGCAGGGAGGAGCCGCCCCGTGTCCCCGGGCTGTTCCCTGGGTGGCACCGGGCAGGTGCTTCCCCACCCTCACCCGCGCTTCCGTCCGCAGGTGCCCCGGAGGAGGGTCCGCGCGTGGTGTTCATGGTGGACCTGTGGCACCCCAACGTGGCCGCGGCCGAGCGCCAGGCCCTCGACTTCATCTTCGCGCCGGGACGGTGACGGCGCTGCCGGCCCGGCGGGGTCAGGGCGGCCGGGCCGGGGCCCCTCCCGGCGCTCCCCCGGGGGTCTTGTACATGGAATCCGCGACGTGTCCCCGCGCCATCTCCTCCCTCCATCGTTGGCTTCAGGGGTTGTTTTCCAGCGCCGGCGCCTCGGCCCCGCCCGGGCTCGCTGCCCCCCGCTCCCTCGTGTTCTGTTGCTACTGTGTTTTGCGGTGTTCAGAAGTAGAGTAACAAACCCAAGGGTGTTCGTTTGAATGTAATAATGTCCAATTTCTCGTGGTCATCCAAGGAACAACACACACACACACCATAACAGCCAACCAGCCTGCCCTGCCCGGCTGCGGCCCCGGACGGACAGACGGACACTGGGGGCTGCGGTGGGCACGGTGCTCCCCCCGGGATGGGGCTGACGTGGCGGGCAGGGCACAGCTCTGCCCACAAAGAGCCCTGCTGGGGCTCCTGCTTCCTGCTCCTTGTGCCAGCTGGGGTGCCCAGCCCTCCTGCCCCCAGAAAGCCCTTTGGTCACCCAGGCAGGGAGCAGAGCCCACTGCCAGCCCAGGAAGGCAGGAGCCCCGACCTCCACCCTGCCGAGGGACCAGCACACACAGTCCTGCTCCGCAGGCTGACCAAGGGTTAGCGATTGCCCAAGTCCCCTCCTTGCTCCATCTGCAACCCTCAGTTTTCCCAGCTGCAGCTGGGAAGTCCTGCAGGGGCAGGGATGTTGTTTGGGACCACAGCATGGGGGTTTTGTCTGTGGGAAGAAAGGAGGTCACYATTCCTTCTGGGAGGTCGCCATCCCTTCTGCTGCTCCATCTTCTCCTTTCCTCGAGCCAGGGCAGGCGCACACATGGACCTGACACCACAGGAGAGGTTCCCAAGGGGGGTTAATTCTGCAGCCTGAGTGGGTCCTGCCCCCCCCGGTGACCACCACGCTTTTCCTGAAGTCCCCCAGCACCAGGGGCTGTTTGGGGCCTGGGGGCTGGTCTATAACCCCCCCTGAAGCACAGTGTGTGGTGGATGCTCACACCTCTAGCTGGGGACCGCTCGCCTCCAAGCCCTGCCCGGGAGGGACCAGCCCTGTCCCCAACAACTTCTGTACAGACTTTGCAGTGATTCGATTGCAAGATAAGGCAGAGATTTCAAATACATCCGAGATATTTTTTACACCCGTCTTGTTACAGACTACCTGAAGTGCATGATTTCTACACGCATTGGCTACCTGGACACAGGCCCTGGGGAAGCAGGCTGGCTCTGTCCGAAGGTTGGTAACATTCATACAGTGGATAAGCAAAGATTATCAATAAACAGTTGTGCTGAAAACAGAACGGGCTCTGCCTGCTGCTCTGACGAGTCCAGGGTCAAGCAAAGGCCGAGGGGCTGGGTCCTGTTTATCCCAGCAGCTCAGCAGGTGGGGAGAAACGGCCTGGGAAGAGCAGGAGCTGCAGGGTGGGAGGGGGCATGGGCACATTTCCAGTGATAGAGTGAGTGGGGGATGTGCTTTAAAATACCCAACCCATGGAAATTCTGTCCTGACCATTCCCAGCCTCCCTGGCCTGGATTTGGCAAGGCTGGATGGGCCCCTGAGCAACCTGGTCTAGTGGGTGAATTCGTGCCTATGGCAGGGGCTTGGAACTGCATATCTGAGGTCCTTTCCAACCCAAACCATCCTGGGATTCTGTGCTGTCAGTGGAGCTCAGGCTGCCAGGGAGCATCTCCCACCGCCCATCAGTGCGGGCACAGCTGTGGGTCCCAGCAGTGCTGTCCCCAGCAGAGACTGTCCCCAGCCTTCCCCAGAAGCAGCTGCAGCCCCAAAGCTCCCTGGGCCCTGCAGCAGGCACCAGCCTTGCGAGAGCATCCACAAACCAACCATTTCAGGAATTGCTTCCTGCTGCCTGCACTGACGCATCAAAGGCAGCAGCTCCAGGGCCAGGGTGCTGCTCCACTCCCACCCAACTGCCTGAAAACCAGAGCCTGACCCCTCCCCAGCACAGAGCCCGCGTGGCAGGGCAGGAATCGCTCCCCACAAGCCCCCCAGCCCTCCCTGGCAGCACTCACACAGGCCCAGCTCCTCCTCATCCCCCGATGCTCAGAAYGCCCCATTTTTAGCCATCCTCCCCAGCGCAGCCATCGCCCCACGGCCGGCAGCTCTGTGTCCTGCCCGGACAATGTCCCTGCTGGCCAGCGCAGGGCAGGCGTGGTCTGGGTGGCCGGACGTGGTCTCTGGGCGAGCAGACGCGGTGTGGTGGGCAGATGCAGCCCAAGCAGCCGCGGGAGCAGCGCCAGCCCAGCTGTTCCCGGCCGGCAGCCGGCTCGGCAGATTGCAGCGGAGGATCCCTGACGACAGCAGGCAGGAGCATCCGTCCCGCTTGTGCTTTGCTGCTGTGCCAAATCTCCCTCCTGTCCCTCTCAGGCTGTTCCTTCCACTTCTGTGCGTTTCCTGCTGGAGCACACGGCCGCTTCCCAAGGGCCCAGGCAGGATCCAGGCGGATCTCCCTGGGGAGCGGAGCGGGCTGCAGCTCCCGGCGCTCCCAGGCTTCCTCTCCTCCTGGGAATCGCAGAGGGAACCCGGATCTGCTGAGGACATGGAGGGGACCGGCAGGGCAGCATCTCCCAGAGGGGCCCCTTGGYTCAGCCTGGCAGGGAGCCCAGAGCACACACCCCTCATCCCTCCTGCCTTCTCCTACCCCCCTCCAGGACCGGTGGAAGTGTGCAGGGAGGTCACCCAGGGAACAGCACCTCACCTTGTGCCACCTTCCACACGGATGTCACTGAACCTTCCCAGCCCCTGCTCTGCAGGAAGGACTGACCCAACAGGCACTGCCTGTTCAASCCCAGCAGTGCAGGAGCCACCCTCGGCACGGAGCTATCCGTGGCAACGGCTCTCCCAGCCCAGCCCACCACACCAGGAACGACAAACACGACAACAGCATGACTCTGGCCACTCACACACAGTGCTGGGATGAGCCTTGGAGACTCCTTTATTTCCCCAGTCACACTGGGGTGTGTCTGTACCAGCAGTGGGTTCCAAGCCCAGCCAAACACAGGTATCCACCCCTCAGTGTGAGCAGCCCAGCAGTGTGAGCACCACAGACCCCCCCAGGCACCACTGACTGGGGACACTGTTAGAGCAGAGAGGGAACAGCTGCTGAGGGGCTACCAAACCTCTCCCATCACCATCACCCAGCCCCCACGAGGCTGCGGGTCCAGGTGGGCACAGGGAGGACAGTGCTGGGCTGCACCATCACTGACCAGGCAGGCGTGGAGGGACAGGGACCTCCCGAGTCACCTGCAGCGTAAAAACCTCCTGAGAGCACCAAAGGGGGACTGTGAGCTCTGCAGCTCTTGCTCTGCTCCAGCTGAGAACAGGCAGGCGCCGCTAACCAAGGTAAGGCACTACGTCATGGCAGGGATCATTCCCGTGGATTCCCGTGGATTAAGGGATATAAATAAAGCCAAGAGCTGACCAGGGCAAGTGCAGGCACAGACAATGTCTGACTGACATCTCTGAGAGCCAGCACTGCCCAGGGTCTGTGTAACTCAGAGCAAGGYGAGGCTTTACCTCGGGTCAAGGCACGTGGGGTCTGCAGAGCACCACAAGAGTCCCTGTGAAGTCCCTGTAAACCAAGAGCCCCAAAACACTGTGCTCTGTCCTCAGTCTTTGGTAAGTGCTAAGGTCAGTGACACCTGCACTGGCCYAAAACGTGCTGCAGGACAGGGCAAGGAGTGCCCCCTCCTCAGGGCCAGGCAGGCTGGAGACCCCACAGAGGCAGGGCGGAGCCTCCTGCCTCCGACGGGATAAACGGCTGAGATTTTCCTCATTGGAGATGGACACGGAGCAGGGCTGAGCCGTGGCCTGGGCACAGCAGCTCACAGCAGGTTCACCCCGTGCTTCAGCAGCTTCTGCTTGGCCTTGCTGGGCAGGCTGAAGGCGCTGTCCTGCGGGTTGGGCACGCCTGAGTTGCGGAGAGGAGCTCCCAGCTGCTGGAAGTAGGTCTCCTGGACAGGATTCCTGCAGGCATACACGGCTGTGGAGGCGTTCCTGGAGGGACAGGGACAGGCAGGGGTCAGACCTACAGCTCTGGGCAAGATTCACAGCTGGGCACCCASCTACTGAGAGGGGCTGAGGTGTCTCAGCACAGGAACATGGAGCTGAACAGGCACCAAACCCCTGAAGGAACAGGGAACCAACCCCTCCTTCTGAAGGGTCCTGGCATCCTAAAAGGGAAAGTGGGATGCCACAGGATCATTTAGTTTGGGAAAGACCTCCAAGACCATCGAGTCCAACCTGTGACCGAGTCCAGCTCAGTGCTCTGGCCTGGTTTACAAGGTGGGGATCAGTCACAGGTTGGACTCGATGGTCTGGGAGGTCTTTTCCAACCTCAATGATTCTGGGATTCTGTGTGTGGCCACGCTTCGAGGATTCCCCTTGCAGGCAGCCCCTCCCAGGACACCGTGACCCTGGAATGCTCCTCGTGCCCMGCATTCCTCCTCTCCCACTGCTGCTGGCCACAACCAAATCCCGGCACAGCASCAGGAACCACGTGTTCAGTCACAGGTGTGATGAAGCTCAGGCTAGTCAGGTACCATCACCAYGAACGCTGTGATTAAGAACATTAATTAAGATTAAGAACCCCCCCCAGAGCATTCCCTGCAGGAGGGCTGGCAGGCAGCACAGCCAAGGACCCTGGATTCCTCCTCGAAGGAGGAAAGCAGCAACTGCTATGTTTGCTGACACCCTTCTGTGACAACTCTCATAAAAGAAAGCAGCTTTAGTCATCTTGTTACTCAGGCTGATTCACACATGGAGCTGCTTTTTTCGGGGTAGCAGGGAATACGCCAGCTTAGCCAGGCAGTTTAGGATTGGATTTAGGAGCCAGTGAAGCTCATGCTAAACAYGGAGTTCTCCAGCCCTGAAGTGTGTGATTCACATTCCCTTGGCAAGCGGTGCCCGAGCAGTGAATCCGTGTAATTCCCAGGAGCATCCTCATCTCACCGTGCTTTGGACAAGCAGGCAGGACCARGTGGGGGGATCTGTGCCCTCCCAACACAACCGCCCCAGGTCAGCTGAGGAACAGGGTGTCCACTTCAGCCATGGCCTGGGGAAGGGCTCTGGGTGTCAGGAAGGGCTCTGGGTGTTGGGAAAAGCTCTGGATTTCGGGAAGGGCCCTGGCTGTGATAAGACCATCCCTTCTGGCGCATCACAATTGAGTTTGCCATGCACATCACAGTGTGTTTCCAACCCAACAAGCCGTGCAAGAAAACAATATCTAGGTTGCCAATTCTGGGTGCCTTTGGCTCCCCGCCGAGACACAAATTTATTAGGAACAGCTAAATTTAACACTGCAGCTTAGAACCTTATGGTGCCAGGAACTGGCAATGTTTGTGTTACATCTCAATCCAAGCCATGGCACCACTCAGCTGTGCCCTCAGTCCACTCTCCTGGTGCCACTGCAGCCTCTCAACATCCAGGCAGAACACGAAGGAACCCACAAGTCAGAGCAAACTTACAGAATAAAGCRCCGTGACTGATCCCTGGGAGTGGTCACAACGTGTGCCAAACCCAGCCAGCCCTGGAAAGGGGTTCTGCCCTTCTGTGAGCAGCCCTGTGCCTGGGAGAGGGGGCTGTGAGCAGCCCTTACCTGACGATCACCTCCGAGGCCGTGGGGAGCTGGCTGAAGTCGGAGTGGATCAGCGTGGCCGCCCGCAGGAAGTGCCGCTCCAGGGGCCCGGGGCTGTGGGGCAGGTTGGCTGCACGACAGGAGAAGAGGGGGTTAAAAGCCCAGCCTGCAGTGTGCCCCCATTCTCTAAGCAGGAAAGGGCCTGGAACAGCTGCAGAACAGGCTGGGGACACCCTCAATCCCAACACAGCTCCCTCAGCAGGGCCTTTGATCCAGGCGCCGTGGTGGGAGCTGTGGTGAGAAACRCTCCTGAGAAGGTGCCCGAGGCAGCAGAGAATGTTCCCATAAACCCCATCCTCCCCATCACCCCCTCTGCAGCCCCAGCAGGCGCAGGCTCACCCGTGAGGACGTTCTGGACGCAGTCATAGTGGGTGAAGCTGTAGTTTGTCCTGGCTGAGGCCGCCGAGTCCTTGGGCAGAGTCTCCCTCAGGTGCACCTCGAGGCCGTTGAGGGAGGCCAGGCTGCTGTGGTACTGCAGGCAGGGGGAAAGGCAAAGGTCACAGCCCCTGTCACCTGTGCCTCCCCTGGGCTGGTGCTGGAGGGAGCTCAGGTGACAGAGGGACCGGACCCTTCCTTGCTCTGCTCTCCAGGTTCCCCCCTGGCTGGAACAGGATGGGAAACCTGGGCATGAGGAAAGCAGACAAATCTCACAGCTCCCAAGGCCGTGATGCAGCTCTGGGCAACCTGGTCCAGTGGGAGCTGTCCCTGCCCATGGCACGGGTGGAAAGGGATGGGCTTGAAGGTCCCTCCCAGCCCAAACCAGTCTGGGATTCCACGACCCAGGAAAGGGCACTCCAACCTGACAATCAGCCATTAAACCTCCCTGCTGCTAATTACAGGAAAACGCAAAGCTCCATTAATTTACCATCACTCTCCAGGGCTCATTTCCCATAACTTACAGCCCCAGCAAGGGACATTCCCTTGCTCACCAGCCCTTATTACACGGGGCAGCACAAACACATATAAAAACACATCAAATGAATGTCAAGCTGCTGTTCTGGCTGGACTTTCAGTAGCTCAGCAGCCCTGGTCGTGCTGAGGCTCCCTGGGCACAGGCASGGCACAGGCAGGGGTCCTCCACCACTCCTGGGAAGATTAACTCCATAATCCTCATGCTGCCAATGTGCTTTCCCCCACCGTGGAGAGGATCAAGCCTTTGTTCAGCAGGACGCCAGTGCCTGGCCTACCCCTGACCCCTGTCACGGAACAGATTTTCCTTTCTGCAGTGAAACAGAGGGATAAGACCTAAAGAGCAGCAGGAGGCGAGGCCAAGAGCCTCCCACTCCACAGGGAAAGTCTGGGATGGAACCCGCCCTCCCAGAGGTTCTCAGCTGCACAAGTAGCATATTTTACCCTTCTTTGGTGTCATTTGGGGGCCTCAAAGCATTCAAAAAACATGAATTATAACTCTGCTTTGACATCCCCGAGAGCTGAGGGTCATTTTTAATCTACAGATAAACAAAGGGACAGACAAGCTGAGGTTGTGCCTCCAATCCACCAGCAGCAGAGCCCAGCTGCACCTCCTGGGTCAATGCTCTTCCTCCTGSCGTAATGGGACACGCAGGGCACCTCTCCTAAGGGATAACACACCTGCACCCATGGGAGGGTGCAGCACAAGAGCCCAGGCACAGCCAAAATCCGAGCTGTGCGACACTGCAGTTCTGGTGAGATCCAAAACAAGGCTACGTGAGATGGAAGCAGGATGTTTGGGAAAAGAGGAGCCTGAATGCAAAGAGACTTTGTCAGCCCTGAGGCAGGACATAAAGGAAAATGGGCTGTGYGATCCCTGTGCAGTCGGGATTCAGCTCTCCAGCATGACAATTCCCACCTGCCTGCGTCCCCCCTCCTGTTCCAGACGAGCAGGGAGGGGACAAAGTGCCACGTCTGGTGCAAGAGGCCCCGTCTGCCCCTCCTGGCTCGGCTGGTTTGGCAGCAATCCCTCCCCAGGCACACCAGCCCTGCTGTGCAGAGCAGACATTCCGCAGCTCCCGGGGTCCCACGGCTCCGAGGGGAAGGAGCAACCTTGAGGCTCTGCATTAGTCTGAGCCTCCCTCCACCTTCCAGTCTGGCTGGGTAAGGAAATTAGGTTGTTCCTATGGCAACTGGCATATCAAACAGGGCTCTGCAGCTTTGACTCAGCTCCGGGGAGGGAGGCAGAGGCCAGGCAGAGCTCTGCAGCTGATGCTTCCCGGGGGGACGGGGGCCGGCGCATCCCTGCCCCCGCAGCCCCGCCAGCTCCGCKCTCGGGGGAGCCCGGGCACCCCAACCCCGCAGCAGGGAGATGTGGGATTGCCCTGGCGCTGCCCYTGGGCAGTGCCCACACAGCATCCCTCTCTCCAGCCCGGGGGGATGCTCCGGACCCGCTGCCAGCCACGCCCGCGGTGCCCCCCGAGCAGAGGCAGAGCCAACCTCGCCTCCCAAGGAGCGCCGAGCAGCCGGGATCCCCGGCGAGCCCCGGGTGTCTGTCACACCCACACGCTCCGCCGCGGTGCCGGCACCGCCAGACAGCCGCGGCACCGGGACTGCCTGCGAGACGGGGCTGTCCCCGCCAGACGGGGCTGTCCCCGCTCCGCTCCTCTCGGCTCCCGCCGCTCCCACGCACCGCGGCTGCCGAGCCCAGAGCCCAGCGGCTCCGCCGGCAGCGCCCGCAGCGGCTGCGGGAGGGACGGGAGCGCCATCCAACCCTCCCTCCTGCCCGGGACCCCCGCGCCCCCCAGTGCGGCTGCAGAGGGGCAGAGTCGCCCCGCTCGGTCCCACTCACCACGTCCTCCAGGGCGCCGCGGTCCCGGCGGAGCTGCTCCTCGGCCAGCAGCGCCAGCGCCAGCCCCTGGATGCAGTGAACRTAGAGGCTCAGCCGGGCTGGCTCGGCCCCGCCGTCCCCCGGGCCGTCCCCGCCGCTGGCACACGGGCTGTCCCCGGCGGGGTCACCGGGCAGCGCCCCCCGAGCCCCCGGGGCCGGCAGCCGCGTCCCGTGCCGTGCGTGTCCGGCGGGGCCCGGACAGTCCAAGCCCCACGCGTGGTCCCCAGCTGAGCTGTCCCTTCCTCCAGGCTCACGGGCCGGGCTCACAGTCCACGGCTGGTCCTGCTYGCTGGATCTCCTCCTGCTCAGCCCTTGGGCCGGAGAGGGACCAGCGGGGCTGTGGCTGCCTGAGTGGGAACTTTGGGAACCGCAGTGAGCGACATCAGAGTCCACAGGGGATTGCCTCACGTCCTGCTCCCAGGCATAAGGGTTGGGAAAGGAAAAGCCTTCCAGGTAAGGACCCGCAGTCCGAGCACATTCAGCAGTCTGGAGGGAGGAAGGGCTTGGGAGCTGCCCTGGGTCGCTCTCTGAGGGGAAGGCGGTTTCCCTGCTGAGCCCTGAGCCTTCACTGCCTGCTTCACTCAGCTCTGCAGCTGGAGAACTCCTTGTGCCGGCTCCTGTTCCAGGGAATTCCGGCAGGGGACTTGCAGGGCTGCCCAACTGCACAGCATCTCCCGGGGATTCAGCCGTGCCTGGAGCCTCCTYGGGGTACTCCTGCACTGCGATTCCATCCAGGGCTGGATTCTCAGGAGCTCCTGTAGATTCCAGAACTGCCTGGGAGCAGAGAGCACTCTCGTCTCCTCCGGGGCCTGCTGGGGACACGGGTGACCTGCTGGGAGACGACAAATGGATTAAACACTGAGCAGGATCTGTGTGGAGTGACCCCATGGCTGATAACCCCACTGGCTCCTGATCCACGGCTGATCCATGCCCTGCCACAAAGAGCATCCACCTGGGACAAGGATGGGCCGAGGTCTAACACGGGTGAAAAGCCATGGAATCTTGCACTGCAGGCTCCTGGGAATGTCCCTCCCTTACCCATGAAGCAGAGCTCTAYGCTGAGGGCCAACAGATCCCAGCCRGTCTGGGGAAGCAGCTCTGCTCCAGGCTGCTCACAGCAGGGATATGGACACAGGAATTCCGCCCAGCCTGAGGGGCTGCAGGCAGCTCCAACAGGCACTGATGGGCTGAGTGAGTTCCAGGGAAAACTGGCACTGGCAACAAGGACACAGTGCCTCGTGTGAGCTCCTGCTGCAAATTCCTCTGTGYTCCCTACCTGGCCATCCACTCCACGGGGAAGTCCCGGAGCACCGAGACCTCCTCTCCCGTGAGGAACACCGGGATGATGCGGACGCCCTGCGGCAGCCGCGGCTCTGCAAGACAGGGGAGGGTTGTGGATTCAGGGACCACGGCCCAGCACAGAAACACAAGCCAAACCCCATCAGCCCCAAGRCTTCTGCAGGAGCAGCAGGCCTGGCACGATCCTGTATCCCAGCTGAGCTGGGCCTTTTCCCAGTCTCCCAGCATTTTCTCATCCTGCCCATGCCCTTCACGCCTGACACAGTTAAATTTCCCCTCAGTGTTTCCACCCTGGCAGATCATCCCCACCCTGGCAGAGGGAAGGGCTGGCTCGAGGTTTGGCCTGCAAGCTCCAGCCATCTGCTGTCAGGGCCTGGCAGTGGCCAAGTGGGCACATGGGGAGCTGGAATTAAGGCAGGCGTGTTGGGAATCCGCAGAACTGGAACTACACCCAAAAGAGCAAACCCAGCAGAAGGAGCTGGTTCTGAGCACACAGCACAGGCTGCCTGGTGGCAGCAACACCCTCTGGGATATTCTGGACATACTCCAGCAGCCAGCACAGCTTGGATGTGAATCCCAGAGAACCAGCTCGTACTCCCAGGCAGGAAAGGCAGCCCATGGATGCAGCTGGATGCTCACCAGGCTCCTGTGGCTCCTCAGCTCCTGGCTCACCCTGCAACCAAAGCCAGGAATCAGCTCCGGGGATGGATCAGGGACACTAGGACACCTCTGCCACCCTCCCCAGCCCCCCGAGGCTGCAGCAGACCCCACTCCACCCCCCAGCAAACACTGGGACTGGTTTGGGGTTTGGTCCTTAGGGAGCCCTCAAAGCCAAGGGACCTTCCCAAGAACCAAAACACACCTAAAAGCCAGGACAGAGCCCAAATTTATCATCACCACCTGCTCAGGGCACAGAACTCTGGTCATTCAACCAGAAGAGGAGAAGAGGCTGCCTTCATATCTGCATCTTGATGGATTTTTAATAGAAGATCTTGATGACTTAAGTTATAACTTTTGACAAGTTTTAAAGCAAATGAAAACTGCTCTTTTTCTCCCTTTCAGGCATTCATTTGGTGGATTTCCCAGTAAATACATAAACTTCTGTAAAAAGCCAATCAAGACTTCACATAGATGAGAACTTATGAATTCAGCACCTTAAAGACTGAAAAAAAGGCAAATTCCTAGCGCAGAAGTCTTAGAACCTTATTCAATCGTAACCAATAAAAGCTTTAAGCATCAGCACCAGTATTTGTCCTTCCCAGTGATGGCACATGTGGGACAAGTGTAACAAGAGCTCCCACACCACATCCTTATGGGAATCTGCCTGCAGGGAACATGTTCAGTAACATACCTGGCCTGGGGACTCGCTGCCCTGCAGCAGAACTTTGGCAGTGAGTGGAGGTGGCAGCTGGGTGCTCACAATCCTGAAAGGACAAAGCAAAGTCATGGGATCATGGGATCATGGAATGGTTTGGGTTGGGAGGGATCTTAAAGATCATCAGTTCAGAGAACTCTGATGGCATTGGGTGATGAAATATCTCGACCAGACAGACCAGAGGCACAAGGAGACACACCCTGGTGCAGGACAAGGCTCCCAAGTCAAACGTCCCCATCCCTGCACACGCTGCCAGCCCTCAGGTGCTGCAGTGAGTCACACCAGAGTCCTGCCTGCAGGTATGAGCTCACTCCCTGGCAGATGCTCTCCCTGTGGCACATTTCCAGTGCTCGTAAGAGGTGTCACCGGAGCAGTTCATGCCAAAGAAAAATGGCACTTGAATGCTGCTGCCAAGGAATTCTCGGAATTCCCATCTCCTGTCTTTCAAGGGCACCTTGGGGKCTTTCCTTGAAGTCACTCAGTGATCTTTGGTTGAAGGAAACTGAATTTCTCATGGGAAATCCTGGCTCGTCCCTCTGTCAGCACAGAGCATGGTCCTGATGCKCCTGCCAACTACCAAGAGCAGCCCTGTGTGTGCACCTCGAGCCTCTGCTCCGCTCCCTGGCTGCACTCTGGGATCCCAGCCCTGGGAAGGGGCGGATTTCACCCTTCAGGGAACAGCTGGTTACTCACAAGCCTTTGTAGAGGATGCAGCCTGCCAGGACATGGGGGGAGCGCTGGCACGTCTGCAGGATGAGAGCTGCCTTCAGCAAAAGGAGGGGATCCACCTGGGCAGGGAGAATCACAGGGAATGAGGCCTCAGAATCCTGGGAAATGCTCGAAGCAGCAAACAAACCAACCCAGTGGCACTGGGGCAGCTCTAGAGCCAGGCACTGCAGAGGCTCTTACCTTGGTTTTGTCCAGATGCCAGAGAGAATTGAAAATCCTGTGGAGGTCGCTGGTGTTTTTTAGGATGTGTTCAATGTACCTGTCCCACTCCCTGCTCAGCTCCTCCTGGGAAAACGCCTGTGGACAACAAAAACCCACAGCGGTCACTGCACAGTGCCCACGCCCTCAGGATGGGAGACACAATCCACGTGGGACAGGGCCTGCCAGGGACAAACCCTGTCAGGGCAAGGGGGGAGACGACACTGAGGGGAAACTGCTTAGAGTGACCATCTGGGCAAGGTTTAGCAGAGCAATGGGGGGACAACCTGCACTGTTCCAGGTCCCACTTCTTGGACGTGTGACCCTTGGGAGCAGGAAGGCAACGCTGGGGAACATTGCAGAGGTGGGACACCACGGGAAGTGTTTGTATCTCCCCAAAAGGATGCCGGTTACCGTGTCCCCATGTCCCTCGTTACCAGGTCCCTCGTTACCCTGCCCCAGTCCCTCGTTGCCCTGATCCCAGTCCCTCATTGCCTTGTCCCTCGTTCCCGGGTCCCTCATTACCCCGACCCTTGTTCCCATGTCCCTCATTCCCGGGTCCCTCATTCCCCTGTCCCTCGCTGCCCTGTCCCTCATTGCCCTGTCCCCTGTCCCTCGTTCCCYCGTCCCCCGTTACCGTGTAGGCGCGGCGCACGGGGCCCTGGTAGAAGGTGAAGAGGCCGATGAGCTGCTCCAGGAAGCGCCGGCAGCTCACGTCAGGCAGCTCCACGGCACAGCCCAGCACCTGCAGCGGGCACAGCCAGGGGTGGGAACGCTCCTTGCCAGCCAGGGCACGGCAGGGAGAGCAGCTCCCATCACTGCCACACAGGGACAGGGCCCCGTGCAGGAAACCCCCCCCCGGAGTCACCCGGCACAGGAAATGCAAACACACCCACACAGCAGCCCTGGCACCGACAGGATAAATAAATACATATCAGCAGGGCAGCTTCAGACACACTCCCTGCCCACGTTAGGTGACCTCGCTCGGTGCTTTAATAGCTAAGAACATTTTCCTGACACTAAGCACTTCAAAGCATTCCAATTAACTTGTTATTTACGTTACGATGATGCTCCATTTAGTGTCTGACTGGYTGAAACAGAAGCAGCAGTGCCAGTTAAATGGGGCTGAGTGGTCTCAGCCCAGTTCCCAGGGGCTGGTTTGGGGCACTTTTGTCACAACTGCCACATGCTGCTCTTTATGTCCCAAATGTCTGTGGACACTGACAAAGCTCTGGGAATGCTGAGGGTTAGAAGGAAAGAACAATCACACAATTGAACAGGGTGATTGTGTCCTTACAAACTGCAGCACGTGGAATCCTGTTACGCCCATCCCTGGAAGTGTCCAAGGCCAGGTTGGACGGGGCTTGGAGCACCCTGGTCTAGTGGAAGGTGTCCCTGCCCATGGCAGTGGGGTGGAATGAGATGAGCTTTAAGGTCCCTTCCAACCCATACCATTCTGGGATTCTGTTCCCAGTCAGGAACATCTTAAGAAATCCCTTCGGGTGTGGGCACACAAATGAGGCACTTAAAGCTCTTCTGCAGGAAGATGAAGTGACTGCCAGGCCACAGGGGGCTGCAGAAAACACAATTTAAGTTACCTTGCAATGAAATTTGTGCCCTGCAAGGTCCCTCCCCAGCTCTCCCTGTGCATCCCATCCATGTGCAACCCACACCCTGAAAATAAACCCTCTTTGTTTGAYCCAGTCCTTCAGCCCTGGCTGTTCTCACTCTGTGACTGCTCCAGAGCCCCTGGACTCACCCACAGGAAGTCTCCATCCACCACCACGGCGAACTTGAGCTTCCTGAGGCGCACCAGGCTGGGAGGGGCCCCGGAGATCTCGGTGAGGCAGCGCACGACCCCGGCCATCTGCCCACACAGCAGCTCCTGCTGCTCGGGGAGGGTCTGCACGGGGAGCAAAGGCTTTCACTTCCCATGCAAGGAACTCAGAAAAATATCACTGCTCTTTTCAGGTATAGATCAAAATTAATTATCAGTTCAATCCAATTTACAGAAAGGGTGGTCAGGCAGTGGCACAGGCTGCCCAGGGCAGTGGTGGAGTCACCATCCCTGGAAGCGTTCAGAAAATGTGTGGATGTGGCACTTGGGGACATGGTTTAGTGGTGAACGTGGTGCCGGGTTGATGGCTGGACTGATCTTAAAGCTCTATTCCAGCCTTAACCACTCTGAGATTCTGTCAATCAAACACAGTAGAACAGGCAAATTTCTGAGAGAAAAATAATTGGATTGCTTYTTCCAGCCAGCACAAGGGCCTGGAGCTTGTGGAGGGAAACCTTCATGTTTATTCACATCACCAGGACAG
The DNA here is from genome assembly GCA_018881555.1 of Amblyornis subalaris. Taxonomy (NCBI): domain Eukaryota; kingdom Metazoa; phylum Chordata; class Aves; order Passeriformes; family Ptilonorhynchidae; genus Amblyornis; species Amblyornis subalaris. Next base: position 8,268,563 of record JACAXG010000023.1, read on the forward strand.
ATCTGGACTGTGCTGGACCATTCCACAGGGAGGGAGCTGTGCCCCGAGCCTGGTGGAGCCCACTCTGCTCCATCTGGGGCTAATYGCTAATTGGGATTTCTTAAAACTTTTATGAATACTAAGTAAGGATTAATCCAAATGACCTGGAAGCCCAACTCCTCTCGACCCAGAACCATGAGCACCCTTTACAGGTACYGAACTAAAGCAGACATTACCTGAGAAGGGTAAAAGTAACAGATCCCGGCACTTGTAGGATCCCCTTCCTCCTTCACCTTTGAGCCATCGTAAAGGAAAAAGTAATTCCACCTAAAAAACATTGGCAGAAATGATTTGAAAACTGCTAACCTTCGCCCTCTCCTTTCTACTACTTCAGGAAAAGCAATAAATGTTATTGCAAATGGAGACAGACACTGTTCTTGCACAATCCCACCGAGTTTACACCCAAAAGCAGCACCAAAAGGGGCCCCTACGACTAAGTCTGACCACTTTTGTGAGTTTAAAATAGGTTCTATAACTCCACCCGTCAGACACAAGGAAGGAGATATGGAGTTGTGATATGTTCTACCCTGAGCACGGGGGATAATCATCGAGAAGCATCATCCATGTGCACCCCAAACAGCTCCCGGGACCCGCCGCTCCCGATTCAGCTGCTGCCTGCACCCAGCAGCCCCCGAGGAGCACGGGACGAGGGGTCCCTCTGAAGATGGGATGTCGTTCTGCTCCTAATTTTTGCATGCACGTATCCAACACCACCTCCTGTCCTGTCCTGTCCTGTCCTGTCCTGTCCTGTCCTGTCCTGTCGGTCAGGCGCTCGTCACAAGGCGGGAGCGAGCTTCGTGGGGAGTTTTCCCGTAGGTCCGGAGCCAGGGCAAAAGGCGGCTCAAAGGCGGCACCGAGGCAGCCGCGGCAGTGCCCGGGCGGGAGCGGGAGCCGGATCCGCCCCACGGCCGCCGCTCCACGGCCCTGCAGTGACCCCCGGGCAGCGACGGAGCTGCCAGACCCCGCCGCGGCAGGGGACAGCCCTCGGCGAGGGGCCGGAGGTGCTCCCGGGGCTCCGCCGCGCGCGGGTGGCCGGCGGCGGGCGGGCCGGGGCGCGGGGCGGGGGCGCGGGGCTCACCATGGCGCGGGGCCGGGCGCGGCGGGCCGGGCCATGGCTCCGGGATGCTCCTGGCGGTTCCGGGATGCTCCGGGACCCCTCCCGCTCGCTCCCGCCGCCGGTTCCGGGCGCGCCCCCGGTCCCGTGACCGCGCACGTGACCGCGCGCATGGCGGCGGCGGGCGGGTGGCGCGCGGGGGGCGCGCGGCGGCGGCGGCGGCGGGGCCGGGGCGAGGAGGAGGAGGAGGAGGAGGAAGGCGGTGCCGGCACCGAAGCGGTGCTGCGGCGGCTGCGGGAGGCGCGGTGAGTGCCCGGCCCCGGTCCGTGTGCCCGCTCCGCGGCCGGGGCTGCCGGGCCCCGCTGACGCCGCGCTCTCCCCGCAGGGACGATCTGCTGAGCTCCGGCTTCTGGGCGGCGAGCGCCGGTGAGTGCGGGGCGCGGGGGGAGCGTGGGGAGCGGCGGTGAGTGCGGGGCGCGGGGGAGGTGAGCCCCGGCGCCCCCGCTGACCCCGCTGCCCGCAGGAGCCGTGCGGGCCTCGCTGCGCGGCCCCGCGGAGCCGCCCGCCCGCTGCGTGTGCTACGGGCTGGGCCGGTTCGGGCGCTGCCCCGCCGCGCGGTACCAGCTCGCCTTCCTGCTGCTGCTGCTGGACGAGCTGCGGGTGAGCACCGGGCCGGGGGGGGAGCACCGGGGGTCGCACCGGGGCACCCCCGCCCACGCCGCGCTGTCCCGCAGGTGCCGCCCGCCCGCTGCGCGCTGTTCGACCCGGCCTTCTCGGCAACGGAGGCGGCGGCGCTGCGAGCGCTGGGGCTGCGCCTGCTCCCGGACAACGAGGTGAGGGCACCGCGCCCCGGCCCGCGGGGCCCCGCGCACACCGCCCGGAACGCGGGGGTCCCGGGCGCGGCGCTGACGGGAGGTGCCGGTTCCGGGGCAGGAGGGGAAGCACGGCGTTGAGGGCTCGGCCACGCTCTTCTACATGGTGCACTGCGGGAAGGCCCTGTACAACAACCTGCTGTGGAGCAACTGGAGCCCCGSGGCGCTCTCCAAACTGGTCATCATCGGGAACAGCTTCCGAGGGATCGAAGAGAGGTCTGGGCACCCCCTGGACAGGCTCTGGTGCCTCCAACCCCGCTTTCCTCTCCTCCATCCCACTACTCCTCCTTTTTTTTTACTGCTTCTGACAGCGATTTCCCTCTTTTGCTCATTCTCGTTGCCATAAAGTTTTCAGTCACGAGCCCTCTCTCCCCTTCTCTGTCCCACCCCCATGCAGAAAACCTGTCTAAATCCACAGGAACGTCATGTCTAACATGGACACCTCCTGTTATTCCAGATTGCTGTCCAGAATCTTGGAGAGAGATTATTCTTACATAGCCAAGGTAGGAGGCAATAGTTGAACATTATTGTTTCATGTTGACAACGCACCTTTTAATGAGAAAGGAAATGAACTGCTGTTGGAAATAAGAAGGGGGTTATTTTTAAAACCTTTTTCCTAGACACTGTAATATAAAAGGTTTAGGATTGTTGAACATCGGCAGAACACCCAGGGGCTGAGGGTAACGTAACACCATCCTCATCCTCACTGGCTAAGATTTGCAGGAAGGGGCTTCTGCATCGTCCCTAACTTTTTCCCCAAATGCTCTTTAGGTCTTGAAAGGGGTGGAAGAAGTGCCACTCCCCAGTCACCCCCGCTACCTGGACACCTTCAACGACACCTCTGTCCACTGGTTTCCCTTGGACAAACTGCAGGAGCTGTCCCCTGAAGTCTGGGACTGTGTGGAGGAGCCGATGTACCAAGACTGTGAGGACCTGGAGATCATCAGGAAGGGGGACGGAGCTGCTGCCGAGTCCTGACCATCCCTGTGGTGGGGGGGCTTGGATCCACATCTCTTCCCATGGGAGCTTCTGTGCAGCTGAGATGGAGCTCAGGCAGTGACAGTGGCATCAGGCTCTGCCCGAAGTGGCAGCACCYGAATGCTGAAAKGATGGGACATTTTTGTACCTTATTTAATAAAAAGTGAAGTTGAGCTTTGACTTACACTCACTGAACTGTAGCAAACTAATTCCACCAAAACCTGCCTTTAGAACCACCTGTACTGTAGAGTGATTGCTCTTTGATTCCCTCCCCTTCCATAACAACTCAAGGCCTTTGCACACACCACGCACCTTTCAAAGCCTCAGGAAGGGGGCATTATCTGAGGGGTTTGTAGCGGGAGGTGTTGGACTCTGGTTCCCAGTGCAGGCTTGGAAAAAGCACTCCCAGCTGGCTCTGCTGTGGGAGCAGGGAATCACCTCCTGTGATCCCTCCTAACCTGCTGACAAACCTCTGTCTCAGGTGGCAATTACAAATGTCAGCACTGCTTGTTCTCCCTTAGCCTGGGTTTCCAGGTTGGGAAATCTGGCCCTCCATCCTCTTGACGCTACCCGAACAGCCCTTCCAATAAAACCATCCTGGCATCCAGCTCCAGTTCCACTATTTACAAACCTGGAACTTGTTTATTCTAAGAGTGACCCAGAGGCTGTTCCTGGGTGGTGTCTCAGTCCCCAGCAGGACCTCACTTGGCCATGTCAATGAGGCTCTGGGGGAAGGTGGGCACCCAGGTGGTCTCCCCTGGCACAGAGGCCTCAC
>JACAXG010000023.1:8272545-8337545 GCA_018881555.1 Amblyornis subalaris
AGGTGGGCACCCAGGTGGTCTCCCCTGGCACAGAGGCCTCACTTGGCCATGTCGATGAGGCTCTGCAGCGAGGTGGGCACCCAGGTCTTCTCGCCCTGCACGAACACCACGCCGCGGTCGATGTAGATGACGATCCTGCCGAAGGTGTAGAGCTGCTTGCCCTCGTGCCGCTTCCCGATGACGGGCATGAAGACGATGTTGTGCTCCTCGGCCTTGGTCTGGATGAGGTCCTTGAAGTTCATGGGCACGGAGCCGGCGGCGGCGCCGATGCCGCGCTGGGCCATGTTCTCGGCCTCGCGCCGCTCCTGCATGGCCTCGTACTGGAAGTCCTTGCGCCGCTCCGTGTGCGTCAGGTACGCGATGTTCTCCCGGGCGCCCGGCTGCATGTACCCCCCTGCCGAGAGAACGGGCACAGCACGGCCTGAGCCACGCCCGGGGAAACAGCTCCATCCAGCACGCAAACCCCGTCAACACACGGGTGTGCTGGCCAAGTCTGGGCGCAGGAAGGGAGTTCTCAGTTTCGGAAAGAGCTCCCTCACACATGCCCTTCTCTTTCATAGACTGTAATTCCCAGTGAATTCCTAACAATCTCTTTTAGCTCACAGGGAGAGTCATGTGGAAGGACAGGGCACTGCTCTAAAGCTAAGAACCAGTGTCTCATCATAAAGAAAAAAATCCCAGTAAATGACAGCTTTACCCCTACAGGATGGTCTCTGACGGGGCAAGGCTGGAAGAGGATCAGTTGTTTAATGGCCCAGGCAGCCACCAAAAMCCTGCTGCTGCTTCCGTGCAGCCCAGAACTCTTGAGCAGCACCTCAGAGGTGTTATTTAAGGACACAGCAAGGCAGAGCACGCTGACTTTCACTGCTCAYGGGAACTGCCAGCAGGGCCATGCCCACATCAGCTTCCCAGGAGCCACACAGGGCCGTGCTGCCAGCCCAGAGTAGCAGAGCCACCCCCACGAGCCACCTACCCACACTGGAGGACACAGCCCGGTTCATGATGTCAAGAGCTTCGTTGAACTTGTCTTTGATGGAGGGGTGTGCCAACACCTGGTCTGAGAACATGGACTTCCAGCCCARGTACCACTTGGTGATCTCTTCGTAGTTGGGGCTGTTACTGAGCCAAGAGCAGAGCACCTGCAGAGCAAGGGACAGGTCAAAAGCAGCACAGGGACGTTTGTGCAGGAGAGGCCTCACAGCCACAGAATCCCAGAGTCACTGAGGTTGGGAAAGCCTTCCAAGAGCATCGAGTCCAACCTGTGACCAATCACCACCTTGTCCCCAGCCCAGAGTGCCACGTCCAGTCCTTCCTTGGACACCTCCAGAGATGGGGACTCCAAACCTCCCTGGGCAGCCCCTTGCAATGCTTGACCACCCTTGCCATGAAATTCCTCCTGATGTCCAGCCTGGACCTCCCCTGGCACAACTTAGTTTATTACTGAGCTGTCACTAAAAGGAAGAGCTGTGACAGTCTGAGGACACAGCTTGTTCCAGTGAGTACAGAGCTCTGAGTGTGAACCAGCCCATTTCAGCACTGGGGCAGCAATTCCTGCACAGGAGTCACTGAAACACTCCCCATCAATCAAACCTTTCCTCAGCTCTCAGCATCTCACCTGCAGCCACTTTGGGAAGAAATGTTTCTCCAGCAGCCCGACCAGGCTGGAGACAGAAATCATCCCCTCCCAGTCGATCACCCAGTAAAAGGCATCCATGTGCTGCTGGTGAGGGTTGATGATGAGCTCATTCAGACACATTCCTGGAAAAAGGAAGGAGAGTTAGAAAAGAACCTGACTCAGTTTTATCAGTTACCAACACACAATTTGATGAGCAACTGTTTGTTACACTAAGGGACAGTGGGGATCTTTGGCTGATCCTGCCACCAAAATGMTGCATTTCCACTAACAGTGATTTCAATTTTCTGCCAGAACTGAGACACTTAAAACCCTTGACTATTTTTTAACCTTTGAGCCAGTTTGCATTACAAAACTCATGGTGAAACACTAGCCCAGACCAAGGAATTCAGGAGTAACAGAGAGACACCTCACAGCCTGGTCCTACCTGACCTGAGGAATTGGATGATTTATGAAAAATAAGACAGAAAACCAAGAGAACAATCAGAGTAATTCCTCATATTTCTCTAAGGTGCCTCTGTACAGGACTGGCAGCAGAAAAGCAGAGGCAAGCTTGATCTAACCTTACTGACAACATTCCCTGAAGTAACACTGGCACCCACATTAGCAAGGATCTTTCCTTGGTGTCAGGGGGAAGGTGCCACCAGCAGATCTCCAAATCCAGCACTGCCTGGCTGYCTCACCTAGTTTAGGCACGATGTTTTTGACCATGAAAGCCTCCCAGGAGCCAGGGGTGAACACATCCTTCCAGGGCTGCAGGATGAGCTTGGCAGAGGAGTCGCTGGGGTGCCACTTCTGCAGGGCGTTGGCCAGCTTGTTGCGGATGGGCGAGTAGAGCGGCTCCAGCCGCGCCTGCATCAGCGGCAGCCAGGGGTGGATCCACGAGTGGATGGGCACCGTGTCCGTCAGGGGGTTCCAGCTCTCCACCTTGGGGCACAACAGAACGGATTAAGTCCATCCCTCAGAAGTAAGTCTTGTCCAGAAGCACAGAGTGCAACCCCCAACTCCTCAATCCATCTCTGGAAGTTCTGGTTGGAATTCAAACACTGTTCAGAGCATGGCTCTGCTCTGCCCAGCCCTCTCCTCTCACCTCCTTCTGTAGCTTGGGGAAGATGAGCTGATCCAGAATGTTATCCAGTATCCACACAGGAACAACGTTCACCCAGCTATCCAGGAAATCCACCATGGACCCACAGTTCCGCGGCTGCCACCGCGCCACGATGTTTCTGACGTAGGGCATCCAGATCTCCCACATCAGTCTGGGAAGGAACCCCAAACAAGGCAAAGTGAGGCTCAAAGCTACAGACTGGGCCTAGATAAAACAAATGGGAACTGCTAAAGCTGCTTTTCTGCTGCTGCAAACTGGACTTTAACAGGCACAGCAAGGGAATCATTGGGAAAGCTCCCTTGTGTCTGCTCTTTTCCATCCCCGAGGAAGCAGCATGGGAAGACGCTGCAYGAAGTACAATTTATTTGCTCTTTACCTGTGAAAAGCATCTGTTGACAGGTCCTGCCCACTGTGGGATAACAGCTGATCGTTTTCCAGAAGGCTCTTCCACTTGGCTATGATCTCTGTGCCGTACGTACAGTCCTGGGAATGAAAAGGCACAAGTGGTCCTCATCCWTTTCCATTAATTCCAGCTGGGATCTGTACAGAGCAGGCTGATCGTGTGCTGAGCACAGCCAGCCTTCTCACCCCCTCACAGGACAAGCCAGGAGCCTGCGGTCTCGGTTACAGAATCCCAGAATCATTGATGTTGGAAAAGACCTCCAAGACCATAAAGTCCAACCCATCACCACCTTGTCAACCAGACCAGAGCACCAGAGGAAAATCCTACTTTAGGGAATTAACAGACCTACAAGGAGAGGACAGTCTGAACTTGTCCAGGTGTACAGAGAGAATCCAGATTCTTACCTATCCCAGCCTAAATGGCACTGAGAACAGACTGTGCATGTCTGGTACCTGACAGACCTCTCCTGCTTTTGCTAAAAAACAACAACTAGAGACTTACTCTTCACCAGCTTGTTCTTCCCAACACTCACAAAACGGTTTGATTTTAACCTTACAAATGCCTAAATTTTTACCAAGCAAATATCTCAGAGTGGGGACAGAAGAGTGTTCGGTTTTGTTTTCTTTTTCTCCAGACTGATCAGGAATTTAAAATCACAGAACCCCATCGAGTAAGAACTGCAGAGAACTCAAAAAAACACACACCTTGAGGGGATCCCAGTTCTTGAAATATTCCTTCATGAGAGGATAGACTATTGCCACGGCCAGGTCCACCCTGTCTGACATCCTGTACTCCTCGTAGTACTTGTCCTGAAGGGTCTCAAAGATCTTTGCACACTCATCCAGGGTCAGAGGGTTCTCACAGCCGGGCTGCATCCTCCTCTCGCACTCCTCCACCATGTCCAGCACCTTGCTGAGGTTGCTGATGGCCTTCTCCTCGTGGGACAGCACCTCGGCCATCTTCTGGATCTCGTGGCTGAGGTTGACCACCATGTCCCGCTCGTACTGCAGCTGCCGGTCGCTCTGGATGATCTCCTGCTCCGTGATGTCGATGAGCAGCTGCAGGTTGTGCTCCAGCTCGGGCAGGGCGAAGCCCTGGGGCTTGGAGTCCTTGCCCAGGGGCTGCTGGGGGCTGTCATCGGGGATGTTGTGCTTGTGGCTGATCTGGCTGTAGCTGTAATAAACCTTCTGCTCCCGGCCCGTCATGTCGATCACCTGCCAGCACACAGGACAAACTCTCTTACAAAAAATTCTCTCTCACCTTTAACAAAGGAGAAAATCCCTGACTCCAAACTGAAACTGGAAATTTCCAAGTACCTTAATGACTCCAGGAGGCTGCTAACACACACTGTATTTGAATGAGGGGATTGCCTCCACAGTGGCCTTCTCCAGACACAAGGAGTTAGAATGAATAGGGGACAATTTGGAATCAGAGAAGGAAGAGTCTCCTCATCTCACCCCAGTTTCACTGTGTAATTCTACAAGCAGTGATCTTGCCATTAGTTACACTATTAGTTATTGCACTTAGGTACTTTGATAATTTTATAAAGACCTTAATTTCAGATTAATAATTTTATTAAGTGCACACCAGACAAATCCCTTACTGTCCCTCCRAGGTAGGAGATGGTTCAAACAATCCCAGTAAGGACAACTATGCTTTCAGAAATGGGTGAGTGCTGATTATGACAAATGTGAAACAATTAAACTTAACTTGCAATTAAAAAAACCCAAACCCACATTCAGATTTAATTGAATTTGTCACCATACCCAGGTAAGACAGGGGCTATTACAAGGTTCAGGGATGAGTTCCATAAGGCTGCACAGGCAGTTCCYGGGACTGGCTTTACCAAGGTTACCAGTGGCTAAAACACGCTTGTGACACCAAAGGGCACGAACTGTTCCCCAGGTGCCACCTCTTGGCTTATCCACCTCACCTTGACCTGGGACAGCTCCTTCTGAGGGGCTGCGAGCTGCTTGCTGATCCTGCCTTTGGCCTTCAGCTCTTCCACTGTCTTATAGCTGTACTTGGGCTTTTTCTTGCCTCCATTGGGGTCCTTCCGCCACTGGCTGAGCTCCTTCTGAAATTCCTGCACAAAAACAGCAGAGTCTGTCACACCCCAAATCTGCCTCTTTTTACAGAAAAAAACCTGTCAGATCAATGAAGAATTTGTACAGAAAATAACTGGGAAGTGTTGTTTTCAGGTTCGAATAAACACACGGRCACAGCTGTCAGGGTTCTCTAACAGGCAGAGGCCAAAATGGAGGACGAGGTGAGGAGGAAGAGAGAGCTGGCCTCTGCCCTCATTTTATTTATATGTTTTCTAAATTCACCGTGGATTGGAGGATGGAGATACCACCTCCTGCTGTCCACTGGTTAGTAATAATGTCTATCACATAGGTTAGGAATTCATAACAATCCTTGCCGTTAGGTCAACAATTCATGTTTACACAAAAGTGCGTGAGAAACTATTTCGCTGAACCAAAAACACTGCACATCTGAAGAACTGCAAAATGCAAGGCCACAGGGAAGTAATAGAGCTCATGCCAAAGCAGCTCAGATGCTCTGGGCCAGCCACTCGCCCTATGGATTATGTCAACAGGTCTTTTTTATTTAAACAAAAGACAAACACTGTTTACCTGGGGGACACTTCAAAGGAGGGACTCTAGCAAAGCTACTGAACTTGAGTGAGCCAGGAACAACAAAGAACATTACAGTGACAAGAAAAATCTGCCTAAATGAAATCAGTGTGCTCTATCTTTGGCTTCTTATCTAAAATGAGCCCAAACAGTTTTCTCTGACACAGAAACTGAAGAGAGAACTGAATTTTGAACAAACAGCACAGCAAGGAAAAGCAGGAACCACACAAATACCTCCTCAGCTTCCTCTTCTGAGTCCACCACAGGGAAGTCCTGCAAGGACTGGGGGGTCCTTTCAGAGCCATAAGCCCCCACGGCACCTTTGCCTTTCCTCTGCTTGGCCTCGATGGGATTGATGATACCTGGGAGAAGGGAATGGGGTCAGGAGGAGCAGTCTGTATGCTGAGAGAGAGCAGAAGAGCCAGCCTTTCCCTAGGAGTTACCAAATCAGCACCAACACCCTCCCAGGCTCTGCCTCCAGCACTGTGGTACTTCCACCATCACCAGTTTCCTATAAAATCACTTCATCCCAGCACACACCAAAAGGCCAAAGCACAGTGCTGTTCCCAACCACATTTCACTGCCTTTTTATTCTGTCACGTAAAGCAGCATCTGCTTTTCTGTGGGATGACCATCTGTGGAATTTATCTCCCTTTTTTCTTGCTCTTTGTCTCTTGTAAAATATCCAGAGGAGGAAATGAGCACAGGCCAGTTTGAACATCCCTGAATCACCCCAGGCCCTGGCAGGAAAACAAGAAGGAAGCTAAAGACACCTGGGGCTGGCAGTTCTTTAGGGAATCCCATCACCCCTCCAAATCCCCAGTGAACAACAAACCACCAAACACTGACAGTACCTTGAGCATTCTTCCCAAGACCCCTTCCAGGGACGTATCCCATCTTCTGGAGAAGCTTCTGCCCAATTCCCTTGGTGTGTCTCTCCCAGCTGCCAAAATCCACGAAAGACTTGGTGCCTCCCACAAAGCCTTTCTGGCTGGGCTTGAAATTTCCACCCTGTCAAAGCAAACACACAAACCCCACAGCCCTGAGGCTTTGCAACATCCAAGTTGTGCAGAATTCCCCTAAGAAGCTTCTTCCCAGAAGTGATTCTGCTGTCAAAAACTCACTGTTTTTAACTTCTTGGGCACAAACTCCTTGGGGATCTCTTCCTGCTTCCCAGGCTTCTCATCCTCATCCGAGTCTTCATCCGAGAGCTCCTCAGCTGCTGCTTTCCTGAGCCCAGCACTGACGAAGCTCACGGGGGCTGAGTAATCCCTGGAGCTGCAAAACAAGAGAATTCTGCTCCAGGGCACATTCCTGGATGAGTCAGGGGGCTGCTGTTCCTTTCACCCCCCAAAAATGGGATATTAAAGACTCTCCAGCTGTTTAACGCTGGATTTGCAAGGAAATCCCCATCCCTCCCCCCCGGGTTGCAGGGACCGAGCACAGGGAAAATCCCCACAGGTGAGGGCGTCCCTAGGACTGCCCGGCCCGGGATGGGCTGCTCGGGGGGGTGTCCACAGCCGGGACAGGTCCAGGGAACACGGGGGAAACTCCAGGGAACGAGAGGAAGTTCCGGGGCCCGGGGCAGCCCCCGCGCTMTGCACCCCCACGAGGGGGCCCCGCCCGGCTCCGGGCCCATCCCCGCCCCACGTTCGTACCGCTTCCCGCCGAAGCTGGGCCTCTCCTCGTCCGAGTCGCGTTCGGCCCACACGCCATAGGTCGCCTCCTCCTTGGTCTGGCGGTGCCGCTGCCGGTGCGGGTTGAACTCGTTCTGCAGGTCCCAGTCCGACACCTCGAAGCTCTCCATCTCCACGCCATCGTCCCCGTCCGTGCCGTACAGGTGCGACATGGACATGGCGGCGCCGCCGGGAACCCCGGCCCGCTCAGGGACCCGGAACCGGCACAACCGAGACCGGCCCCGGCCGCGCCSCCACACCGGATGTGCGCCGTTCACTTCCGGTGCGCCTCCGGTTCCGGACGAGCCCCGCCCACAAACCATAGAGTCGCGAGGAGCGGAGCGGCCGCGCCGACAGCGCCGCCCTGTGGCCCGGCGGAGCCCGCGCTATTAAATATGACATAYTGAAATATTAAATATCAAATCAACACTTTAATGGTGTCCGACACCGGGAGGGGGGCCATATATTAACTCTGCAATAGCCTCTGCAGGATCGGGGAGGGGGTGGGGGGCACACGCACCACAAAGGCTCTGCAGGGCCAGGGGGCTGTTCCTGACCCCAGGAATTGGGAGCAGCAGGGCCTGGACGGCTGTTGCCGACCCTGGGAATAAGGAACAGCAGGACCAGGGCAGCTGCTCCTCCCCAGGAATAAGGAACAGCAGGACCAGGGTGGTTGTTCCCGATTCCAGGAATACAGAACAGCAGGGATGTTCCTGGCTCTGGGAACGGGGAACAGATCACGAGACACAAACGCAATGTGGAGTCCTCCAGCCACGGCACGGGGAGTCCCCTCCCGCCGCCCCAGTCCGCATTCCCACGGCTGCTTTCCCCACGGAGCGCCGGGAGAGGCCGGGAACGTTCCCGCGTGGAGCACGTTTGGCCTTTGCAAATAAATGCAAATACATTCCTGGAGCGCAGTCATTTGGCAACAGTAGGAGCAAGCAATATGCTTGGAGAACCGATTTCCACGGGCACACTGCACACTCGTCCTTCCTGGGCAACAACAGGCCACTGGCAGCGTTCTGGAAGAGACAAACACGGAGCCTCAGGGCAGGATCCCCTTGGGAGCAGGATCCCCTCAGGGACAGGATCCCCTTGGGAACAGGATCCCTTCAGGGGCAAGATCACCTGAGGGCAGGATCCCCTTGGGAACAGGATCCCCTCAGGGACAGGATCCCCATGGGAACAGGATCCCCTCAGGGACAGGATCCCCTCAGGAGCAGGATCCCCTTGGGAACAGGATCCCCTCAGGGACAGCATCCCCTCAGGAGCAGGATCCCCTCATCAGGAGCAGGATCCCCTCAGGAGCAGGATCCCCTCAGGGACAGGATCCCCTCAGGAGCAGGATCCCCTCATCAGGAGCAGGATCCCCTCAGGAGCAGGATCCCCTCAGGGACAGGATCCCCCTGGGAGCAGGATGCCCTCATCAGGGACAGGATCCCCTCAGACCAGCACAGTGATGCCCCACTGACGGTTTAAAGCCTGTGACACCAAAAATGGCCAGAAAGGAACCAAACCCCAGTCCAGGCCAGTGGACACACAATTCCTGACCTTCCTCAGTGCTTCTGATCTTTTTCCAGCCCAACCAGCTGCTTTTACACAGAAAGTTGTTCTTAAAGGATCAGTTTTAGTACCAAAAATGACATTTTATGCTTTGGCATAGAGGGAGAACATCCAACACATCAACAGCTGTCTCTGGAACAGAAGCCCAAGGCAGCAGCTTTGTTTTCCATCATGTTTTCCTTTGTTTTCTGTCCCCTTCCCCAGGTCCGTGGCACGTCCTTGGAGGCAGCTGGGGAGCAGCTCAGCCCATCCACACATTCCCTGTGTCCATGCTGCCCGGGGGACAGGCTGCAGAAACCCTCCCGAGCGGCTGAGTCTCATTTTGCAGCTTTAATCCTGTTCCCAGAGCCCAGGAAAAGAATTCCTGACAAATGGTCCCACACAGCAGCATTGTTGGGAAGATCTGAGGAGGCTGTGAAGGATCCCTGGCACCAGGAGTGTGCCTGGAGCCCCAGCTGATCCACAGAAATCACACAAACCAAGAGCCAACCCTGGAGCAAACCCCAAAATTCAGTGAGCAGGGTCTTACCTGGAAATCATTAATTTTCTTAGTGAGAAGATGATGTGTTCTGAGTCACCTGGAAGAGCCCCAAAAGAGAAGGGTCAGTTCTGAGCCGCCCCCGGGATTCCCCAGGGAAGGGAGCAGGGACATTCCAGCAGTCCCCAGGGAAGGGAGCAGGGACCAGGCACCCCAGACCGACCCAAACCCCCAAACCCTCAGGGCATGCCCGGCTCTTACCTGCAGGTGACCTTTGAGATTGGCCGGTGTTTTATAGTCCCCCTTTAAAACCTGCGGGAAAGAGAACCTGGAGTGACCCCCATGGCAGTGGCTCAGGAGCGAGGCTGGGATCACCTCCAGGTCACTGCTGTCAGCCATTCCCAGCCTTCCCAGGGAAAAGGCTGCACCTCCAGGGCTGTGTCCAGCTCTGGGCCTCTCTCTCCTACAGAGGGGCTGGAGTGTGTCCAGGAAAAGGAATGGGGCTGGGGAAGGGGCTGGAGGACCAGGAGTGGCTGAGGGAGCTGGGGGGGCTCAGCCTGGAGAAGAGGAGGCTCAGGGGGGACTTTCTGGCTCCCCACAACTCCCTGACAGGAGGGGGCAGCCCAGGGGGGGTCAGGCTCTGCTCTCAGGAGACAAGGGACAGGATGAGAGGGAACAGCCTCGAGCTGTGCCGGRGGAGGCTCAGATTGCACATTAGGAGGAATTCCTCCATGGAAGGGGTGGTCAGGCATTGGCAGGGGCTGCCCGKGGAGRTGTTGGAGTCCCCATCCCTGGAGGTGTCCARGGAAGGCCTGGATGTAGCACTCAGTGCTCTGGGCTGGGGACAAGGTGGGGATCAGGCACAGGTTGGACTCGATGCTCTGGGGGGGCTTTTCCAACCTCAGTGATTGTGGGATTCTGTGGTTCTGTTTCCCTGTGTGAGTCTGTTTCCCCCTTGCCCTCTCCCGCCCCGGTCCAGGAGCCCCCTGCCCCGGAGGGCTCTGTGCCCCCAGCCCGTGTCCCCCGCAGCGCCACTCACTCTGTGCGTGTTGTTGACCACCAGGGGGTCGGGGTGGCCGTAGTTGGGGGGGTTGGCGTAGGGGTCGTAGCCCAGCCTGGCCAGCATGGGGGCGATGTGGGCCATGTCCTGCAGCACATCCCCCGGGATGTGCCCGATCCACTTGGATAATGCCTCCATGTTCACCGGCTTGATCACCTGGTCTGTTGATCGTTCAATCCTGGGAAAACCAAGCCAAAAACCAAAAGACACAATGGTTGGATTTCACACACAGCAGGCTCCAGCCAGACCTGCTGCCACCTCCACAGAGCACCACAGGATCCCATCCCATGCCAGTCCACCCTGTCCCCTCACAGCCCTGTCCCCTCACAGCCCCATCCCCTCACAGCGCTGCTCTGGGGGAGCAGACCCTGCAGGGGCTTCCACAGCCCCAGAGGCTGGGTCCCCCCGGTCAGAATCATGGAATTGTTAAGGTTGGAAAAGCCTTCTAAGACCATGGAGCCCAACAGCTCCCGCAGCACTGCCAAGGCCACCACTGACCCCTGCCCCCAAGTGCCACATCCATACGGCTGTTAAATCCCTCCAGGGATGGGGACTCCACCACTGCCCTGGGCAGCCTGCCCGCTTTCAGGGAAGGAATTTTCCCTAATATCCAACCTAAACCCCCCCTCCGCACAATTGAGGCTATTTCTTCTTTTCTTACAGGGGAGATCCATCCTGCACTGGTACAGGGGTTTTACCAGGACACCTCTGCTTACTACAGGAAAACAGTGTAAGATGTGTGGGCTGTAGCACACATACACCCCGTGACCCCTTTGAATATCCCAAATCTGACCTGTCTGAGTAACCTGGACCAATTCCCTCTGAGCAAACAGGGAAGCAGAGCTGTTTGCATGCCCAGGGCATCCCAGAGCAGCTGCACATCCCCTCCCGTGCCCTCACCACTGGGGCACCAGCAATTGATACAGAGACGTGGATAATTCCTTACATGGCTGATTAAATTTTGCTAAGCCTGACTTAAGCCTCCATTTAGAAAAGAAAAAGCATTAAAAGAGGAAAAGAAAGTGGGAGAAGGTAAACAGCCCTGGCACATGAAGGGGCCAGGAGGGAGTGCTGGGTGTGCCTCCACAGAGCAGGTATTGCTCTATTGTGCAATACCAGCCCCAGACCTGGCAGGAAGTGCTGCTCATCCTCATYAGCAGCACAACTAATCACACTAAGGAGGCATCTGAGGATGGGTGGAGAAAGAGGCATTAAAGAGCTCACGTTTCAGAGCAAGCAGTTCTCTGCAAATTAGAGACTGAAATAATTTCTGCAGTGTCAAGAGAGATTAAACAGTCACCCGCTCCCGAAATCCTTGCTTGACAAGCTGTTCTGTGGAGTACAACAGATTGGGAGCATTAAAGCCATCTCTTACTCCGAAACACAAACCCCCCTGCAGCACAGTCGCTGCCCCTCCTCCCCCAAATCACACACACACACACCAGCAGTGYGCTCTGCCCCCCGTTTCAGCCTTGACCCGCTCCGTGTAGTGAAAACGCTCCCGGRAAAGCTGAGGAAGGAGCCAGACTCACTTGGAAAGGGACACCCCGCCGGGCTTCCCGATGAGCTCCTCGTGGTGCAGCACGGTGTCGCTCCAGGAGATGTCCAGGAACCTCATGATGTTGTGCATGGACTGCTCGGGGTGCAGCACCAGCTGCTCGTAGTAGACGGGCAGGCAGCGGGCGCGGCCGATCTCCAGGCACTGCGAGTACATCACCTCGATGGCCTTGTTCCACTTGCTCAGGCAGTCCCGGTAGCTGTTGAGGTCGAAGCCGGCGATGGTCACCTTGCGCGTGATCATGGAGTGCACCGAGGCGCGCCCGTCCCGCACCATCAGCAGGAACTTGGAGTTGGGGAACAGCCGCGACAGGTACACGGAGGACTTGAGCGTGAAGGGGTCCTTGTTGCACAGGTACCTGGCGGGCTCGCCGTGCTTGGCGATGACCTCCAGGATGAAGGCCTGCATGGCCGCGTCCAGCACCTGGTCCGTCACCCCCGCCTCGTCCAGCCGCATCTTCTCGCGGCCGGACTTGGACCAGGCCTGGCGCATGGCCAGCACGCGGGGGATGATGCGCGTCTCCTCCCCGCAGCGCACCTCGGGGTGCGCGTCCAGCATGGCCCTCATCAGCGTGGTGCCGCTGCGGGGCACGCCGCCGATGAAGATCAGCGGCATGTCCTTGCTGTACCGGTACTCCACGTGGTTGGCGTCCACCATCACCAGCTCCTCGTTCTCCGGCCTCATCAGCCTGTGCCTCCGCTCGCTCAGGACCTGCTGGCACTCCAGGACCTGCTGCCCGAGGTGCAGGGTCACCATGAGGGCGGCCGCCGAGCCCAGCAGCAGCAGCACCCTGCGCGTGGTGACCCGCATCCTGCTCTCCCGGGCGCGGGCTGGGGGCTTCAGCTCTCAGCTAGCGAGCGTCCAACCCCACGGGCATCTGCAAGGGAGACAGCACGGTCAGGGCGGCGGGGCCGGCCCAGCTCCTGTGGGATGCTGACACCGTCCCGGGATTTCATCGCCTCCTTCGCTTATCAGCACCTCCCAGGCTTGGTGCCTTCCACCCAGCAGGTGATTACATCTGCCTCAGTGCACACCCAAAGAGATAATTTCTGCACTGTTTGTGTCCCCAGAAACACAGGTTTACAGCTGCGGCAAAGCTCCAGGAAAGGCTTGGAGAGGAGGGGCCCTGTATAGCCAGGCAGTCCCTAAAACAAAATCTTTACAGAGAGCCTGTCCCATCTCAGATGAAGCCCAGACCCTCGCTGAGGTCATTCCTCCCGAACCCCAGCCAGCACTGCTCAGTCACTTCTCAGCCACCTGCCTCCTCCCTGCATTGCCTTAGCTTAGCCCTGCGGTCACAGGGGAGGCTGAAATAAGAGAAAAACAAAAGCCTCTCGTGCCAAGTTGAAGGGTCTGAGTCAGGAGAAGCCGTTAGAATGAAACACTGAGAAATTCAACCATGTGAGAGAGAACAGCCACACGCAGCGCTCACCACCCTGCCCTGCCTCGGACACTGACCTGACCGAGAAATCCTTCAAACTCCATCTGGCGCCGAGACTTTGTGGGGTTGTCCACGGCCCGGCAGGACATCCAGCAGGAAGGCTGCAGCCTCTGCGAGTGCCCAGCTCTGCTGTGTGCCCGGAGGGACTCCCGGGAATGCTGGCACCGCTTCCCACCCCCTCCCCCCGTCCGCCCCAGTTGCCAGCGCAGGTTTTGCAATCCTCCCCTGGGCTCACCCCAGGATTTCCAGTTCTTTGTGATTATGTGGCTGGGGCAGGAGCTGAATGGAGCGCAAGGAATGGGCCGTCCATAGATTCTGTTTTGCTGACAGGCCAAAGAATCGCTCCAGAAAAGCATTTTGGGCTCTCGGCTCCCTCCACCAAGGAACACACTGTGCAGGGAGCAGGCAGGAGAGAGCCCGGAGCTGGGCAGCTTCCCTGCTCCTGCCCTCCCTGCCAGGCGCTCGGGGACTCGCTCTGCTCCTCGCTCCAGCCCCTCACATCCCACTCCACCATCCCGGACCGCTCCCATCTACCCACCAGCTTTTATCATTCCTGCCCAGGCAGTGCCTCTGCCAGCCCCACGATGCCCTTCCCCAGCCCAGCAGCACAGCAACATCACCACCAAAACTACTTTTGTGGTTCTTTGCTCCCTGGTGCACCCTGACCAGCTGCTTGGCAACATATCAAGGCTAAACAGCCTCAACTGCATCCCCGAGGTATGAGATAAAAGTCTCAAGTGAGTGGATTTGTCGGGATGTAGATCAGAGGGACACCCAACAGCTCTGGCATTTTAGCAGCACCAAGCAGAGTCAGAGCCATTAACAAGACAAGTGCTGCTCCTTCCTGCCCTCTTCATCTGTTTCAGTCATGTAAATATATTCAAATGTTCACCCTAAAATAATTGCAAATGCCACCAGACCCATTTCAATGGGTGGCAGAGGAGCAGGCAGGATTTAGGGCCAACTGGCATAATTAGGGCGATGCAGACCAAGACAGGCTAATTAGCAGCAAAGGCTGCAGTGTGAAAGGAGGCTGGAGCACAGAAGTGCTCTGTTCTCCAGCAGAACCAGCTGACAGGGAGCAGTTCCCACCGAGATGCTCCAGCAGCTCCGTCCGAGCTGCGCAGGGAACAAAGGGACTCTCACATTGTGTGCGATGGGAGGGCAGCTGGGGCTGCCAGCTGTGCCAGGGGAGGCTCAGGTTGGACATCAGGAGGTATTTTCTCATGGAAAGGGTGGTCAAGCATTGGAAGGGGCTGCCCAGGGAGGTGCTGGAGTCCCCATCCCTGGAGGTGTCCAAGGAAGGCCTGGACGTGGCACTCAGTGCTCTGGGCTGGGGACAAGGTGGGGATCAGGCACAGGTTGGACTCAATGGTCTGGGAGGGCTCTTCCAGCCTCAGTGATTCTGGGATTCCGTGTGTCCCTGGGGACCATCCTGCCTGTCCAGCAGGCAGGGACGCAGCCCCCACTGCTSCCACCCAGCGCCCCCAGCGTGGGGAAGCTCTCACTCCGTGTGGGGATTGGGAAAGGCAGGAGCCCACAGGAGCACGGCCTCTCCTCACTGCTGAGCTCTGGACTCTGCTCTGGCCCGCACGGCAGCCCCAGGCTCCGGGAGGGCTGGGATGGGACAAAGCTCTCCGACAGGATCACCCCGGTGTGCCGGGGGGGCTGAACAACACCCAGAGCGTGTTTGGCCGCAGGCCGGGGCAACCGCAAACGGCCCAGCTGCTTCCCAGCCCTTTTGTGCAATTCCCCACTGAGAATTCCCTAAAATTTATGGGGCTCATTAGTCTCTGAGGGAGGACGGATGGGTCATTTCCTCCCCGGCAGACACTGTGGTGGAATCACAGTGTAATTAGGGGCACTGCTGTCTGAGCAGAGACAGCCCCTCCAGAGACAGCACTTTCAGGTGCCCACACTGGCTCCGAGAACTTCCCACTCCAGCAGGAATTAGGGAGCTCTCAGAGGCTACTCTGGCATGTCATGGCAGGGAACGGTGACACGGGGGCAGAAATCAAAGTGCCAGCAGCAACCCTGGGCTGAAGCCCCTGAGTGCTTCGGACACAGCAGGTCAGGGATGTGACCCAGGGCCAGGGGCTCCATCCTGGGTAGGGCTGGCACCCAGAGCGTGGGGGTGAATGGGAACCAGTGGGGAAGTGACAGCAGAGTGACAAGAAGTCCTACAAGCAGCGAGTCTTCCCTATTCCCAACTGATGGGACGTGAGCATGAACAAGGCTTACACTGTGTCCTGTCAGCTTGTGAAAGGAACACAGGATTAACAGGGCACCAGTGGTGGTGTGGACAGATGTGCAACATCATCAGGCAGAAGTGCAGCAGTCACCCAGCATCCCAGGGGAATCCAGCTGTGTGCTCTTACCTTCCCCCCGTAAGGTCATGGTGCTGCTAGTTGAGCTTCATGCTGAACCCGTGGCCACCACAACACCTGACGGGGAAGAGAAGCCACAGTGTTGATTTGTTTATGTATCACACACATCTGCTCTGCTCCTCAGCACCTTTCCCTCCCTCCAGGCCCTGGGGAAAGGTGGTCCCAGTGGTCTCAGCTCATGGTCAGTGCTGGCAGCTGGACCCGGCACACCTACCCCGAGGCACTAGCACTGTTCTCAGAGCAGGGCCAAGCCAGGACGCACGGAGGGAAGCAGCAAGGCAGCTGCTCTTCTAGGARATGCAGCCTCCCGGAAGGGAGAGACCTTGGGGGACTGGAGCAGCTGGGATATTTAAAGCCCAGGGGACAACAGTCTGACCAAGGACAACTCCAGCACACACTGACCGGTCCAGAGGAAGCAGCTCCAGACTCGCCTGCTGCAAATGCTGAGACCAGGCACAACTCAGACTACGGCCAGAGCCCCCAAAGCAGTGACAGTGAAAGGAGACACAGCCCAGAGGACCTGCAGGCCTGGCAGGACTTCCTGGCTCCAGCCCAAAGAACAAAGCTCTCCCCAGCCTCACCACCTGCCAAGGCAGCATGGAGATCCCTCCAGGAAGGGAAAYAAACCCCTGGATGCCAGGTTTCCCACAAGGACACGGCACCTACACCGACAAGGGCTGCTCCATGCCAGGGGGCCCAGCAGCCTTGGCTGAAGCTGTTCTGCAAGCACAGAGCATCCTGGTGACAGCCTGGGACACTGAGCTGCAGCAGAGCACCCCAAGGGCCCAGGACCTGGCGGGATGGCGGGATGTCTCTGTGCTCCCAGGATCACAGCATGGCCATGGGACACAGGCTSGTTGTGGGGCTGCTGTCACTGGGGCCTTCCCAGCGAGCTCCCCCTGGATGCACAGCAGGCCCCGGCCTCGGAGGGTGTTCCTGAGAACACTTCCAGTACAGACACTAATGGCTATTCCAGAGCGTCCTCTCACCGAGTGTCACCGTCCCCTCCGCCCTGGCACTAAGGAGAAACCAGAGGGAAACTCCACCCAGCACAAGCTCTGCGAGGGCTTATCCGCAGCACAGGCGCTTCCCTGCGAGGCTTCCTGCTCCGCCTGGCCTCCATGAACCGCGGGGTTCCAGCCCCAGGCCAGGCTGCAGGCCCACGGAGCGGCAGCTGCAGCCCTGGATGTGCCACGGAGGTGCAGGGACAGCGGTGGTTTAACAGCCCACCCGGACACCCCGCTCCGGAAACAGCTCCAGCCCCTGCCCGCGCACAGGCACACGGACAGACACACGGACACGCACTTGTTTGTGACTTCCTTCCTGTCACTGCCTGTGGCCTCCAACGGCAGCTCCGACTGAAACCCCGGACCGAAACCCCCGAGCCCAGCACCTGCACCGGGAACGGGTAAAGCCACCCCCGGCACAGCCGGAACAGCCCCCGTGGTGGCACAGCTGGAACAGCCCCCGTGGTGGCACAGCCAGAACAGCCCCCATGGTGGCACAGCCAGAACAGCCCCCATGGTGGCACAGCCGGAACAGCCCCCATGGTGGCACAGCCGGAACAGCCCCCGTGGTGGCACAGCCTGAACAGCTGCCGTGGTGGCACAGCCTGAACAGCTGCCGTGGTGGCACAGCCAGAACCGCTGCCGTGGTGGCACAGCCAGAACAGCCTCCGTGGTGGCACAGCCAGGCACAGCCCCCGTGGTGGCACAGCCAGAACAGCCCCCATGGTGGCACAGCCAGAACAGCCCCCATGGTGGCACAGCCGGAACAGCCTCCGTGGTGGCACAGCCGGGCACAGCACCCATGGTGGCACAGCCAGAACAGCCCCCATGGTGGCACAGCCAGAACAGCCTCCGTGGTGGCACAGCCGGGCACAGCACCCATGGTGGCACAGCCAGAACAGCCCCCATGGTGGCACAGCCAAAACAGCCTCCGCGGTGGCACAGCCAGGCACAGCACCCATGGTGGCACAGCCAGAACAGCTGCCATGGTGGCACAGCCAGAACAGCCTCCGTGGTGGCACAGCCGGGCACAGCACCCATGGTGGCACAGCCAGAACAGCTGCCATGGTGGCACAGCCAGAACAGCCTCCGTGGTGGCACAGCCGGACACAGCTCCCATGGTGGCACAGCCAGAACAGCTGCCATGGTGGCACAGCCAAAACAGCCTCCACGGTGGCACAGCCGGGCACAGCTCCCATGGTGGCACAGCCAGAACAGCCTCCGCGGTGGCACAGCCAGGCACAGCCCCCGTGGTGACAGAGCCAGGCACAGCACCCGCAGCAGTGAGGAAACACCATTTGTGCAAGTGTTACAAACAACCACAAACCAGCTTCTACGAGAAGCCCCATATGATCAAAAGCTGCATCTTTCTTTAAACCATTCCCAGAAATGATTGTCATTAAGCGCAGCTGCCCCAGGAGATGTAGGTGTGGCCTGGAAAATTTGAGCTCAATTTGCTGGTACTTAATAAAAGGATGAGGAACTGCAGGCGCCTTTGTGGCGGAACAGCAGCAGAAACTGTGGTCAGCAAGAAATGTCCCAATATATCCAACTCACATCTTTACAAATCAGCAATATTTAATTACCGAACTGATAGTCTCCAGTTCATTTACAAAAATAAACACAGCTTGCCTGAGGGGGCCACTGCTTCATCCCAACCTGAGCTCAGTCCAACGCTGGCACTGCTGGCTGCTCCTCCTGGATGCTCCTGCTGGCAACTTGGATGGCATGTTTCAAACACCTGGGGACTCCCAGGTATCTCCCTTAGCGGGACTGGGATGCAGGAAGCATGGAGCACAGAGTATGGGGCACAGGGCATGGGGCACAGAGTATGGAGTATGGGGTATGGGGCATGGGGTATGGAGCATGCAGCATGGGGTATGGAGTATGGAGCATGGAGCACGGAGTATGGGGTATGGAGTATGGGGCATGGAGCACGGGGTATGGAGCATGGGGTATGGGGCATGGGGCATGGAGGATGGAGCATGGGGTATGGAGCATGGAGCATGGGGCATGGGTCATGGGGCATGGGGTATGGAGTATGGCTCATGGGGTATGGGGCATGGGGCATGGGGCATGGGGTATGGAGTATGGAGCATGGGGCATGGGGCATGGGGCATGGGGTATGGAGTATGGCTCATGGGGCATGGGGTATGGAGTATGGAGCATGGAGCATGGGGCATGGGGCATGGGGCATGGGGTATGGGGTATGGGGTATGGGGCATGGGGCATGGGGTATGGAGCATGGGGCATGGGGCATGGGGTATGGAGTATGGAGCATGGGGCATGGGGTATGGGGTATGGAGCATGGAGTATGGGGCATGGGGCATGGGGTATGGAACATGGGGCATGGGGCATGGGGTATGGGGCACGGAGCCAGCCCCGATCTCCGCTGGGAGCCCACAGAAGCACCGCGGGGGCGGCTGCGGTCACTGAGTGCAGAGTCAGCCCTGTTGCACAACCCCAGCTTGTGCTCCTGCTTTTCCACCCCAGCACCGCATGGACCRGGATCGATCCCCCAGGACAGCAGGAGCAGGGTCCAACCCGCCCACCCCGATGGTGGGACAGGGGCTCTGCACGTACCTGTGCCACAGGTGAGCCCCAGCCCGGAGCCTCGGAGACAAGAGTGAGAAAATGAAGCTGCAGCACTTAAAAAAACCCCACAACAAAAAAGAAGCTGCTTTGCTTTCAGCCACCACGTGGCGAGAGCGGCACCACCGAGAGCAGGACGGGTTTGGTGACTAAAACTGAAGCTGCACTGGAGGTCATGAACCCAGGGCACCCACCGGAACAGAGGCCAACCCCAGCAAAAACACCAGCCAATCCCAGTGAAAACACCTGGGGTTTGGAGCACTTCAGGGTTCTGTGTCCCTTGGACAATGCCCAAACAGTACTAACAGCTCTGTGGTTTACACTTGCCATCATCCCAAGGAAAACTAACAGTCTAAAGACTTCAAGGATGAGTGTTCAAGCAGTCACCTCAGCACCCGAACCACACAGAGGGTGCTCTAGCTCATCTTAGCACCCAACCGGCTCAGGGGGCAAAGGGGAATTTATTCTCACTCTGAGTGCCTAGAAAAATAAACCAGCAGAACCTGCTGCCCCAAGGATTAAGGCAGCGTGTGTCAGCTCCAAACACTGGCTTTCTGCTTGGGAAAGCCTGTGAGGTGGGAGCCCTGGGCCACACCACGCATTCCAACCGAGCACCCCAGCCCTGCATCCCGGAGATCCTGGCCAGGGATCCGGGCACTGCGCACCAGACGGCTCCAACGGGCTCTAAACCACATCAGCAGAGGATGCACAGCCATGTCACAGCACACACGGGCTGTGGGTTATGGCCCCAAGGCTGTTATGATTAGCAAAACATTTTGTTATCCTGCTCAATGCCACAGTGTTTCTCAAACAATAAAAACCCCACCAATTCACAGTGACTTCCCTCCACCCATCCCTCGTTCCATGGCATTTTATCATCCAGCGACGGAAACCTTGGCATCCACCCTGCCAACCCCGCACGGCAGCGGCCTCGGGCTCAGAGCGGCTGATTAATTATGAAATGCCCAAGGGGAAAGCTGCTGGCAGGAGACAGGGATGGAGGCACCTCCCCACTCCCCAGCACCTGGCATCGCGTCCCCACACCTCAGCACGGCTCTGGCACGTCAGATGTGCTTGTGCTGAAACGGGACATGAGCTCTGCGCTTCACAGCGAGCTCCTGACTTTTAATCAACCCACAGAGCTTCACCCATCCTTAATTACTCTGCACTCGCTGCCTCGGGGGGACAAAGGCAAAGCTAGCACAGGTGCCACTGCAGGGACGGGGACACTTGCACGCTGGCTCCCCTTGTGCCCTGACCAGTGACCCCACTGTCCCACTGTCCCCACAGCGCTGGAGAAGGGGGCTCTGGGGAAGCACTGAGCTGTCCCCTGCCACCCTTGCCCAGAGAAGCTGTGGCTGCCCCATCCCTGGAAGTGTCCAAGGCCAGGCTGGATGGAGCTCTGAGCAACCTGAGATAGCGGAAGGTGTCCCTGCCCAGGGCAGGGAGTGGAGCTAGAAGATCTATAAGGTCCCTTCCAACCCAAACCATTCCATGATTCTGTGATGACTCTGTGATTCCTCCCCRCGCCTCTGACCAGGTCTGTCCAACTCCCACCCCTGGTCCAGGGTATGTCCCAGGGATCCCCACAGGAGAGGGGCACAGGRCRAGGGGAGCCGGAGGTTGCAGGCCCYGTGTTCACTCACCACGCTCCATGCAAACGCAGCTCTTCCCTCCCAAAACTGCGCCAATATTCCCTGCAGGAATGTGGGTGGTCAGAGCCTACCATACAACAGGGAGAAAGAGAAGTCAGAGGAACTGCTAGAAAAAACACTAAGTATCTTCAGAAAATATTTTCCCAATCCACACGCCAAACCCAAAGTCTCAACAAGCTCCATTCTTGCACGCACAAAGATCAGGATCTGCAAATAAAAAGTTGTTTCTGCAAGAGAAACCCCAAAACCTCAAATTTGCTTGAGAAACAAATCAAAGTGTTTTATTTCRCCATGCAGCAGCAGCAGCAGCAGCCCCGGGGCTGGAGGCACTGCCTGAGGGCAGGGCAGTGGGGACAGAGGTGCCACTGCTCAGGCTGCAGGCAGAGAGGGGAGAGGGGACACCCTGCACCACCTCCTCCAGTCCCTCTGCTCATCCTTGTCCTGCTTCCTGTGGCTCCCTCAAGTCCTGAGCACGGACCAGCCCCAGGATGTCCAGCAATGCCCAGCCAGGCTTGGCACAACAGATGCCACAAGGGCAAACATTTGGCATCTCCATAAAGCCAGAAACTTTGGGCRGCACCAGCACCCACTTCAGCAACGGATGCGTTCGTGGCCTCCCACTCCCAGCCCGTGATCCTGCCCAGCCCCAGCAAGGATGGGCACTGGCCCCCCCAAGGCCTGGCACGGGAGAAGCCCTTGTGAAACCACGGGTGGAAGAACCGGAACCCGGTCCTTCCGAGCCTGCGCCGCTCCTGCCTCGTCAGCCAAACCACCCCGCACCGCGCATCCGAGCGCCTTCCTGTCTGCTCGGCCCAGCCGGGAGCTGCTCCTCTGCTGCCACTCGCATCTGCAGCCGCTGGGCCACCAAGCCCTGTGCTCCGTGTCCCTTCCCTGCTCCGTGTCCCTGCCCTGCTCCATGTCCCTTCCCTGCTCCTTGTCCCTTCCCTGCTCCTTGTCCCTTCCCTGCTCCGTGTCCCTTCCATGCACGCTGCCCGTGCCCTGCTCCGTGTCCCTTCCCTGCTCCGTGTCCCTCCCCTGCACGCTGCCCACGCCCTGGGTGCCGCCCGGCCACGCTGGCCGCAGCCAGCTGTGAGCACAGCTGTCCAGGGGGGCTGGCTGCTCTCCCACCCCGCTGGCAGCCCAGCCCCTGCCAGCCACAGCCGCTCGCACCGCAGGATCCCTCCCAGCGCCGAGCAGGAGCGCTGGAAAAGCCCCAGCTGCCTCCCCTGCYCCAGCACAGCAGCCGTGGCTCCGGAGCCCACGTGCCCGCGGTCATTCCTCCATGGAGAAGCACCTGGACGCTGCGGCCCCTGCAGAGTGCCCAGGCTCAGTCTGGGGTCAGGCCTGGGAACGTGCCATGGGAAGCAGCCGCTTGCTTCACTTCCGAGCGCCGCGGGTTGAGCAACCCCCGCTGCCGCTCTTGTTCGCTGTCCCTGGGAGGGGACAAGGGGCTCCTGCGGCAGGGCCAGCCCCAGCCACCCTCCCGCCTGCCCCCGCACCGCGGGGCACCACAGCGCGGACTGGGGACGGAGAGGGGACAAAGGCGTCCTTCACCTTGAGAGAGGATTTCTCTGAGAGAATTCCTGCAGGAATTCTGGAGGCAGGCAGGGGTTTAGAATGACACTAAAGGCTTGAAAATGGAGTGAACCAAAGCAGGCAGCCAACACCAGGACAAGCTCCTCCCGCGTTCTGCACGCCCGCTGCCTGCAGAATCCGGGGGGAACGTGCTCGGCCGAGGCACGAGGCTGAGCTTCCTCAAGGCATCACAAATCYGTCAGAAGGCACATCTGCACAGTGCCAAATAAAACCACCTGCTGGGGTTTGTTTTCTCTCTCCAAAAATCTTCTTGACAGTCCCTGCATTTTAACAGCGCTCCTGCCATCCCACACATCCCCGAAGGCTCGGCGTATCCGTAATGCAAACCGCCTTTCGAAAAATCTCCTTAAAATAGCGACAGAAATTACTAATACAGTTTGTAAAACCTACAGGCAGTGGATGGCAGTGGCACGAGCCTGCCCATGCTGGTGAGCCCACCCGTGTCCTGCGGAGACCCCAGGCCCGGCCTAGCACATCCCCCCGCAGTGATGCCCCCAGTGCCGGCTACTGCGGGCGATGCAGGGGAGGACCCGCACAGCGCCCAGCTCAGCCCCTGTCCCCACATTCCAGGCTGCCTGCCCCGTGTGAGCCCTGCAGACCCTCGGTCCCTGCGGGCACCGCAGCACAGCTGCTCGTGCCGTGCCACACGCAGCAGCCTCGGGGCCCCAGCTGCCGCCGCACGCGATGGCAAACCCCGCTCGCAGGAGCCCGCGCTGGCACCTGACAGCTCCCCTCGAGCACCGCGGCGCTCCCACAAAACACATGGCAAACCTGGGAACCCGTCGGCACCAATCGTTCCCATCTCCCCACTCACCCTCACTGGGTGGCCGAGCAGAGGGAGCAGCAGGGCTGTGCCGAGGGGGACTCGCCTCCCAAAACTGAGTCCAAGCAGCCAGCAGGGACTGGCAGAGGGAGGAGTCTGAAGGGGTTTCAAGCTGTGAGATGATTTTTGGACAGAGCCTGAGCGTGCAAACAAACACAGCGAGGGACAGAGCAAAGGCCTGTGTGATGCAAACCATCCCCTGCCTGCAGAGGAGGGCGGCCCCGCTCACGCTGCCGGCCCTGGGGACACGGTGCTGGCCGTGCCGGGGACTCCGCTGCCAACAACTCCAGCCGCGAGCCCCGAGGAACTTGAGCTTCCTAGGGACACAGTGCGGATGTCACATCCCTGGCACACAGGGCACAGCTGAGTGACACATGGGCACGGTCAGGAGAGCGCCAATGCTTAGGGTGGGCTGCGAGGTGCTCAGGACTCCGTCTGCACCCCTGCCAAGGGACCCGCACCCCACGGCCGCCCCGACCTCGGTGCTGCCAGCACCTCTCGAGCCTCAGCAGAGGCTGACGCTGCCTGAGACCTGCAGGTGTAGCCTCTCACTGGTCACCCACCCGCCCAGGCCCCCATGGCACCGGCCACCACTCTTGTCCTGGCAGAGGAGGGCGGTCCTGATCCTGGATCAGCTCTGGACACCCGGACAGACAGAAGGACAGCCCCGGCCCGTGGGTGCCTCTGCCTACAGCGATGCTCAGGCTATGGGGGCACGGCCAGCGTGGGGCTGCCAGAGGGGTGCCAGGGGAGCGCGGCGAGGGGACCGTACGCCAAAGCACCCTGTGCTGAGCACCTTGTCCCACCTACTGTGCATCCTGCACCATTTTCTGTGCACCCAGAACSCTACACCGGGCACCCTGCACCGCCCCACAAACCCAGCAACCCCCCACAAACTCAGCAACCTGCATCATGTTCCGTGCACGGGGCACCCTGCACCAGGCACCCTGCACCCAGCACTGCTCCGTGAATGCAGCACCGAACATCCTGCCCCGAACACCCTGCGCAGTGCATCCTGCCCCTAACACCCTGCACCCAGCATCACTCTCTGCACCCAGCACCGAGCATCCTGCACCAAACACCCTGCACCGAGCATCCTGTGCTGGGCACCCAGCACTACTCTGAGCACCCTGCGCCGAACACCCAGCACCGAGCGCGGCTTTGATCACCCTGCACTGAGCATCCAGCACCGCGCCGCGTCCCCAGCACCGAGCACCCAGCCCCGTTCCGATCACCCGCACGGGTGTCCCCAGCACGGCGCACCCCGCGCCCCCGCACTGCGCACCGAGCATCCCCCGCCGCTCCGCGCCCCGTCCGCTCCGCCGGCGCCACCCACCGAGCAGCGAGCCCTGCCCGCGATGCCGTCCCGCCCGCCGGTACCGGGCACCGCCCGCCGCCGCTGTCACCTGCCGGCGGGGCTGGGGCACGCGCGGCGGGGGACACGCGGCGGGGGGGGGGACAGGCGGGGCCGGGCAGCCCCCCCCCCCCCCCCTCCCCCGGTGCCCCCCGCACTCACCGGGGCCGCCGCCGGCCCGAGCGGCGCGAGACGCGGCGACGTCACGCGCACGCGGGGCCGGGATCCCCGCCCGCCGCTCCGCGCGTGCGCCGCGCGCCCGGGCCCCGAGCGGCACCGGCGGCACCGAGCCCGACCCCGAACCTCGGCCCGAGCCCCTGCCGGTGCTGCTGCCCCTGCCCGTGCCCGTGCCGGTACCGGCCGTGGCCGCGCAGCCGTCCCCGCGGGGTCCCGCTCCCGCCGCGCAGCGCGCCGCCCGCCGCCGCACCGTTAGCCCGGCCCCCGCCCGGTCCCGCTGCTGCCCGCGCGCAGCGCCCGGCAGCGCTACCGCCGCTGCTGTCGCTGTAATGAATCACCGCCGTCGCTAACTAGCGGCGGGGAGCGCAGGGCAATGCCACCCGAGGTGCCCCAGCGGGAGGGAACGGGATGGGAAGGAGGAATGAGGCCGAGGAAGTGCCCGATGGGGAGGGCCAGCGTCCGAGGGGAAAAAAAGACTTTCTGAAAGTGAATCGGTCTGTGATTGACTGCAGTTTCGGCTGTTAATTAGTGCCCAGGCGGATCCCACCGGCAGGGCCGCAGGACCCCCCAAACCTCCCCACCCCGCAGGCGTGGACAGAGCCACGAGCCTCCCACGGTGCCACCGCTCCCGGGCCACCCCGAGCCCCCCAGCCCAGAGGGTCCCCGCGGGGGCTGGTGCGGACAGGCTGCAGAGCCTCCTGCCACCCCCTTCCCCTGCACCGAGGGTCTCCCGCATGGGGAGGTCCTGCCTGAGACCCAATCCCCCGGGAAAGCCACCCTCCACCGCGTCCCACCCGGCTCCAGCACGAGGCTGGCACCGCCCAGGCGAGCAGAGCGTCCCCCGGCCGCGTTCATGCACCACCGACCCCCGAGCAGTTCTAATCTTCTGTTTTTTTTAATTTGCCTCACAAGGTAGAGTACATCCAGGGAATGTGCAATGTACAAGGAAAGTGCTGGGCAGGCGAGCGCGAGGGGAGGCGGGGGTGCCCCACGGGGCCCGGGACTCGTAGCTAGCAGGCGGCACGCTCAGTCGGAGGGCGCGTCGGGGGTGACGAAGGTGCCCTTCTGGTCCCACTGCATGTCCCGGATGCGGCGGATGGACTGGATCTGGGGCTGGAAGGCAGACCACTCGTTCCAGTGTCGGAAGTCTCCGGTCTCAAAGAGGTACTGGTAGCCTCTGTAGCCAGGGTACTGGTACCCGACCCAGCTGCGGGAAGAGCAAACACAGGGTGCCTGAGCGGGGTTGGCTGCTCAAGGCAGCAGTGAYGCGGCCGGGGGAGCCGGCAGAGCCTCCCTGCGCTGGGCACCAACCCCTGGGGGGACGGGACACRCCGCCAGAAACAGCCACACCACCCGAAACAGCAACGCCACCCAAAACAGCCACCCGGGAAGGACGGGGAGCCTGGCCCGAGGCAGCCACCACTGCAGCCCGGCTTACGTTCCACTGGGCACCTGCACGCTGCCCACGCGGTCGCAGAAGCCATAAGCCCAGAGGCTGGGCACGTCGTCCTCCTGGATTTCCATCTTGTTGCCCTTGAAGTCAGCAGACTCGTAGAGGGAGATTTTGTGGTCCTCAGCCTCCTGGAGAAGACAGAGGGAGGGCGCTGGGCGGTGTGGCCGCGGCCCTGGAGCTCCGCGGCAGTGAGGCACCAGCAGCACAGCCCGGCCCCGGGCAGAGCCCACCGCTGCTCCCTGCTCCCAGCCACTCACCATTTTGATGGGACGCATGGACATGAAGCAGTCGCTCCGGTAGCTGCTGGACCAGGTGTCCCAGCGAGGGTACTCGCCCTTCTCCAGGATGAACATCTCCCCGCGCATGTTGGCCTGCTCATAGGCCACCCAGCTGGGGACAGGGGGGCAAAGAGCGGGTCAGGGGCCGCCCAGCAGCTCCCCTCCTGCCCAGCCAGCCTGCAGGAYGCCGGAGGGGTCTCCCAGCATCCAGAACGGCTGTGGGAGCCGGGAGTGGCCCCACCACCCTGCTCCCGCCTTTCTCCCAGCCCAGGCACTGTGGACGTGCAGAGCCGGCACCGATGCGAAGTGGAGCTCCTGGCTGGAAGCTCCCCGGTGTGTGTGTCCAAACCTGCAGCAGGCACCAGCTCCTGTGCCTCAGCCGGAGAGCAGCAGGATCCCGGGCAGCAGTGATCCCCACACGCTCGCAGCGCAGAGTCAGCTCAGGACTCTGTTTTCCCCCTGCCCGGGCTGTGTAATCCTGGCACGCCCGCACGCCTCGCTGCTCCAGCGCCAGCCAGTGCTGGCAGCCGGCCCACGGCGGGGCTGGGGCTCTCTCAGCTGCAATGTCACCTCTTCAGCAGAGCCACGAGSTGCTGCGGCGCTGGTAATGTCATGGGCTTGGGGCTTCAGAAGCCCCCAGCACCACAGCAGTCCTGCCTTTGCTGCTTCCCCTTTCCCTGCAGAACGGCTCTTCCCGCAGATGCCAACAGAGGTTTTCCTGCTGGCAGGAGACGTGTTCGGGTACCCCAAGCTGCACAGCCTCGCACTAACTGCTAAAGCTCAGCTTGCCTGACTTTGCTTTTGTCTTTCCCTAAGATCATTTTCGGACGCAGAGTCCCACCAGTGCCTTCCAAGAAGCCTATGAGGACCCCAATGACACCCAAGTTCTCTGTCCTCCCAGTTTCACCCTTTCTATATCTACTGCAGCTTCCCCGGTGTCACATCTGAGCTCCTTCCAGGCTGCTCCATCCCCCTTTCATTTCAAGAAGAGCTGGATATTCTGGGTTCCTAACAAAAAAGTCATTGGTGCTACATGGTGTCATTCCAGGTGACCACAGGTCACCCTCCTGTTCCTTCAGGGATGCTGTCAGGGACAAGCCGTGTCCTGTGCATCCTGCCCACAGCACTACCAGCCCCCCTGCATTCCCAGGCACGCCGTTTCCAGCTGGGCATGGAGCGGTGGGATGCTCTTTCAACATGGAGATCATCCGTCTGCTCAGTTATCTGCTTTGGGGATCGTTTTTGTCCCTGCCTGTGTCAACTGTTCCCACGGCTGTGAGACTTGCCCAGCCCCCTTGTTGCTGCTCGGCTGCCTGGTGCAGGCAGGCGTGTGGGGCTGCCTGCCCGCCCTGTCCGCCCTGCCTGCCCTGCCTGCTCCAGCCTGGTCCAAGGCTCCCACCTCATTTCACCTTGGCTGCTCTGAAATCCACAGGTTCCTTGCATTCYGTGGACAGCTCCAGGTGGCCGATCTGACGGAGGCCTTTCCTCAGCCCTTGGCTTTTCCTCTGGTGCCCTTTGCTTTGCAGGTGGCCCTGGCACCCTTCACCCCCTTCCCGGCCCTCCCGTCCTCCTCGAAGGAGATCTGGGACCCACACTCTGCTCCTGTGCCCTGCTCCGGGTGGCAGGGAAATGCCCTGCACGTCACCCTGCGCCCAGGGTGCCCCCAGGGCCGCGTCCCCGCCTGCAGGGGCATCCCCAGGGGCACGGCCCCCTCCGTGCCGGGGTCACTTACGGTCCAGAGGTGACAATGACACTGCGCACCCGGTCGAAGCCGCGGTCAGCCAGGTTCAGGCACTCGGTGGTGAACTCCATCTGCCTGCCCTGGAAGTTCTCCTGGTCGAAGACGACGATCTGAGGGTACAGAGAAAGGGTTGGATGGGGACAGGCATGCTCTGGAGGGTGGGCTGGTGCTGTGCGACCCTGCATGCCTGAGCCCACTGCTCCTCGTGTCCCCCTCGGCTCTCCAAGCGTTCCTGCAGCTTCTCAGACCTGGTGCCCGCCAAGCCGAGCTGGGCTGTGTGCATGGACAGCCCCGTCCCAGCGGGGGCTGAGCACGGGAAGGCTCCTCCCAACAGCTGTCCCTGCTCCAAGATGGCCTCATCCTGCCCCGGTTTTGCTGCTGCTGATGCCCACGCTGGTGGGAAGGAGCTGCTTCTCCAGGTGCTGTGGCCTCCTCTGCCTGGCACGGTGTCACCGGAGCCCTCGCATCACTCACCCCTGGTGCCAGCCCTGCTGCAGCGCCTCGGTGGCATGCTGCCCTGGCATCCCTGTGGCATTTCAGTGCTGGCCCTGTCACCCCCAGTGTCCCCTCCACCCCCCCACAGGACCCCTGCATGTGGAGGGTGACCAGAGGGGGAGGTAGCTGCAGCCAGCCCTGACACCACGACCCAGGGGAGAGCACTTCCAAAGACTGTGGTCCCCAACAAGCCATCCCGGCCAAGGGACCCTCAGACTGTTCCTCCTGCAGCAGCTGCCCAAATCCCATGCGGGAAGGGATGGCATCATCCACTCTTCCACACTCCTTCCCTCTAGAACAATCTCCTCCTGCCCCAGAGGTGCTGCCCCTGTCCCTCAGCCCGGACCGTGTCCCTGCGTGTGGGGACCCACAGGGCTTACCCTGAAGGCTTCTGGGGAGGGCTCCTCGCCCTTGCTGTTTGCGACAGGAGCAGGATCGAGGGATGGAGTTGGCGCAGGAACCGCCTTCTCCTTCTCCTCTGCAGCCTGKCCGGGAGCAGCGGGTTTTGTGGTCTCAGACATCGCGGTGGTGGGCTCAAGTCTGTGGCAGGGCACCAGCAGCAGGTTAGAGCGAGGTGTAGATGTGGCACCCACGACCTGCCCCAGGAACGGTTACATCGGGATGGGGGCTCTCAATGGGGTGGGTGGGCAGGGCCAGGCAAGGACCTACTGGAAGGTTCTCCAGCAGGCA
This sequence comes from Amblyornis subalaris, assembly GCA_018881555.1. Lineage (NCBI taxonomy): Eukaryota > Metazoa > Chordata > Aves > Passeriformes > Ptilonorhynchidae > Amblyornis > Amblyornis subalaris. Next base: position 8,302,350 of record JACAXG010000023.1, read on the forward strand.
CAGGTCCTTGCCTTCACCAGAAGGATCACAGGAGGTCTTGGGGTCAATACTCTCCTTCTGTGGTCGGGAGAGCCCTGAGCATGGTCCCACCACCGTGGGGGTGCCCAGGGCTGGGGCCTGATGCTGTGCCAGGCACTGGGGCCGTCCCGCACGGGGTGCGCCTGGGAGCCCGGGGGGCACCGGTGCAGCGTGTGAGGGGTGGGAAGGGGACAGCCCCGGTCTGCTGAGGCCCTGCAGCTGGCACCCTGCTGTGGCACCCCAGGTGAGTGTCACCAGCGGCTCCCCGGGGAGTGGAGGGCGGTGGGACGCTGAGCACCGAGGTGCTCCCAGACGTGACGACCACAGCGGTGGCCACGGCTTAGACCCTGAGTTTCCCTCTCCCCACCTCGGGTCCGGCTGCAGCCCGGTGCCCGGGGACTTTGTCCTCTTACCTGGGCAGCTGCTGCTTCTTGTTGGAGTGAGCGGGCTTGTGTTTCGGGGCGCCGCGAGGCCCCCACTTTATAGCCTGGCAAGGGCAGACCCCCGGGCGGGCGCACAAAGGAACTGCCAGCTCATCAGTGTCTGCGCGGCCGCCCAGTCATCACATCCTGCAAAGCGCTGGGCGAGCTGGAAGCCTCTCCCCGGCCCCGTGCCCAGCCGCTGAACCCAGCACTTTCCTTTGTGCCCCCGGCACAACAGAAGACCTGACCGTGCCACTTTGCAGCGCGCCCGGCACCCGCTGCCCCGCGTGCGGCCGCCCCGGCAGGGCATATATAGCCCTGGCACGGCCCGGCCGGCGCCGGCACCGGCACAGGCACCGGCACAGGCACCGACACCGGCACCGGCACACGTCCCCTGCCCCGCGCCCCTGTCCCGCGGGGACACCCCGCTCCCGTGCCGCTGCCGCCGTGCAGGGTGCAGCAGACCCGCCGTGCCCAGCCCGCAGCCGCGCTGCGCCCGTTTCTCCCCTCCCRACACTGAACATCTCGCTCTGAACATCACTCCGTGCCCGCAAGCGCCTGCAGCGCTGCCCTGGAGATGCCAGGAAGGGAGACCTGAGTGTTCTGAAATGCTTCAGGAGTGAGGGTTTTTCCAAACGATGTGTAATCGAAGCTGACACTTTTCGAAACACCTGAGTGCCTGAAATCGGCATTTGTTCTCCTTTGGGAATGTCCCTTCTCACTGGCAGGGCTGTTCCTTTGCTTTTTAGCCCATTTTCCCCGTGCTGTGCTCACCCTGTTCCACCACCGGTTCTGCCACCACCACACTCACGGTGCCGAACCCCACGCAGGGTTTTGGGGCACCGGCTCTGTCTGACTGGTGCGCGAGGGTCACAGGGTGGCTGGTCGGGGACACGCTGGCACTGGTCCCAGTGATGGTTCAGCCTCTGGTACCACATCTCCTGCACCCCATGGCACCTCGGGGGGACCTTCCCCTGCGTCCCTCTGAGCCTCTGATCAGCTCCTCTCCCCCTCCACAGCCCTGCCCAGCACCCCCAGGTTCCCGCAGCGTCCAGCACCAGCGGTACCTGGCCCGGGGGTGTGCGGGCAGAGGGCTCAGAGCCCCGCGTGTTGCCCTCAGCTTTTGTTCCCCTCATGTGTCACCCAGCAGTGGTGGGATCCAGCTGCACCCTCGGGGCTATTGCACAAAATCCCGAACAAAAAGAATGTATTGATCTCTTCTTTTCCCGAGGTTTTTCAGGAGCTGTGCTGTGCCCGTGACTGAGTGCAGGGTCTGCTGCCCCGCTGCCCTGGGCACTGCCCCAGTCTGGTTCTCACCTTTATGCTGGGCGGTGTTTCATGATTCACGATTTCAATTTGCACTCATTTCCATGGTTTTTACCCAGATTTCTAATTTAATCTGCCGTTTCTTCGTCYCAGAGCCAGGGTGGGTGTTCTACCTGTGCTGCCTCCTCTGTGCATTTTGGGCATTAATCAGCAGGTCTCACCCACCCCCTGCTCCTGACTCTGCTTTCCCTCCCCATCCCCAGCACCTTTGGGCCTGGATATTTGGAAACCATCTCGGAGGGACGAAGCTCTGCTCCTGGTGGCTGCTCCAGGCTGCTTTGCTCATTACYGAGCACTCAGCGGCCCCGTGGCGTTCCCTGAGTCCGTGCTGTGTCAGGGCTGGCAGCAGGAACCTGTCCTTGGCGGGTCCTGAGCCCCCCAGATAAAATCTCTGCCCTCCCATGGGCCCTCCCTGTCCCTGGCTGCAGGTGCCCTGTAAAGCCGCTCGCTGCACCATCCCCCTCCAGCACGACGGTGCCCGTGGGTTGGGCAGCTCCAGCACAGCGAAGAGCTGCCCGGGCAGCAGGCGGCCGGAGCTGGCACAGCGCGGCTGCAGAGGGCACGGGCACGAGGGGCTGTGCTGCCCTGGTGAGTCCTGCTGCCCGCGGAGCTCTCGCTGCTGTGTCCCTGCCCGGCACGGAGCGGCACCGCGGGGACACCGCCCACAGCCCGGGCTCCAATGGGCACGTCCCGGTGCCAGGACACGGCGTGGAGAGCGAGCGAGTGGTGGCCACCGTGCTGGTGGCCAGCGCAAGCTGAGTTTAGCTCAGGCCACAGCGAGAGGCTGTGCCAAGAGGGCTTTTGCTGGGGTTGCAGGTGGCAGGGGCAGCCTGCCCAGCCCCGCTGTGCCCGGGGGCAGCCGGTTGCGTTGAGCCTCCCTGGCTGCCGAGCGCTGCCTCCCCCGGGGTGCCCAGGGCTCACAGGGCTGCGGCTGCATGGAAGGTACTTTGGCTCAGCCACCTGGCAGTTGCTTGGTAAATATTGTCCCAAAATACAGCATTCCCTGGGAACATGGGTTTTCCCATTTGGCCCAATAGCCTGCTCCAAGGGGCAGGCTGGGCGGGTGCCTCTGCCTGGCCTTTGGAGCCCTACACTCTCGTGGCACCTCCTCGGGATGATCTGTGAGGTGTGTGGGCCACYGTGAGCAAAGCTGAAAGCTGTTTATGTCCCCAAAATGCGAGTGCAGCAGAGCCTTCCCAGCACACACAGGCAGGAGGCTGCTGCAGCACTCCCCAAATCATGACCTGCACCCCCAGTCCCTCCATACCTTTGCAACCCCCTTGACTTCCCATGCCCCTGGTCCCCACTTGTTACGGTGTCCGTGGCTGTTGTGTGCCCAATCTGCAACGAGCTGCCCTGGATTTCAGGGAGACCTGCTCTGCCCTCACAGGGAGAGCAAGTGGAGACGTGTCCTTCCTCCCACTTCCCAGAAATGGTTGAGGAAACCTCCCCGTGCCCCCCGAGCAGGCAGTGCTGCCCACGGGCAGGAGGGGCACTGCCAGAGCAGGGACACAGCCCCAGCCCAGCCCCACGGCAGAGAGGGCACACGGCAGGAGGGCACTGGCAGCCCCTGAGGGCAGTGCCCGGGCTCTGGAGCTGTGGGGCTGGGGGTCAGAGCCCGTGCCCGGTGGGCTCGCTCGACGTCCCGGCTCATCAGCRTCTCTGACACGGCGCCTTTGTTCTGGCCGGTCCCTCCTCCCCGCCATGTGCTGAGTTAGGGGTTTCAGTAATGCTCCCCTGGGCTCTGTCTCTATCTGGAGGCTATAAAAACCCAGCCGGAGGCTGCCGGACATGTCACCTCCCTGGGCACCAGTGCCTCTCCCAGGTAAGCGCCGGAGCCTGGGGCAGCTGCCCCGTGCCCGTGGCTGGGACCTGGGAGCGAGAAGTCACGGGAACGTGTGGAGGAGCATCCAAGATCTGGGACTAGACTCTGCCTCGGCACAGGGAGCCGTGGTGGGGGGTTGGGGGTTGGGGCTGGAGGATTGGGGCTGTGGCTGGCGGTGGCGGTGGCAGTGGCAGGGTGTTGATGCTCAGCGTGGGCACGCGGCCACCTCCGCAGCGCTCCCAGCTCAGCACTGCCCTGCCTGCACCGCCTGCCAGCGCCGGGGCTTTGGCTCAGGGAGCTGCCAGAGGGAGGAGGAGTCTCCCCGGGCACGGGCAGTGATGTCTGCCAGGGCCAGGTGCCCACTGGGCCAGGTGCCCACTGCTCTGCATGGCCCAGGTGGCAGCTCTGAGTGGGCAGGGAGAGCCCGGCCCATGTTTTTCATCTGTTCCAGCACGGAGCAACCCCCTTGTTACCCACCACGCTGTTGGTGAGGGGATGTGCATGGGCTCCTGAGGGCATTTTCATCTGGGCAGAGGGGCAGCTTTAACCGTTCCCTTCCCCTGTGCTCTGGCAGAGCCATCATGAGCCAGCGCTGCAAGAAATCCTCCGGTCTCTGGAAGGTACAGGAGCCTGGGCARGACCAGCACCGTGCCCTGTGAACACCCGGGAATGCAGCTGCAGCGTCTGCTCGGGGCCTCGGCACCCCCAGAGCCCCCTGACTCCCCCTGTTTCCCCCAGATCGTGGTGTGGGATGAGCCTTTCTTCCAGGGCAAGAAGCACGAGTTCACCACCGACTGCTACAGCACTCCGGAGCACGGCTTCAGCACCGTCCGCTCCTGCAAGATCGAGAGCGGGGCGTGAGTGGGGGTCCCGGGGCACTGCCACCCCACGGTGCTGCGGGACCCCACGGATAGAGGGGGGTTGGAGGACAGAGGTCTCCAGTGCCTTTTGCCACCCGAGCCGAGGGGCCGCCTCCTCCGGGCACCGCTGGGCGCAGCGAGCACGGCCCCGGCTGTGAGAGGGGCGGTGGGCACCCCGGGGGTCTCACCCCTCCCGCCCCGGCAGGTGGGCAGGCTTCGAGCACTGCGGCTTCCAGGGGCAGCAGTTCGTGCTGGAGCGCGGCGAGTACCCGTGCTGGGAGGCGTGGAGCGGCAGCAACGCCTACCACGTGGAGAGGATGTGCTCCTTCCGCCCCATCGCCTGCGCCGTGAGTGCCGCGCCCGGCTTGCCCCGCGGGGCACGACCCCGGCGCCCACGCTGGCCGCGGGCCGGGGAGCCGGGCAGGGCGGCCGTGCCAAAGCCGTGCCCCTCTCGGCCGCAGGACCACGGACGGAGCAGGCTGATGCTCTTTGAGCAGGAGAACTTCCAGGGCAAGCGGGCAGAGATGAGCGACGACTGCCCCTCGCTGCCCGCCYTGGGCTGGGGCAGCAGCACCGTGGGCTCCTTCCTCGTCCGCTCCGGCGCGTGAGTACGCGGGGCTCGCAGCCTGCCCGGAGCCGGCGCCGGGGCTCGCAGCAGAGCAGAGGATGCTCCGGCAGCTGCCGGGCCCCTCCCGCTGCCCGGGGGCTCCGCGGTGCCGCCGGCCCCGAGCCAGCGCCGCTCTCTGCTCTGTCGCAGGTGGGTCTGCTCGCAGTACCCGGGCTACCGGGGCTTCCAGTACCTCCTGGAGAGCGACAGCCCCGCGGGCGAGTACAAGCACGTGCGGGAGTGGGGCTCCCACGCGCAGACGGGCCAAGTCCAGTCCATCCGCAGGGTCCAGCAGTGACCGCGGTGCCGGAGCCCCCGCGGCCCGGGCTCCGTCTGTCCCGCGGGGCGGCGGCCACAAAGCTCAATAAAGGCTCGGTTGTCCAAGCGGCGCTGGCAGTTGGGGACGGGGGCCCTGGGGCTGCGTGGCCGGGAGCGATGACGTGCCCGGGGGCAGAGCGGGGGCTCTGCAGGGGCAGGGATGGGGTGAAAGGGAATTTTTTTGTCCGGCTGCAGGCTCAGGGGCTCTGCAGGACCCCCACATCCCGCAACCCCACAGACACCATCCGCTCCGCCAGCACCTGCCAGTGGCTGGAAGGAGCTGCAGGATCCAGCAAGCTGCAGGTGCACACTCTGCACCTCTCCCCGCATCCATGCACACCTCTGCACCCATCCCGGCACTCCCGCACACCTGTACACACCCCTGCACCCATCCCGGCACCCATCCCTCACTCCCGCACCCCCACTGTGCAGCCAAAGCAGGAAATGCAGCAGGGAAAGGCTGGTCTGGAAAAATTCCTCAGGTCAGAAGAGCTCTGGAGAAAAGGTTTGATGTCGTGAAAATGTCCCATCCATGACATTTGCAGCAGCAGGGCCACCAGCGGAGGGAATGCTGCCCAGGAAGGGATTCTCTCCGCAGGAAACCACAATTAAAAAGGCAAAATAGAAGAAAAAACAGAAAGTTTTGGGATGGGCTGAGTGAAACCCTCCTGCGCCCCGGGGCAAACCCGTCCGGGGCCGGCAGCCAGCGAGACCCGAGGAGCGGAGCTTCCCGTCCCCTCCACGGCCACAGCTGGGGGCGACCCCCATGCTGGGCACCCCCCCCGACCCTGCCCAGCCCCAGAGCCCCGGGAGGATGCCAGCGGCCGGGAGCGAGGCCAGMCATAGCCAGGCACGGTGGGCAGCTGGCGGCGGGACCGGGGGTCCCCAGGGACCCGGCGGGGACCTGGAGAACAATGCGGAAGCCCAGCAGCTGCACAGCTCTGCGGAGGGGCTGTCACAGTCCCCGGAACGCGAGGGGGGCTGTCCCCKGCGTGGGGGGCTGTCTACGGACAGGGATGTGTCCCCAAGCCGGGCTGGTCTCTCTGCCGTCCGACCCCCCAGAGCCCGGCCACATCCTGCCCACCGTGTCCCCGGGGGTGTGCCCGCAGCGGCCCCTGCCCAGCGCCCCGTGTCCCGTGTCCCCTGGGTGCCGCCCATGGCTGTGGGGTGCCCACGCCACCCCAAAAGGGCTGTGGGGAGCCCGTGACACCACGGGGGGCGGCGTCCCGGCAGGGGGTGACAGTGGCCTGCGCGGCGGCTGTAGCGGCAAAGGGGTCCCGGGGGTCTCCCGCAGCGGGAGCGGTGCGGGGACGGTGCGGGAGTGGCGCTGGCAGCGATGCGAGAGCAGTGCGGGAGCGGAGTGGGAGCGGTGCTGGAAGTGATGCGGGAGCGATGCGGAGCAGTGCGGGAGCGGTGCTGGAAGTGATGCGGGAGCGATGCGGAGCGGTGCGGGGGAAAGGTGACTCGGCCGCATTTCCAGCATTAAAATTTAATGCGAGTTGCAGCATCCTCCTGCGCCGTAGGTAGGGCCGGGGGGGCCGGGGGCTGCTGGAGGAGGAGTTTGCGTGGCCGCCTCTTCCTCAGGGATGCTCTGGGAAAGCTCCAGCACAAAGGAGCGGCGCGGCGGGCAGGAGAGAGCAGAGCCGGCGCCCCCCAGCCCCAGCCCGGCCCCCCGGGAGCAGGTAACGCACCGCGGGCATCGCTCCGCTCCCTCCGCACGGGGCTGGGGCGCCGGTGGGGTCTGGGGGCGCGGGGAGCCCGGGGGCCGCCCCCACCTCGGGACGGGAGAGGCGGACGAGGCCGCCCCGGCACTCGGGGGGTCCTGCGGGCACCGCTGCGGGCGGTGCGGAGCCGCCGGGCGCGGCTGCTCCCTCCGCTCCGTCCCCCCAAAACACGTCTCCCCTGTTATTCCCTGGTTATAAATAATCCCGGGAGAGACCCCGCCCCGGCAGGACCCCCTTCCTTCCCCGGGGGTGCCAGGCCGGGGCAGCCCGGGGCCCCTCCCTTTGTGAGGGTAGGGGCAGCCGCGCATCCCGGCCGCATCCCGGCCCGGCGGGCGATCCCGGGTAATCCYGGTCCGGAGGCGGCACCGGGCAGCCTGGCCCCCCCGCACACCGCCTGCAGCCCCCAGCCCCAATCAGAACTAACTGCTGCACCGCTTGTTTGTATTTTTTTTTCAGAATCCTCATCAAGGATAGGGCTCCTGCCAGGTAAATGGATTCTTGCCTGATTTTTAATGCTCCTGGGAGGATTTGTAGCCAAAATGCAGGTTTACTGCTTTGTGTCCAAACCCCTATTTTCTCCTAAAACTGGTGATCCTAGGCAGGGGTTAGAGGCGAGGCTGGGGCCAGCACCCCCAGGGCACAGCACAGCCCTTCCTCCCCCTCAGAGTTAACCTGGCAGATGCTCCCAGCTCTTCTTGCGGAGCCATTTTCTCTCCCTCATTGTCTCGCGGCCTTTTGTGTGTGCGGGTAGGTCCTGCTCGGYCAGCCAGGAGGACCCCAGAAATAATCAGGTTTTCAGGCGTTCCGGGCTTGCAGGGAGCCTCTCCCACCCTCACACCCCCCTTCTCTCGCTGTGCCCAGCCCCAGAGCTGCAGACAAAGGCGGCAGCGCCCGGCACCACTGCAGCAGCACCGGAGCTGGGGCTGTGCCGGGTGGCAGCGAGGGTCGGCAGGGCCCAGGACAGGGGTGTCTGGCCACCCCGCTGGGATCTGGGGGATCAGGGTGCCCGGATGCCACATCCCAGAGATCGTCCCTGAGTGAGGACGGCTCACGGCGGCAGTGCCGTGCCTGCTGTGCCCTCGCCTCCCGTTCCTGCCTGCAGTGCAGCTTGTGCTCCTCTCCCTCCCTCCCTCCCTCCCTCCCCACTCGAGGGGGGTTCAGCCCCCGTTTAATTGGGGTGCTCAGCCCCAGGGACACTGTATGTGCCCCCACCCCGTGTGGCAGGGGCAGCTCAAGCTCTCGGCTGGCAGTCACTGCTCACCCTGCCCAAGACGAGGGCTTAGGTGAGTCCTGTCTGCACAGAATTGTTTTTCCCTCCCTTGTCTCCTAGGATGTGCCTCATTCCCAGGCGAGAGAGGCCATCCTGCCGCGGTCACGTCCCGCCTGCCCCACGGCAGGCGCCTCCCGCTCGGATGCAGGCAGGGGATCCATTTGCCAGATGCTCAGTGGCATCTCCGCGGCCCCTTCCCGCTGCTCGGCCCCGGCAGCTGCTCTGCAAGCGCCGCCTGGCCCTGCTGTCCCCGCGGGAGGGACCGTCCTGCCTGCGGCGTGCGGGGACAATGAGCCGTGGGAAGCAGGAGCGGCGCCGCAGCTGAACTGCGGAGTCATCACGGCCCGGCTCCCCCGGGACCGCCCGCTGTCCTGGCCCGTCCGGGCGGGCAGGGCAGGGCAGGGCAGGGCAGGAGCAGGGCAGGCCACAGACGTGGGCAGGCTGCTGGCGGCAGCCACGTGTCCCCACATCCCCGAGGAGGTGGAGCAGCACCCACCGCAGCGTGGCTGCGACGGCCGGGCACCCCAGCACAACCAGTGCCTGTGGAACCGCGGGGTCCCGGTGACCCAGCCGAACCACGGGGCGGGGACAGAGGTGGCAGTGGCGGTGGCAGCAGTGGCAATCAGTCCCTGCCTCCAGTGCAGGGGTTCCAGCAGCAGGTAGGGATTGTTTGGGGCATTGCCGTCATTTCCGGCGTGGTGGTTCCTGATGCCCACCCATGCCTGGTGGCGGGTCCAGCTCCTCCACTCTGCAAGGGCACAGGGACAGGAAGGTCCCTGCCCAACCCTCCTGCCAGGCTCCTGCCAGCTGGGCTGGGCTGTGCCGAGGACGGTGCCGTGTTTCTCTCCCTTGCTGCGYTGGTTGTTTCTTTTGCAGCTGCTAATGACTGACCTGAGGTCTGTTCACACAGTCCCCTCGCGGCCTCCGCGGCGCAGAGCCACACGGGACGGGGGACATTGCACAGCACTCGCATACCTGGTGACCACAGGTAGGACCCCCAGGGAGGGGACCTGGCTGGGGACAGCTGGGAGGGCACTGGGCAGCTGGGATCAGCTTCCCTCTCTAGGGCCCGAACCCTTGAGGGCTCTCCCCAGGCCCCAGCAGGGTGCAGGGGTTCACACCATCCCCAGGGCCACCTGCATGACAGGATGTGTCCCCCACGTGTGYCCAGCAGTGGGGGAGGGGGGCGGCTGCACTGCCCAGGGTCTCACAGCATCTCTGCTCCCCAGTGCCACCACGCCGGGGSCACGGCCCCAGCCCCTGCCCGGACAGACTGACCGTGCCCGGAGGGGAGCCGGGCTCAGGAGCTGCCGTCGCCACCAGCACAGGATGCCAGAGCCGGGCCGGCCCCAGGAGAGCGCCCCGGTGCCCAGTGCTGCGGGCTGGAGCCAGGAGCCCGGCCACTGCGGGGGACACAGCCCAGGAGAGCGCGGTGGTGACACCTGAGGACACGGGGCTGCGTGTGCATGGGGTTTTCCTGCGGGGTGCTGGGAGGTCCTCGCCTCCTGCTGCTCCAGCCCAGCCCCATCCCCTTCCCTGAGCTTGGTGTAGGAGGAGGGAGAAGGGGAAGGGAGTGGGGGCGGAGCTGTGGCAGCTCCTCGTGGAGACAYGATGGCCAGAGCCCAAAGGGACCCGGTTTGTCCCCACTGATCCTGCCCATCCTTCTGGCTATCGGTGAAGTCCTGGTGCTTTCTGCTCTGGTGGTGCCGTGTCCTGGCAGGACCCTGCCTCTGCTCTGCTTGTGGAGCATCCTGGAGCGTGGGGGGGGACGCGGGCAGTGACTCCCCCTCCYGTGGCCTTTGAGGTGGCCCCGTAAGCGGATGGGACTCACAGCCACTCGGGCCCCTGTCCCCACCCAGGCAGAAGGGCTGGGGTTGAGGTGGGCTGGGGGCTGAGGGCAGACACAGCTCATGGCAGGTGTTACAGCTGTGAAGTCCAAACCGGAAGAGCGTCCCCTTGGGGACCAGAGGAGCCCGTGCTGTGGGAGGAGGTGACCCACAGGGACACAGGGCAGAGACTTTCCTGGGGGCCCTGTCCCAGCCCTGTTTCTCGGGGCATGGTGCTCCTGCCACCCTTGGAGCACTGCTCAGCCCCGTGGAGAGGCAGCTTCTGACAGGGAGGGGGTAAGCTATGGGCCACCTTTCCTCTGCCCCATGGCGTGGTGTTCCCTGCTGGACCTCCTCCTCCCTCCATGGGCACTGGGAGCTCGCTGCAGACCCAGAGCAGCCATCRTGGTCTCTGCCCCTGCAGAGCTGCCCGGAGCCTCACCGCAGGCACCCYTTCCTTCTCTGCTTCCAGCTCCTTTAGAGTCCTTCAGGCAGGGCTGGGACTGTCTTCTCCGTGCATCCCATCTCTCATCTCCCCCAGCACTGGGGTGGGAAGCACAYGTGTGGGACACACTGCTGGGGTGCTGGGTGCCTCACAGGCAGGGATCAGAGGGGCAGATCCCTGCACAGCATGTCARTCAGAAACAGATTACCTTACACAGGCTAAACCCTCCACTAACACCTTCCCAAATCTCAGCCCAGTGGCAAAGCCCAAAAACGCCTCCTGCTCTTGTGAGCCAGCGCCCTGCTGCTGACGGGCCCGGCTCTGCATGCTGCCAATATTAACCTACTAACCTGCCAGGACCCTGTGCCCGCCCTGGGGCTGCCCCGGCCCCTGGCACACGGACTAACCCACTAACCAGCCCAGCGCATGCCCTACTAACCCTCAGCCAGCCACTAACCACGGCAGCAGCGCTGGCTTTAAAGGGGAACGGAAAAGCTGGGAAAACAGGTTTGGAAGTGCCAGGCGTCGGTGCCAGGCTGCACAGGCAGGGACGGGCAGGGCAGCCCCGGCTGGGGGCAGCGCAGAGGACTGGCAGCCCCCGCCCAGCACTGGGCAGGAGTGGTGTTGGGCAGCCCCTGCCTGCACAGGCAGCAGCAGCTCTGGCTGTGGGCAGGAGAGGGGCCCAGCATCCCTGGCCATGCTGGCAGTCCCTGTCCTGGGCAGGAGAGGGGCCCAGAGGCCCCTGGCCATGCTGGCAGTCCCTGCCCTGGGCAGGAGAGGGACCAGCAGCCCCTGTGCCGGGCAGCCCTCGGCAGCACGAGGAGAGGGTTTCTCCCCGCACGCCCTGCCCGGCTCTGCCTGTGGAGCCTGTTGCTGACTAGGACCCTAAAACGGTTTTATCAGCAGAAGCTTTTCAGTTCCTTTTTAAGCCAGTAGATYTCTGTTACTAACACATTCCTGAACTGAATTAAACAAACTAACCATTGCTGCTTTTCTCTTCATTTCTCTTCCAGTGTGTGTGTCCTGCAAGGCAGCCCGGCGCCCTGCTTCTGTCACTAACCTGTACTTCTGTTCCCACTGTACTAATCCTCCCTGACTGTTTCTCCCTTGCTACTAACMACTCTCTCTGCACTTTGCCTCTCGGGTGCTGTTTGCCATGACAGGTGACGGTGGCTCCTCCTGGGCTCCTGCTCACCCACCTGCAGCCCCCGATGGTCGGTGCCGCYGAGCAGCCCCGGCTCCCATTGGGCCCCACGGGACAGAAGACGCTCAGGCTGGGGCACTTTGAAAATTTCCCTCTTGGCCTTCTGTGTTCCAGGTGTGACACAGTGAGGGAAGGAGGCTGAGTGGCCATAGGGCACTACAGACCCATGGATAATGAGCAGTTACGGCTGCGAAGGCCCAGCAAACCCAGTTTGCAAAGAGGTTCGGCCACAGAGCGAAGCCATCGCCACGAGCCTGAGCTCGGGGCTCTCCCGAGGCCCCAGGTCACCTGTCATGGGGAATGTTCTCGCGCTGCTCCCAGCCTTGGCACTCCTGGGCTCCTCTCTTCACCCCCTTTGTCTCTCCACAGTTTACCTGTGCCTGGTGCATGTGGAAGCCGCTGCTGGCAGCGTGGCCCTGACTAACCCAGCTCTGCCTCACCGCCGGRTTGGTACCTGCAGGGTGCCCCAGCCACGGGCAGGGGTGGGCACGGGGTGGCACAGGGGGCTCTGCCAGCAGGGGCTGGGGGCACRGCCTGGGCTTTGCTTTCTGTCTGTCTGTCAGCTGGATGAACGTCCCGGGCCTCTGCAGGGATGCTGCCAGGGAGGAGGCTCCAGGCCCTGGCCCACAATGTGGCTGTGGCGCAGGGGCTGGTGACCCAGGGCACTGTCAGCGCTCAGGGCTGCCACGGCCAGTGGGGCAGCACCAGCCCTGTGTGCCAGCGCAGGATGGTGGCCCTGTGCTGCTGGTGGGGACAGGCTGGCTCATGATGACACCCCAGACTRTGGCTGCAGGGACACAGCACCCCTCAACCAAGGGTCAGGGCAGCTCTGTCCGGGGGTCAGTAGGGGACAGTGTCCAGCTCTGCCTGTTCTCTCCTGGCTTTGCCTTGTGCTCACTGATCCCGTGGCGAGGGCCTCCCCAGACCTCCTGCTGGCACTGGCTGATGTCACCATCACCCGAGGGCAGCTCTCCCGCTGAGCCAGAGAGGGGTGTCCTGCGTGGTCCCATGATGCTGCCACCTCCCCTGGGCGTCCCTGTTCTGCACTAACACCAGCCTGGTCCTTTAGCTGGGGGGGTCTCTCTCAGGCTGATGGGGGTCCCCTCCCCACCACCTTTGTATCTGTCCAACATCCACCCTATCCCACTAACCACCCAACGGCCCCTGCTCCCCATGGCTGCCACCAGGACAGGTTTTTGGGCTGATGCTCCCATGTTTGATGGAAGGGGGAGGCAGGGCCCTGCTGTGGGCTGGGGCAGAGYGGGGAGCAGGGGCACAGGAAAGGGCCAGGAGGACAAGCCAGGTTGGACAGAGGGTGGGTGAGTTCAGGGCTCCTGCCCAGGTCAGGAGCACCACGAGCACTGCGTTGGGGTTGTCAGAGCTCACCATTATTAGGGACTCTCCTCTCTGCCCCACACCCCCSCCTTTCTGCTCCAGAGCAGCCTCCTTGAGCCCAGGGGACCTCCCCAGGCTGGTCCCCRAGGGGAGCCGTGGGGCCAAAACTCACCCCGATGGCCCAGAGGATGCACTGGGCAAGTGTGGCCCCACACAGACCCCTAGGCAGGGACAGGCCACCAGTGCCTGTGGGTGGCTGCTCCCCCCGCAGAGCGGGGCAGGGGGCAGAGAGGCTCCACCAAGCAGCCATTGTGCCCCTTTGCTCTGCTGCAGCACCTCGGGGCTCCCTGTCCCTGCTCCCCAATTCCCACAGCTGGCAGGAGTTGAGGAGTTGGTCTGTCTGTCTGTCTGTCCCCCTTTGCTGGTGCCCCCAGAGCTGTCTGGAGAGGGGCAYGATGTGCAGACCCCCTTCACCCGTGGGGGCAGACGTGGGGCCAGGGCACCCCAGCAGTGACACGGGCAGAGGTCCAGCCCTGGGGTGCACTGTCCTGCCGGGGCTGCCCGGGCTGTGGGAACAGCCACGGCAGGGCTGGACACTGGCATGGGCAAGGATGCTTTGGGGCAGAGGGTCCTGGGGTGGCTTCAGGAGTCCCATAGGTCGCCACTGCCCCGAGGATGTCCCCGCTGCCTGTAATGTCTACTGTGAACATGGCAAGTGTGCAACAACCCCACAGTCTTCTGTCTTTGTGGGGTGTTGGGGGCTGGGGGAACCGTGTGAGGTTGGGCTGGGGGTGCCCCAGCTCCCATGGGGACGTGGGGGGTCCAGGACAGGCCRTTCCCACCGTGGCCACCTCGGCATCCTGCTGAGCAGCCGGGGCCACTCGGGGGGTGGCGGGACAGSAGGGGTACAGACGCCCCAGGCCCTGGGTGGGCGGTGGGGACAAGGGGCTCCGTGCCGGGCAGGGCCCTCTGGGGGCGCAGGACGGGGGTCAGCCCCGGGCACCGCCGGAGGTGGCCCTGGGGGCACGGTGCCATCGCTCGGAGCGGGCAGCGATCAGCGCGGGGAGCGCAGCGGGCACGGACCCCACGCTGGGCTCCCACCCAGGACATCCGGGACACCCCCCGGGGGCCGAGCCCGGGGTCCCGGGGGGGCGGCGGGGGAGCCGCGGGAGCGCGGAGCGGGGAAGAGGCCGCCTGGGGCTGGGGGAGCTGCGGGGTGCCCGGGGGGGCGCGGGGGATGCGAAGGATGCGGGGGCTGCGGGGGCTGCGAGGGATGCGGGGGGCGCGGGGCCCTCGCCGGTGCCGGGCCCGGAGGGCGGCGGCAGGTGGAGCTCGCGCTCCAGGAAAGCCCCGGCCCCGGCTCCATCCCTGGAAGTATCCAAGGCCAGGCCGGACGGGCAAGCTGGGCTYATGGAAGGTGTCCCTGCCCGTGGCGAGGAAGTGAAACGAGATGAGCTTTAAATCCCTTAAAACCCCAACCGTTCCCTGATTCTGTGACGCCAGCCTGGAACACGATGGTCACACCGCGCGGGACGCGGCTCCCGCCCGCCCTTCTCCCGAGGGGGGGCTGGACACCCGCGGCTGTGGGAGGGGTCCCGGCTCCGTGCCCTGCGCGGCTGCTCCCCCCTGTTCGGAGCGGGGGGGCAGCAGCCGAACCGCCGCGTTCGTTTTCCCAGCGCTTTGCCGTGTCCCAGCCGCTGTCCCCAACGCGTGCGGACAGGGAAGGTGTGCGAGCAGGAGAAACGCTGCTCATCCGCATCCAGCTGCGCCCCGCTTCCGCGCAAGGGATCCCGGCATTTCGGGGGCGGCGCGGCCGTCTCTGCCACCCAGGGGCCCTGCGGGAAGGGCTTTGCCGGAGGGATGGGGAACGCCCCCAGCACCTCTCCCGAATGCTCCTGCACTGGCCACGGAGCTGCCGAGGGAGCCGCGGGAGCAGGCAGGGACCCAGCCCAGGGAGCGGGTCCTTGGCAGCCCCATGCCCACAGCTCTGCCCCAGTGCTGCTCAGCACTGCGCGGGGAGCTTCAGTGTCTCTGTTCCCAGATCTACAAATATTACATTGAAAAACCGCACAAATTTTCCATTTCCCTCCTCCCTCTCAGCCCGGAGGCAAACGCAGCTGTGCTCACCGCTGTCACACGGACCCTTGCCCAGSATTTTCTCAGATCTCGGAGCTTTATCCCGGAAAGCATCACCTTTGTCCCCATGCACCTCACAGGGACACAGCTGGGGACCGCGTTTGGTCCACCTTAACTGGGAATACTTGGGAAGTGCGGCACCGACCCCCCGCCACACGCGGCCAGCACCCCCCACGGGGACAGGGTGGAGCAGCGCCCCGGGCAGTCAGCGCGGCTGCTCCCCTCGGGCAAGGAAAAGCCTCCTTCCCGGCATCCACGCTCACTGCCTGGAATGCTCTGGTTTCCCAGACAGCTCTGTCTATTCCATACCTTGCAGCAGGCAGAGCCAGAGTCACTTGTGGAATACTGAGTGAAGCTGGAGCTGAAGGCAGCACATCCTGGCACGTCTTGGAGCAATTAAAGGATCGGTTACAGAGCTCCTTCCCGCCGCCCTTCCCTCTTCCCCCCTGCAGAACAAGGCCATGGCTGTGGCTTGGGTGGGCACCAGGATAAGGCTTTAAGCTGACAGAGGGGGTTTAGATTGAATATGAGGGAGAAATCCCGCCCCGTGGGGGTGGGGAGGCCCTGGCACAGGGTGCMCAGAGAAGCTGTGGCTGCCCCATCCCTGGAAGTGTCCAAGGCCAGGCTGGACAGGGCTTGGAGCAACCTGGGATAGTGGAAGGTGTCCCTGTCCCAGGCGGGGGTGGGACTGGATGGGCTTCAAGGCGCTTTCCAAACCAAACCTTTCTGTGATTCTATGCCATGCCGAGGGGTCCTGGATCCAAGTTTTTCTAGGAGAGACGGTGTTTGGGCTCTTCCCTCCACCAGGAGCAGCTCCAGGCCCGTGCTGCCACACTCTCATTAATATGTGGGATTGTGAGGCGATCCATAATTAGATGCTAACTGAGTTTTCTCTAAGTTGGGTGAGGGAAGGTCACCAAGGTAGGACTGGAGTCAGCTTATTGTTATTATCAATCAATAACCTATTTATTTTCCAACATTCCTATTAACCTCTGCGAGCCACTCGCCATTTCCCTATGAAAGGGCTGTGCTGCTGCTTTGCTGACTGGACAACTCTGATTGAAAATGGAGCACTGACCCAACCCCAAAGGCAGAATCCAATTAAAATCATTTTCATTTGTAGATTAATATTTTTTAACATGTTCTACATCCCTTGCTTCAGCATTTCACACAGGAGCTGCTGCCTCGTTACACGAGTGCCCAAACCAACAGTGCCATAAGAAAATAATTACAATTAATTAGACATGGAGACGATAGGACTGTCCTTTTCCAGGACTGAGGAACAGTGCCCAGCTGTGATGTGCCACCCCGTGGTGGCACTGACGGGGATACTCGTGGCTGGTGGGACAGGGCTGCTGTGCTTGGGACAGGGAGGTCGCAGCGTCCGGCTCCTTGTGCCCCTCTCCAAGCGCCAGCCCCAGGGAGGAGGGTGGGTGAGGGTCCCTGGAGGTCCGGCCTGTGCTGATGGAAGAGACCCCCAGTGATGGGCACCTCACAGGGCAGTGGGTGCCCTCCTTGTCCCCTCCCGGAGCCTGGCACTGAGCGCCGCTGAGCGCAGGGATTGCCTGATGGAGCTCGGTCTCAAGGTAAAGTCTATTATTAATAACGTGACTTTGATAATAAAAAGATTAAAATTAGGTTTATGGTTTGCCGACTGCCCTTTCCACGCTGTAATCATTCCTCATCCATATTCATGAGCCTCTCATTAGTAACCACTGCTTACAAGGCGGCTAAACAGCCCAACCCTTCAGCAGCCACCAACTCCTTAACCGCTTAACTTGCTCGCTGATTACCAACATCAAATTAACTCCGCAGAACGGATCTAATAAGCTTCCCGGTGGCTTCAAACCTCCTTGAAAATTGCTCTGATGTCTCCATGGGGCCCTATTAAAAAAAAATCCTTCCCCTGTGAGTGTAGCAGGGAGCGCATGGGGCTGCGGCTGCCGGTGCCCGGCCCGGCCGTGCCCCCGGCAGCTCCCGGGCTGCCCCCGCAGTGCCCACCGGAGCAGCCCCGCTCCGGGTGGTGCCCCTGCGCKGGGAGCGGCTGTTTGAACCCGTGAGCTGTTTTCCCTGAGCCTTCATTAAGCACTCCAACACTTAATTTGACTATTTGGTAGCTAGGGGGTTGCGTAACAAAAGAATAAATAAGAACGACCTTTCCATTTAATTACGCTTTTTAGATGTGGGAAATGCCTCGGCTCCCCGGGTGTGTGGAGGTTTGGTGACGTTTAGGAGGGAGGGCATCAGCCCGATGGTGCTGGCTCTGGTCTGGGCCAGGTTTGGGGACACCCGCCAGCGCCGGGGTGCAACAGAGGACAAGCCACGGGCTGGGGATGACACCAGGCACATAGCGGGGGGGTGGCTCCCTGGCAATTAACTCTGACGAGCGTTTCAGCAGCGGCCACGGCCATGCGGAGGAACGCCGGGGAGCGAGGGAGCCTTCATCCCCCATTGCCATGGCAACCGCGCACGGGGATGGGGAGCTGAGGGGCCCGGGGGATGCAGCCCTCCTGGTACACAGACTCCCGGCTGGGGGCACTGCCGGGACACCCCCAAACCCCCTTCTGGGGTGAGATGGATGGGCTGCACCCGCGGGGATGCCGTGGGCCCCCATCGGCCGGCCCCCCTCCTTCCCCAGCCCAGCCGGGGCTCAGGACCCGCTGCCTGCAGCCAGGCGGGATGGGAGATCCATCCCCGGGACATCCCTCGGGACAGCAGGCAGAGCTGGCTGTGCCCCCCCTCCTGGGGAAGGTGTGCAAGGTGCAAGGCTGAGCCCCAGCCCCACCCCACACCCCCAGGCCCCTGCACGGAGCCCCCCGCCCTGCCCGGTGGGGCTGATGGAATGAGCTGGGAGGCTGCARATCCCCGCACCCAGCCCGCATTTCCTGCCTGCTGGGGAGTGCKTCTTGCAGCAGGCACAGACAGGGGAGATTTAGGACGCAGGAGGTGGAGAATTTGTTCGTGCTCCTGCTCTGYGGCCCCGGGGGCTGGGAGCTGGACGGGGCAGCTGCTGGCACCGCCCCCCTGCCCTGCGTGTCCCGCAGTGAGGGACAGGGATCCTCCACTCGCTCCTGAGCCCTGGAACCCCACAACTCTGGGGTCTAATACTGTGTGTCCCCAGAGCCAGCAGCGTCCCCCTGCATGGTTAGAGGGGTCAGGGAGCAGGCTGTGTGCCCATCTCCTGCCCCAGGGTGGGCAGAGGATCCTGTAGCCCTGCTGCACAAAACCCCAGCCCCACAACCTCCCTGCCCCACTCCATCACAGCCCCACAACATCTCTGCCCCACAACATCTCTGCCCCACTCCATCCCAACCCTACAGCATCCCTGCCCCACTCCGTCCCTTCCCACACCATCCCTGCCCCAGGAGCCCCCCTGGAAGAGCCCTCAGGCTGCAGGGCGGGCAGGGGCTGGGCACACCCCGGCTGGGGCAGGGGCACATGGCCACCACCGCTGAGCAGGCGAGGAAGGGGATCCTCAGCCTTGTGCCCAGCCAGGGGAGACCTTGCCCTCTGGCCCCAGCCCAGCTCCCACATGGGGCACCTCGGGCAGCTGGAAGCCATTCTGCACCCTGGC
The DNA here is from genome assembly GCA_018881555.1 of Amblyornis subalaris. NCBI lineage: Eukaryota > Metazoa > Chordata > Aves > Passeriformes > Ptilonorhynchidae > Amblyornis > Amblyornis subalaris. The sequence continues at coordinate 8,321,240 of JACAXG010000023.1, forward strand.
CCCTCATTTTCACTCCACATCCCCTGCCCACAACCCCCCTCCCTGCATATTCTCCCCAGATTCAGGCTGATATTAAAAATGGCTTATTTCAAGCTTTCAGCCCACTTTCTCTGAAGAAAATATTTATCCTGAGCTCCATTTTCCATTTCTTTTCAATTACCCAGGGTCTGATCGGCGCCCCACAACTCTCCTCTTTAGCCATGAACACAAATCCTACTGCCTTTTCTCTTTCCGTGTATTTGCCCTTTGATTTAAGCTGCATTTTCTCCTGTTTTCATCAGTTCTGGCCCCCTCCTGCTGTATATCTCGCTGTTTATCTACTTCCCAAAGGCCTGCCCCTATTTCTCCGGCCCGGATCAATACAGCTGCAGAGCYGGCTGGCAGCTCCTTGCTGCTGCTGCCTGTAGTTTTTCTTGGGGGACTTGTCCAGTATTTCTTGTTAAGCTTCTGTCTCAGCTTGTTCCATTTCTCATTAGGTTTCAGCCCTGGCATTGTAGTATTTCTCGCATTTCCATGCTGCCYGGCGGATCTCTTGGAATTCTTAATGGCGAGGCTTAAAGCCTCCTCTTCCGTGGGCTCCCGGGTCCCCCGGCAGCTGGAGGAGCTGAGCAGCGAGACTCTCGGATGTTCAGGTGGAGGAAAGAACGTCCCTGGCTCCAAGCTGGGCCGGGGTTTCTCCTTACAAAAGGGGGTGGGGATTATTTGTGTTTTATGGCTGTTTTTCCGGGGGATGCATTTCCTGGGGCTGCTGTGGGCGGGGAAGGATGCGCTGGGAATGTGAAGGCTGGAAGGGCAGAGCGGGGCAGCCCCCCGAGCCCCCTGTGTGCCCCTGAGAGCCCCAAACCACGACCCCGCATCCCTGGGCAGGCAGCGCGCATCCTGGCTATTCCAAAGGGGCTTTTTCCATCTGCATCCCTCCCAGAACTCTCCTTCCAGGAGCAAGGCTGCCGTGGGAGCCCGGCCCGGTGTGCRGCTGTCAGGAGGCAGCAGATGTATGGCTCTCAGGCTGCAGCCCTGAGTATCAAACACGCACGCAGCTCCACCACGCAGTATTTCCTGGGATGCCACGGCACTGCAGGAGCCAACAGTGTCCTTTAAAATCAAACCAATTTCTCCTGTCTCCTCCACAGAATGGTTTTATTTATCTGCACTCCACCAGCTGTTACTGCGGGTTAACCAGAGGTTGTAAAAACACTTTTCAAACACCCTTAACTCGGTGTGGTTTGTTCTTGAAATTATTACTCCTGGATTGAGGGGTTTTCCTTATCAGGTTGGGATGAAACAGGGAAATCTGGCCCTTCCCTGCCCTGTGGAGCGCTCTGCCCCTCGAGCTTGGAGCTGGGCAATGCCATGGAGCTGCTCCACACCGCCTGGAGGGATGGGGATTGGAGGGATGGGGATTGCAGGGATGGGGATTGCAGGGATGGGGATTGGAGGGATGGGGATTGCAGGGATGGGGATTGGAGGGATGGGGATTGCAGGGATGGGGATTGGAGGGATGGGGATTGCAGGGATGGAGGTTGTGTGATGGTTCAGTCCTCGCACACCCCTGAATGCTGTTTCTGTGCAGGTGATTCCCTCATCCAAGGAGGGGAAACCAGGGCTGATGAAATCCAGCCTGATCAGGAGAATTCACTAAGCAAAAGGGAATTATTATTAAATCCAAATAAAAGTCAAATAAAGCTGTTTGGGAGCTGCTCTGTGATGGACCTTCCACATGGATCAGGGGATGTTGAACCCAGGGAAGCACATCCCTGGAACTCGTGGCCAGGTGTCCAGAGCTGCCCAGACCCTCGATCCCTGCCTGTTAGCAGGGACAGTGCTGACACTGGGGGATGTGGCAGGGGAATCGCAGCTCTGACACAGCCTGGGCACAGTGGAACGAGGTGGGCAGGGGGACAAGGGCAGGGGAGGTGGCCGGAAGTGTCCGACCCACGCCAGGGAGCCATGGAACATCCCGATGGTTGCACTTCCCTGTAACTCACCCACCAATCCCAGGCTTGACAGAGATGTATTTTTAGCTGCTGCAGCACAATTAAGTCTTCTCGTTAGTCTCAGGAGGAGAAGGAGGCTGTTGGTTTACTTGCAAATGCTTGAGGTAATTCTCTAATGGCTCCTYCACCATTACACAGACACTGTTTTCCATCTCTTATCATATGTAATCCCTAATGATTCCTCCGTTATGTCCTGTTTTATTAAAGCACCATTGAACTATAGCCTATTGATTTAGATTTCACAGACAATTGAAATTTAAATTGACTCCAAATTGAATGTCTCCATGCAATCTGTGTTCTGCACTAAAGATAGATAAAATGCTTCTATTTTTGATAACAACTTAGAGCGGAGGCACATTTTAATTTGGGGAAGCGCAGAAGGGCGTCAGGATTTCCATGGCAATGGCAGGTGGCCGGGTGGCAGCAGGTTCCCGACCCCTCTGGGCATTCGCCGTCCCCATGGGGCTCGGGGGGAGCGGCAGGGCAGCAGGCACGTGGTCATTTGTGCTGGATTTGGAGAAAAAGGGGACTTAATGCCATGAAGGCCGTGGGTAGGGAATTCCTGGAGGGCTCTTGGCTCCCTGGGCAGCAGCTGAGCTGCCCGAGGTGCCGGCGGGTGCTTGGCCACAAATCACAGAACCAGGGAATCCCAGRCTGGATTGGGTTGGAAGGAATCTTGAAGCCCATCTCATCCCATCCCCTGCCTGGGGCCGGGCTGCCGGAGCTGCTGAGGGACATCAGGGGATGCTCCAGCCCCAGCCAGGACCTGCCACGCTCCCGTCCCCAGGCAGGGGTTGGTARGGCTGTGGGATCCCCCTTCCTGGGAGGGCTGTAACCAATAAACAGCTCATTGCAGGGTGGGGTCGTCTCCGCCGGCGCTGGGGTCGGCTCTAACACGGACGGTATTCCCGGCTGGAGGCACACGGGCAGAGCTGGAGGCAGATCACAGCTCGTAACTCTGCATTATTTACACCACAGCTCCTGGGAGGAGCAGGAGCAGGGCCTGGAGCCGCAGGGACAGCCACACTCACCCCGTGCTCCGAGGGGACACTCGGGGACGGCCACACTCACCCCGTGCTCCGAGGGGACAGCCAGSGACAGGGGACCGGGAGGGGGGAGTCAGTGCCAGGTCTGGGCACAGCTCTGTGTGCTCCTGCCCCAACCCCCAACCCCAATCCAGCCCCCAGAGCTGGATTTAGCCTTAATTCGCTGAATAAAACCTGGCAGATGTTTGGGGTCCAGTGGGGTTTTCCCCTCTGATGATCCTTGTGGGTCCCTTCCAACTCCAGATATTAGGAAAATATTCTTCCCTGTGAGGGTGGTGAGGCCCTGGCACAGGTTGCCCAGAGAAGCTGTGGCTGCCCCATCCCTGGAAGTGTCCAAGGCCAGATTGGACAGGGCTTGGAGCAACCTGGGGTAGTGGAAGGTGTCCCCGCCCCTGGCAGGGGATGGGACTGGATGAGCTTTAAGGTCCTTTCCAACCAGGCCATTCCACGATTCCATGACTTCCCAGCCATCAGGGCTGCTCCAGGGGTGGGGAGGTGACAGGACACTCAGCAAAACCTGCTGGCATTGGTGCTGCCCACCTGGAAGGACAACACCCCCCAAACCCCTCTGTAAAACCCACCTGCCTCTAAAGCCCACCTCACTCCTCCAAGCAGAGCTGTCACCCAGTTTCTCAGGGCTCCGTGGTTTTCTCCGAATGATAGACAGTAATTAAAACTCAGCTAATAACCTCCTCACTCCTGACATTTCTACAGGGGTTTTCTTCACCATTATCTACATATAGATTAAAAATTGTAATTGGACCAGAGATCGGGTTAGAAAAATCCACCCCCTTCCCACTGATCGTTTGCTGGTGAGTGACACTTGGAAATTTTATTTAATCTGAGGAAAATTGAGTTGAACTCTGGTAAAAGTTGAGTTAACGTGAAGTACCTGCGTTGGGTGGGAAATGCACTCGGCTGAGCGACGGGAGGAAGGAGTGGGAAAGGGGTGGAGCAGCAACAATTGATTCTTCCATACCAAAAAAAGTAAAAAATGGAGGAACTGATGATGTTGGCAGCACCAGGTRCTTTAAGGATTCACTGGGAGCAACCAGCCAAGCTGAGAGTTAATCCAGCCTCATCCAGCAATTCCCAATCTCTTGCCATCCTATCCTATCCCATGGTTCATGTTTCCCTGGAATGCCCAAGTGGCTGCCCTGCTGTGCCCCGGGCATCCCGGGAGAGCAAAGATCCTGTGAGTTCTGTGCATCCTCCACCCATCCCAACCCCACRACGACTATAGACACTTAATTATGACCTCAATAATTATTATACCACGGAATTAGTAATGGGATAATGACAGCATTTATTGGGAGCGGTGACATATTAACTGAGCGGGGCAGTATTAATTGCAATGGTGAATTATTCTCATTGCCACTATTTCAATTCTTGTTTTGTCACTATTACGTTTATGACAGCAATAATTACATCTCTAATATACTCATTATTGGGAGATATACAGAATAAGTCTGGATAAATGCAGCAATTAAGGGATAATGCTCCTGGTGGGGAGTTGAGGAGCAAGAAATGGCTTTGGAGGCTGGTTTTAAGGACTCTCCTGATGGAAATGACCTTTCACAGGATGAAGGCTTGGCACGGGGGAAAGATCCTTGCTGGCATGGGGATCACATTGCCCCAAGACCCCAGAGAGGCCTCAGCTCCCAGAGGCAGTTTGAGCCGGAATGTCAGTCTGGGGGGGTTCCACGAGCTGGGGTGCCCAGGGGTGCCAGTCTGGGGGGGTTCCATGAGCTGGGCTGCCCAGGGGTGCCAGTCTGGGGGATTCCATGAGCTGTGGTGCCCAGGGTGCCCAGGGGCGCCCCACTGGCAAAGATCTACAAGTCCAGCCATCGACCCTGCCCCACCACCACGTTCACCACTCTCCCGTGTCCCCAAGTGCCACATCCACACGTTTTCTGAACACCTCCGGGCATGGGGACTCCACCACCTCCCCGGCAGCCTGTGCCAATGCCGGACCACCCTTTCCATGACGAAATTCTTCCTGATGTCCAACCCGAACCTCCCCTGGCACAGCCTGAGGCTGTTTCCTCTTCTCCTGTCGTTTGTTGCTTGGGAGAGGAGCCCGACCCCGACACGGCTCCACCCTCCTTCCAGGGAGTTTTAGAGAGCTAAAAAGGTCTCCCCTCTCCAGTCCGTGCGGCTTCTCGCCCCGATTGCTGCTCCTGTGCTGTGCTTATCTCCAGGAGCCAGAACAAGGATGTTTGTCCCGGAAAAGTGCTGCCCCCCCTCCCTGCGGCCCCTCTCCAGCCACATCCTGTTCTTTCCCACAGTGTGTTATTCCCAGCAAGCCCCGGCTGGCTCCGCGGCCATCCGGCCCTGGGGTTCGCGACATTCCCGCTCGTCACCAGCCCCTGCTGCTCGGGGCTCCCCGGGTGCGGCGGTGTCGCGGAGTGTCCCCACACGGTGTCCCTCTTCCCCCGCGGCACGGCCCCGCCAGCGCCGCCATCCATCACCGCCGCTCCATCCCTGCCGCTCCTCGCGCAGACAATGAGGGAAAATCGGGCTTTTCAGGAGCGCCACTTTGTTGTTCGTACAAAGGAGTTGGGCTGTTAACACGTGTAAGGTAATGGGATCCCCCCCGGCTGCCGGGGCTCTGCCTGATGGATTACCCACCCCATTCATCTAAATTATGTCACAGGCAATGAGCGACCGGCTCCGTCTGCCCGGAGCCGGGGCCGGGCTGGCTGCGCTCACACGCGCGGGCGCTCGGGCCAGGGTCACCGCGGGACGGCCCCGTCCCCACCGGGAGCGGCCACAGCCCCGGGTCAGGGCGTCCTGCCCGGCACCTGCAGCGGGACATCGGGGTCCCACCCCCCGGGCAGCCCCCGGGAAGCTGCTGCCGCCGTGGGATGTGGGATATGGATACGGGCAGGGTGCGGGGCGCGGGTCCTGCCCCGGCTCCGGCACAGACCTGGCTGCGCTTTTCCAGGCACCGCCGCGTTCCAGCGCTTGAAGGGGCTTAAAGAGACGGAGAGTGGCTTTTGACACGGGCAGGCAGTGACAGGAAAAGAGGGAATGGCTTTAAACTAAAAGAGGAGAGATTTAGATTTGATGCTGGGAAGAAGTTCTCTACTCAGAGGGCAGTGAGGCCCTGGCACAGGGTGCCCAGAGAAGCTGTGGCTGGCCYGTCCCTGCGAGTGTCCAAGGCCAGGCTGGATGGGGCTTGCAGCAAATTGATCTGGTGGAAAGTGAAGAATTTCTTCCTCATAGTGAAGAATCTGTTCCTATCGCCCACGTCAGCTCCCAGCTGCACAGAATCCCCAGGGATCACAGYAGTGACAGTAAATTGGGTCCATCCCTGCTGACACGGCCCACGCTGGGGCTCACCCAAAGGGAGAATCAAACTGGCTTATTTTAGAGATGAAGAAAGGAGGGAGAGAAGGGAGAGAACCCAATTTTCCTCCCAATTTGGTGCCACGCTGACGCCTGGAGATGGTGTCTAATTTGACAAGGCCGTGGGTCCTGCAGTGCTGGTGTTTGACTAATGACAGGATGAACTCTCTGTCGGTGCTGCCTGCACTGGAATAGCCCTGGGCAATCACCCAGCCGCATGTTCCAAATGTGGCAAAGGAAATTGTCTAATAAAGCGATAAAGTGAGGGACTCACTAAATGATTTGTCTTTTAACTATTGTAATGGATTTTTTTTTAACATTGTTTTATGTTGGAATACAAAAAATTATTACAAGTAATTAGAGTCATTTTGATTCAAATCTCTGCTTGGGCTTGACATATTTTGCATACTTCCACCCCATATAACAAGTCAGCTCATAAAAATGCAGGCAGCTCGGAGCGYGGCGGCTCAGGCGAGAGCCAGGGTTGTCTCAACCACCGTCAGATGCCTTCGCCTGAGCGAGGGGAGGGAAGGGGGGGATGCAGCACCACGTAAATTTATTTTGTCTCATTAGGGAGCAAGGAAGAAGCGAGTTCTGCATCACCACAGAGCCGCAGCACTGGCTCCCCTGGCACCGCCGGCACCGGCACGGGCACAGCTCCCGCCGTGGCTCCTGGCACCCACACCCCCGGAACCAGCCTGGGAGGGGAGTGCTGAGTGTTTCATCCCGATTCTCCAGCATCCCGAGCCTGCACAGGCACTGGGAGGCTCTGAGCAGGGATTTATCCACCTGCCCGAAGCAGGAGTGTTTGAACACAAAACCTTTGGATCTCAGGGGTGCCTGACAGGCACCCTCTCCCCCCCTTATCTTCCCTGGGGGGATCATGGGCTCATCAGCATTTTAATGATGTGATAACTGATGGAGTCACACACACAGATCCCCAGCAGCACACACAGGTCCCCAGCAGCCTGGCACACACAGCATGTCAAGCCTCTGCACCAAGGGCACCACTGCCCGTGGCACCGGCCAGCTGGGAGTGTTCTGCCCAGGGAAGAGGGAGAGCTCGGGAACCAGAGTGACTTTAGGAAGGCAGCACTCAGCCTCTTCAGGAACAGTTTAGCACAGGGCAGGTCCACCTCTGCAGGTACCAGGAACAGGTCGATTCTGCCCCAGAAGTGAGGTCTGTGCTGTTCCCTGTGTCCCAGTTCCCACTTGGCTCTGGCACAGCTGGGGTGGGCTCAGCTCAGCACGCTGCCCTCCTGCTTCTCCTGCCTAACACAGCCTGGACCAGCCATAACTTAGTTCCAAATCCCTGGGGTGGGAGGCGTGTCACAGGCAGGATCACAACAGCAGGGTCAGTCCCAGAGGACTGGGAGGGCTCAGTGCCAGGCCCTGTGCCAGGCTCTGTGGCAGGCTGCCAGACTTGGCCCTCAGGTGTCGGGAAAGCCCCTGAGGATGGCTGGATGACTGCGTGGTGCCCATGCTGGGGCTGGTGGGGCTGTTTGGATCCCCAGGGCTGTGGCAGACGAGGCGATGCTGCCCAGCAGGGCTGGCTCCTGCCCGTCCCCGTGCAGGGCCCGCGCCGCGCCGGCAGCGCCGTAGATCTGCTGCCCACAATCAGATGGGATCTTTTACCCGCCGCTTTCTGTATCTCACCCTGTACACAGCATCTCAATACCAGATCTTATTCTTTCTATTTGTCTTGTTTGAAAGCCCCTGTGTAAGAGAGACAATTTTTTAACTGTAAGATGGATTGCCTGGAGCTGTGCGACAGCAGGGACGGGAGGCAGGGGATGATGGATAACGTACAAATGATTAGAGGACAGCCCGCACCAATTCAGATGGAGAAAAAAACGTTCCCGGCAATGTCACGGCTCCCTCCYCTCTGGTCAGCCGAAGCCCCTTTCCAAAGAGGATGCTCCAGCCTGGCCCTCTGGCTACCAGTGCCTGGTAGGGTCATGCAGGGTTCCACCCTTGGGCCAGCCCTGGTAGAGCAGTGCCTTGCTCAGCACCACAATAGCTGTTCCCTGTTCCCTGCTGGGCCCCGGGTGTGTGCCAGGCTCCCGGCTGTGTGCCAGGGCCCCGTGGCACTGCCAGGCCTGCCATGGCACAGGCTGTGCCCTCTGGGACCGCCCTGCCACCAGGAGAGGACCCACAGGCGAGCAGGGGGAGGGCTGGGCGCTGGCACAGCGCTGGCACTGCCCCTGCCCGGGGACACGGAGGCGGCCGCGCTTCCAGCCTGGCACGGGCTGCCCGCGGAGCTGGGCCGGGCTCGGAGCTCCCTCCGCCAGCTCGTTAATCCTGATTTACACACGGAGGCAGCAGCCCGGGGCCCTCCTAACAGGCTGCCCACGCTGCTGTGTCGGGCTGCAGGCAGCGGTGCCCGAGGGGAGGCCACGCTGGCTGATCCAGATCCGCATGGGAAGCGGAGCGGGAGCCGCGGTGCGTGCGGCAGTGTCCCGGCTGCGCTCCGGGTGCTGTGGGTGCCGGTGGGTGCCAGCTGAGACTCTCGTCGCACGTCAGGGGGGAGCAGCACGGCCACCCCCATGAGCACAGCGTGGTCCTGGGCCCGGAGCTGCCGGCGGTGACACACACGAGGCGTCAATGTCACCACTGCCGGCCAAGCCTCGCCGCACCCGCGGCACAAGGGTGGAGCTTCCCCTCCCTCTGCTCACCCAATACAGACGCGAGCACCTCTATTACACCTCTGCTCAGCTATTTTTCAACTTAAAGGGCTAATAATGCCTTAGTAAAACTGTTTAATTACAGAAAATGTCCTTTATTAAACATAATCACCGTATGGTTGCAGAGCACTTATGGCCACCTCCGTTACCTGGGAAGGTGCAGCTCCCCCGGTGACACCGGCACCGGCATTAACGGGCTGTGTGCGGGTTATCCCACAGCACCCGTGTTCATCCTTGCAGGCTGAAGGAGTTTGTCCGGAGGCAGGAGTGGAAGCCGTCACTTGTGCAATACCTGCCCTGTCGCTGCCTCCCGAGCCGGGCTGCCCGTTCTGGTGGCCCTGGGCTGTGGCGGCCCCGGGCTGTGGCGGCCCCGGGCTGTGGCGGCCCCGGGCTGTGGTCACACGGCAGCTCCAGACCCACAGCAGGTCCCTGCAGCTTCGGGGGTTTGGCTCAGCCCCCTGCGGCCCCGGCCCGGCCCGGGGACCCCCCGGTTGGTGGCAGTGCTGGTGTCCGTGTTCCCCACCCAGCGCGGGTGCAGCCCCTTCCCCACACCCCGACCCAGAGCGGTCACAGCGGCCAATGAATCCATCACGCAGGGATGCATTCCCGTGAGCTGCTGAATCACTGACTCCAAAGCAATTAGCAAAAGTAATGAACTTCGGTGCTGCGGCACCGAGGGGAGCCATTAACCCCTTCTCCTCTGCACGGGGTGGCCGGAGATGCTGCTCCATGAAGAGCTCCGGACCCGGCATCCCGACCCTCCCGGCATCCCGACCCTCCCGTCACCCCGACCCTCCCGGCGTCCCGACGCTCCCGGCAGCACAGCGCTGGCTGCTCACACCTGTGCCAGGTGACAGTGACACGGCCGCGGGTCTCTCTTGCCTCCCCACCGCAGCCCAGCTTGGAGGAGAGCCCTGCAGAGCCGCGGTGTCCCCGCGTGCACCCAACTCCTCTCCGGGACACACATCCCTCTCCCGTCCCCGGCCCCGGGATCGGCGCAGGGTGTCAGGGATCKGCGCAGGGTGTCAGGGATCWGCRCAGGGTGTCAGGGATCAGCACAGGGCGATGTTCTGCCTCGTGGACTCGTTTAATCCTCCAGCACACAGGAAATGATCCCTTTGTGCAGGAGGAGCTCATCACAGACACAAAGAAATGTCCCTTCCCAGGCAGCTCCGTGGTGCTCAGACCCAGCCACGGGCCCACGGGAGAGGTTTGCTGAAGACAAAGGGGCTGCAGGGACACCTTTGCACCCCTCGTCCTCGCTGGTGGCTGGTGCAAAGCTGGAGGAGAGGAATGGCACTCATTTTTCAGCTGCCGCAATTTTACGTGTAATTAAGTTTATTAATTGTGTATATTAGTGATGAAATGGAGACACATGACTGTGGGAGCCCGCCCCAGCAGGCATCCATCTCCCAGGCATCTCCCAGGCCCTCTCCCAGAGGAATCCAGCTCTGTCACACCATCTGCTGAGGGGTCCAGCGGGTCCCCAGGTCACCCCACTGCCCTCCCCTACGCTGGACCAGGGTGGGTGTTGCTGCTCCTAAAGCTTGTGCAAATGTGCCCCAGAAATGCTGCTGGGAGGGTCCTGGGGAGGGGCAGGGGGGGCTGGGGCTATCAGGAGCAGACCCTGCCCAGCAGCAGCAGAACCCATCCAGCCTGGCCTTGGACAYTTCCAGGGACGGGGCAGCCACAGCTGCTCTGGGCAGCCTGTGCCAGACACTGCGAGAAGGAGAGGGATGGTGGGAATGTGAACGGGTGGAGAAGGACAGCCTGAGGCACCCCAAGGAGAAATAACTCTGATCATTATTCATGACAAATACACAAGGTCTGCTAATTGCAGCATTAACCTGGCAGCCCCTCTGCCCGGTTTGTGTCCCAGCTCATCCCCAACATCGCCTCGGTGTCCCCTGGGGCAGGCAGGGGTCAGGGCCCCTGATGGCCACCACTGAGGACGTGGCAGGGGCCGGGCTCAGCACAGCAGCATCCTCTGGCATGTTTCTCCCTTGGGCTGCTCGTGGGTTCAGCCCTATTAACGATTTGCTGATTCTCATGGCCCTGGGTGCAGCCAGAGGCTGAAAACTCCTCATTTCCCCGCTGCAGGACCCTGTGCAGTGATGAGCCTCTCRTTTAGATGCTGCCTCAGCCTTTTGTCCTGATTCAGGTTTGCCACTAGAAGTAAATCCAAGGGCCAGTGTTGGAGCACAGATGCTCTGGGTTTGCTCCTGATTTGCCCGAACGGGCTCTGGCGCTGCTGCCCCGCTCCCAAAGCGCCGCTGGCTCTGCGGGAACGCAGCTCAGGAATGGGGACACACACCCCCCGCGCTCTGCAGGTGTTTGCTGATGTGCTGGCRGTGGCCATTTGCAGGGAAAAGCTCATCCCGGGCCCCGAATCCCTGCTGTTTGCAGTCCCACCCTCATCCCGGGCCGTGGGCACTGCGAGTTGGTGCCTTCCCAAACACATCTGCCTTTGTTTCCAGCCCGAGCAGCCCCACGGCACAGCCCCACAGCTCCCCGGGGCCGGGTSAGTCCCAGCCAGGGACCTCCCTCACTCTCCATGACGTGCTTTTTGGGAACATCTGGTTAACATTTTCTGAATGAAAAGAGCTCTTCTTTGCTGAGAAATRGCTTCTTTCCTCTTCTCAAAATTGCTGAGATATGTGAAAAATTGTCCTTTTTTTATCTTCCCCGAGGTGTTCTGTCCTTAACCCGCTTCGCCTGTAGGACCAGAACCGCCATCAGGGTCCTTCCCAAGAAACACCTTMCCTGACAGTGCCCGTTGGATCAGCCACTGCCTGCAGACACCCAGCAAAGGGGGCAGGACTTTGTGCTAGGGGTGCCCTGCTCAGGGTCACCTCCTCACCCCGGGAGGRGACACAACTGTGGTTTGACTCCCAACCCCTGGATGGGTCCCTGCCCTCMCAGAGCTGAGGGTGTCCCCACTCCAGCAGGGACCTGGAGCTGCTCCCCACTGCAAGGCCAGTGCTTGGGAGCTCCTCAGGTCCCGTGGCTCGCCAGGGTGAGGTGAAACCTCTACCCCACGTCCCACATCCTCCTCCCCACGGGAGCCCAGCCCGGCTGTGGCTGCCCGGGATAATGGGATTCTGAAGGTTTCTATGGGGGCAGAGTTTGCATTTYTTCCCCCCTTCAAATTTCCATCCCTCGGATTTGATCGGGCCCTCTGGGGACCGSGATGCCGTTTGATCTCATTTTGTGTTCCATTTCTGATGTTACACCTTGTCATGGTGTATTAAGTGCCATCAAGCTCCGTAACGCGGTGACACGAGAACCTGATGCTACATGATCGACAAAAACACGCGGGTCCCCGGGGAGCTGCTGACAGTGTCAGCTCCCGCGCTCCCGCCGTGTGCCACGCACCGGCCCCTTCCCTGGCAGCTCCGGCGCCGCGGCGAGGGGAGCCGAATGTCATTAAACCTGATGCCCCGCAGCCTGACACCTGCAGAGAACGAGGCCCCAATTAACGGCAGGATCCGTACCCGGAGGTGGTTTGAGCTCCTTGCGGCTGTGGGGGAGCAGAGCTGGCAGGACCCGCGGGGCCGGCGGGCAGGACCTGCCTGTTTGCAGCGGCAGGAAAAACCTCCAGGGGCTGCAAATCCCGGGAAAACCCTAAACCCGGGCTCACGTACAGCCAGACCCACCCCCGCCCTGCAGAGGGACGGGCACGCGAGGAGGGCCCGGGGACATTCGGGCACAACAGCCGGGGAYGGATGAGGGGAGGAGCGGCGGGCGATGCTCGGGGAGCGCTGGGCGTCGGGCCGGGCCCCTCCCGGCGCTGCCGAGGGACGGGGACTCGGGGGGGACCCCGGGACATTTAGGGGCACCCAGGAATGGGCACAACAGCCCTGGGATGGGATGAGGGCAGCAGCAGCGGCAGAAGATGCTCGGGGTGCGCTGGGCTGGAGGGCATCACCCCCCRCCCCCCCCGCTGCTGCTTGGGGGATCCTTGCTGGTTTAATCCTCGGTTATTTCCCTTATTTCCCTCTGCCGGGTTTCCTGACAATCGTTAATGTGCGAGTTGACTGATTTTCATGGTAATATGCTAAACAAGTGCCTCTTTCTCTTCGCAGCGATCCGGCGGCTCCGCCAGAGCCCGGTGATAGACTTGGTGCACAATACCCTGATGCAGGGAATGTGGCGTGCCAAAGTAATTCCGAGTGAAATCCCGGGGGATTTATGTCAAGGACAAAATAGTGTATCCCATGGGTAAATATAGTTAGCACAGCTGCAAAACAGAATTTATTTCTTGTTTGCTATATCATTTGTAAAGTATGGCATAGGGGAAGCTTTAAAAATGAAATTATAGCAGGCAATAAAAAAAGCTCATAGCACTGTATTCAAATTATGCAACAGTAATATGCCGAGTTCATAAATAAACATCTCTTATTAACCCTTCTCATAACAAAATGGTGTTTTTCCCCGGAAAAAAACAGTCAGAGTGAAAAACATCAGCAAACACGGGTGAGGCAGCTCTGCAGATGGTGGTACCTGTGGGATCCGTGCCCTGATCCTGCATCCCAGCTGAGCCCAGCTCCTGGGAAAGTGGGAATTTGGGGGGTGGGCAGGACAGTGACACCCTCAGCCCTTGGCCCTGCTCCCCCAGCCCCTCCCGGGTTGTTAAGCCGAGCTCAGAGTCGTTAATCAATTTTGTTTGCATATGCAAGGAGGGCGCTGCCATTTCATTAGCTCAAGTAAGGACTCAGCACACTTTGTGCAGCTTCAATAATTCTCTTTAAAGTTATTGAGAAATGGATGCTTAATTATATTTGCATATGAAAAATAGGGTCTAATTAGTTTGATTGATTATTATTTTAACCTTAATGACATTTTGAGTATCTGTCCCAACTAATAGCAAGTGTATCGCTAATAAATCACGGATTTTTATAGCGTGTTCTATCGAGCTTCTTTTTGAAATACATTTTATTAATCCACCAGAATGTATTGAAAGTGAAACAAGTCAAACAACCGCTCATTTATTAAACTGTTTAAATGTCAGATTTATACAAGTGAATAGTACAGGAAATACGTCCCCATGAAAGACATCTGTGGGCCAGGGACACTCCAAATCTTCGTTATTTTGGGGAAATATATTAAGGAAATAAAAATTCAATTATGTCATTTATTGCACTAAATAAATTTATATCGACTGGCATAAATGTTGTGCATTAGCAGATGTTCTCCCCTGCAAAGTCTCCAAGTTGCTGCGGCCGAGCCTGTGCCGGCGCTTCCTGACGGAGCAGCCATCCCGGAGTGGTGGCACCTTCCAGCAGCATCCCGAGCTCTGCAGAGCTCTGGGATCAGCTCAGCCATGGGAACACAGGGAAAAATCCCAGCTGGACCAGAGGTGTCCGACGTGGGGCTGTGGGCTGGGCTGGGAGTGAGGAGGAGCCCCCCATGCCCACCCACCCCTGGGAAATGTGAACCCGGATCACTTCTGCTCCATCCATGACTGGAATTCTTGGAGGGTGGTGGTGGTGTCCCTGCCATCAATGCCTTAATTAGAAATTAGGATAGTCACATTGGCATAAATTAAATCAGACTAAAGATGATTAACAAAGTAATGCAAGAAATCATTAAATTAAACCACTGTGCCAAGTCCACTGCTGATCTATCACAAATTTGGGCTGCTAATGAGGTCTTAATTAGTGAGTTCGGTTGGAATAATTCATGTCATTCAATTCGGAGAAGATACTTCATTTTTTTTCCAAGACTCGATGCAAATGCATCAGCTAATGGGCCCACAAACAAACAAACAAACAAACAAACACACAAACACGCACACAAACACACACACAAACACACACGGCCCTGCGGCAGCTCAGCCCAGCCCCGGCAGCGCTGGGTGGCAATTGCAGCCGAGGGGTTGGGTCCCCCCGTGCCCCCGCACCCAGCCCCCCTTCTTCAGGGCTGAGCCTGCCCTGCACCCCTCACCCACACCCCACACCCCGTCCCTGTCTTTGGGGGTGGAACCACAACTTTGTGCCCCCTCCCCGGCAGCAGGGAGAGGTCCAGCCCTGCCCGSGGCGGGCCCGCAGTGCAGCCGCCCCCGCAGCCCGGGGGTCGCTCCCCGGTCCCCCGGCACAGCGAGTGGCACCGCCGGGTCCCCTCGCTGGAGGAGCAGCGGCTGTGCCACCGCAGGGCTGCGAGGGGCAGTGTCTGCAGCGCAATGAACCCGGAGCGAAGCAGCCCCAGCACGGCCGAGTGGGAATTGCTCGATGCTGGGTGCGAGCGGGGAACGCCGGAGGGGCAGGAGAGGCGTCCCTGGGCTCAGCCCAAGGGGAGGTGGGGACCCGCCAGGCTCTGCAGGATCCTTCCACTGGCAGAAGTTCATAGAATCGTGGAATCCCAGACTGGATGGTGTCGGGAGGGAGTTTGAGGGAGCATCGCTTCCACTATCTCAGGTTGCTCCAAGCCCTTTCCAGCCTGGCTTTGGACACTTCCAGGGATGTGACAGCCACAGCTTCTATGGGCACCCTGTGCGAGGGCCTCCCCACTCTCACAGGAAAGAATTTCATCCGAATATCTCATCCAAATCTCTCCTCTTTCAGTTTAAAACCGTTCGCCCCTGTTCCAAGATGAGGAGGCTGCCGCAGGCAGAGGAAGCTCCTGGGAGGAGTTCCCGGGCTGATGGATGGGGGGGTGGGTGGGAGAGCGGGCTGGGTGACGGGATGAGTTCACAGCAGGCTCTCGCTCATCTGAAAGGGAATATTCCTTCAGTCTGGGCACGCAAATTGCCCCATTGTGTCCTCTCCAGAGCAACAGGAACTGGGCTGTTTCTGTGCTCAGGTGGTTTTGTAAAGCTCAGCTTTGCTTTCCCTGCCTTTGCCCCCTGGAGGGCCTGCAAGCCCGGCCGAAGCTCCAAAGAGCAGAACCGGCACCCCCGGCCCTACCTGGCCGCAAGAACAGGAGGGACGGGGCTGGGTCCGGCTGGGGGTGCCCAGAGCCAGGGGTGCCCTTCGCTGCCCGCACCCTTTGCGGTCCCACTCCCGGGCGGGAGATGCTCCGTGTGAGCCCAACATCCTCTCCGGGTTTAGGAAAACCGAAAGCAAATCGGGAATAGTTAAACTCCATCTGTAGTGGACCGGAGTGTCCCCAGGGATGCGCGGGGTGTGGTGCCGTGGCCAAGAGCGGGGAGGGCAGTCGGGGGTACCGGGATCCCCAAAAGCCAGAGAGGCTCCCCAGCTGCACCTCACGGGGATGTGCTGGAGGCTGAGCC
>JACAXG010000023.1:8342545-8349652 GCA_018881555.1 Amblyornis subalaris
GCCAGGTACGGAGCAGCTTGGCAAGGGGAACTTCTCGGTGCCACCACTTTGTTTTACAAAGGCAGCAAGAGCCCTTTCCTGAGACGGAGCCTGAGCAGGCGGGGCAGGGCACTCGAGGTGGGTTTGCTTGTTCATCTCTCAGTGTAGTGAACTGGTGCTTCTAAAACACCCCAGAAATGATGGTAAATGTGTTTTAAAATTTTGTGACAGTGCATGCACAAATCACCAATTAAAGACTCCCTAAGTGCCCATTAACATGATAAGTTGTAACAGCTCCAAAAGAGACATTATTGTTTATCACGTCAGCGACCCGTGGATTAAGGACTCCCCAAGTACACATTGACAGGGGGAGCGGAACATCTCGGAGCTGTTCCTGCTCTGCTGCACTCGGCTGTGGAGAATGGCAGCGCTTGGAGCCAGGGCAGCACCCGGCCCTGCTCAGCATCAGCACCCAGCTCTGCTCAGCACCCCGACCTGCTCAGCACCAGCACCCAGCTCTGCTCAGAACCCCGACCTGCTCAGCACCAGCACCCAGGTCTTCTCAGCACCCCAACCTGCTCAGCACCCTGACCTGCTCAGCACCAGCACCCAGCCCTGCTCAGCACCCTGACCTGCTCAGCACCTTGCTCTGCTCAGCACCAGCACCAGCACCCTGACCTGCTCAGCACCTTGCTCTGCTCAGCACCCTGACCTGCTCTACCAGGAAGTTCTGGCTCCGATAGCTCCACCATCCATCCACATCGCTTTAAAACAGCCTCAAAAATTAAATTCTCATTAATCTCCTCATCCCACACATCCCCATCCTGCCTCGTCAACCTGCAGCAGTCTGAGCAGGAATATGATCTGTTTTGGAGCCGCTGACAATCATTGCACCCACTGTTTTCTAACAGAGGCTTTTTTACTCTTTTATTTGCAAATAGCAGCAGTTTGTGCTTTAAATTCTCAACTTTGAATCGAAAAGCACAGTTTTCCAAAGCCAAAACATTACAGCCAAAAATGGAACGATTTTCAGGGGCCGTGCTGCCAGGAGCCTTGTGGGAGCCGTAGTCCCGCAGCTCTGCTCCCAGCACAGCCCCAGGACTCAACACCTCTGAGCCACCCACGCTCCACGGGAGSTCCCGCTCTTCCCCAGGGCATGGCCCTGGCTCCTGAGATTCACACAGGACAAGAGGTCTCCATTTCCAGCTGTTTCTCCTCTTTGCTTCCTCTGTCTCCACCTCCTTGGCTACGGCCATGAGGGAGGAGGAGGAACAGGACCCATTTCCTGCCCTTCACCAGCACCATCCCTCGGGGACCCCGGTGTGCCCAGGGGCACAGGGCGATGTCACAGAGGGACGTCACAGGGTGGGGGCACAGGGCTCTCCCGTGAGAGCAGAGGCTCCCTGGAGAGCACTGGAACCGCTCCCAGGAAGGTGCCCATGCCCAGACAGGGACAAATGGGACATTGTGGAGCCCCCACAGCTGGTGCATTCCCATGAGGACACCCCTGGCCCTGCCTCTCCCCGGTCACTGGAGCAGGAGCTGAGCCGACGCTGTGCCGGGACACTCGGCAATCCCTGCTCCAAGTGGGATCATGTCTCTTAATTTCCAGGCACCCTCATTCCAAGCAGGCCAGATAATTATACACAGTGCACAATTTGTGCAGGGAGTGCCAATTCCCAGGCCTATAAACATCCCCTTTCCCATTCCAGCTGCTCTGACAGAGTTGTATGGTTCAATTTCTGCCGAAGCCCTCATACGCTGTCTGGTCCCATGAAGAGCTCTCGGCTTTACTCTGCTCATCCCAATTATTGTCTCAGGACCTCAAGTCAGGCAGGATTCAGGCTGAATTCCCCAAATCTCTCCATTAAACAGATCTCTTCTTGTTAGAACCTATTTATTCCAGATGCAAATGACAGGCTCCCTCCCCAACTGGAATMATTTTCATCCTGAGCCGAATAATACACTTTAGTCTTCCTGGCATGAAGTGGTGAGCTATTAAAAATGGGAAGGGAATACAGTCAGGTGACTCCATTCCTCGCTTCAGGCCTTCTCATCAATATTTCACTTAGGGAGCCACAGCTCCATTTCACTGGGAGCCCCGTGCCAGCCAGATGGAAGCTCTGTGAGCAGCCGGGAATGCCGGGGCACCTCTTGGAGCTGGGGCTGGCCCCAGGGGTGGGCAAAGCAGATCCCCTCTGCCTCAGTGTCCTGGGATCAGCCCCAGTCAGCAGTCCCAGTGTGACTGGTGCCCAACAGCTCCTGGCTCCAAAGGGCCRCTGCCTGCTGGTGCTTCCCAGGAAAGGGGAGCCAGGAGCTCACTGGAGGATGCTCATGGTGAGGTGTGTGCTCCTGGCTCTGCTCCTGGCTCTGCCACTCACCCAGTCATGGCTTCACCCTGAAAAAGGCACCAAAGACCAGACTGAGCCCCCAGGGGTTGCACCCATCCCTGAGTTTTGCCTGGATGCCTCCCAAGGATTGCAGCAGTGCCTGGCTCAGGGGGTCTGTACCCTCCTGTGGCTCTTTCCTGAGTGACAGGAGAGGTGAGGAGCGGAGCAGGAGGGACGAGGCGGGGCAGGCAGGGCCACTCAGCCCAGGGATGGCATCTCCCCGCTCCTGGCTCAGGTTTGCTGCTTCTGCCAATCCCTCAGCCCCGGCGAGGCTCTGGGGAGAGGGAAGGCTCCAGGAGATAGCAGGCTCCGTTACAGTGGAAGAGGAGCCTGTTATTTGATCCAAGAGCTCCAGGAGCAGAGATGACTAATGAGCCTACAGCACATCCACTTGTTTTCCTCARCAGTCAGCCTTGGCTCCTTTCCCTCGGATCCAACACCACCAACCCGGTGTTTGAGATCCCCCCGCGTGTTCCGTATCCGTGCCAATGTGTTCGCCACGTCCCCCCGCGCCGCTGGCACCGTGCAATTACACCTGACACCGTGTATTTAGTGGGCTTCAGTCACACCCGCCCCGCGCCGGGCGGTGGCTGAGGCGGGGGCTGCCTGCCCCTCCCGGGGGCCCAAACCTCCCCCAGACACAGCCCCGGGCCCTGCGCGGGTGTGCGGAGCCCCGGGGGCCGCGCCGGGACTGCCCCGGGATGTGCCCTCGGCCGCGGTGCCCGCGCCCCGGAGCCAGCACAGGTAACACAGGGCGGTGCCGCCCTGGCTCCCTGGGCACAGGAGGGGCGGGATGGGCACATTCCTGCCGGGATGAGGGTCCGGCATGGCACGGGCTGCCCTCAGTGTGGCCTCCCGGGGGTCCCGTGCCGGGGAGCGCCCGGCCCAGGACGGAGGGAGCAGAGGGACACCGAGCTGTGCCGGCTGCCGCCTGCGCGGAGCAGATGAGTAATCAAAACTCTCATTCCCGGCTCTGGTGCCAAGATGGGAACAGGAATGGGAAGCGCCTAACGAAGCCATTCACATGCTAATGACTGAGGAGAGCAGGAGGCTGTGCGGAACCGCTCTGCCTGTCCCGACTGCAGCCTCGGGATCCTTCCCAAACGTTTCGTGTCCCTCCGTGCCCACGCCGGAGAGGGGCTGACTCGGCTTGCGGAGATGCTGGGCATCCCTCTACTCTGGTTAAGCCACGAGAACCCCCAAGGCTGGGTGCCAAAAGCATCCCCATGGCCTCATCCCCGGGAGATGCCACCTTCGGGAGATTGGTGCTGGCACACAGCTTTGGGGTCAGGGGGTGTGGAGAAGCGTTTGCTGCGCCGGGGTCAGGGCGGGAGGGGGAGGAGGATTTCCTGTGCTGGTTCCCTCCGTTCCCCCCCACAGGGACTGCAGAGCGGTGCCCTGGGGGCCGCCAAGAGCCGAGGGTGTCGCTGGCAGCAGCACTCGGTGTGTGCAGCCTCGCKTCCCTCCCGTCCCCGATCCGTGTCCCTGGCGCTCCAGCTGCCGGCCCGGAGCTCCCCGGGATTAAACAGAGAAAGTTAATAAGGATCTGCAGGGCAATTGTGAAGCAATGGGAGCTCTTAAAGCTTTGTTTCATTGAAACATTTTAACAATTGAAACATTAATTCAGCAGTTTCTGTGTCAGTACTTGAAGCTGTTTCTGTGCTTGTCACTGAATTTTGCTGGGGACAGAGCAGGGCTGAGTGCTGGGTCCTGCACCTCACAGAGCAAGAAGGGAACTATTAATTAGTAACTAATGCCGTTATCAGCACCCCCAGGGTCTCCCACTGTCCCACGGGCACGGCGTGCTCCCTCCAGCTGGGAACACTGGGGTGCTGCAAGCCCCGGAGCTCTGAGCTCCAAACGGGACCCTGGGGACGAGGGGGTGGCTGACAAGGGGACCCTGACCCTGTGCCCGGCCCTGGCACCGGATCACCGGGTTCTGCAGCTCCAGCGGCTTCTCCTGCCTTCCCTCACCGTGCTGGCTGCTCTCACCTGGGCCAGGGATATGRGATTGCTCCCCCGAATGCAGATGAAATGTTCGGGGCAACAAACACATTCAAAATCCGGGGATGCAGTGGCAGCTGAGCCATTTCCCGTCAGTGAAAGCAGCTGGGAACGGGAGCAGTGGAGTCGCCAGGATCCTGTTTCAGACTTCCCCCRGCATCTGCAGTAACATCAGCGCCATCCAAAAAGCAACAATCCCCAGTTTATGAGCACCTGAAGCGCCTGTTGCACCTGTATCTACTCCATTAGGTTGYGTCACATCGCATTTGAACTGGAGATGTTGTGGCTCAGGCGGCTCTCACGCTGCAGGAGGCAGGAGGAATCCTCCCAGGTGARGGAAGGATCCTGCAGAGATTCCTAAGGAAACTGGGATTCTGGCACATGGTGGGCAGCTGCCACAGTGGGCAGCACCTGCAGATGGGAACATGCACGGTGGGGAGCTTCCATGGTGGGCAGTGTCCCTGGAAAAGGTCACAACTCCCTCTCTGAGCTTCATGGGGGCACACAAAATACAGTAGARTGAGACGGAAATGTGGTAAAAAATGAGTATTCTGAAAAAACAGATATATGGGTAGACAGAGAGACAGATGGATAATTAGATGGATGGAGAGAGATGGATAAGTGGATGGATATCTGGATAGATAAATAGATGGATAGAGTGTGTGTGAATGCACAGGATAGAGGTGCATGAGGAGATTTCCATGTCTGTTTTCCCTTCCACCTGCTTATGCCCCCTCAGAATTCCCATTTCTCTCACAGTTCCTGATTTGCACTGACTTCTGATTGGTGGCCACGCTGCGCGAGGCTGGTGGCCAGGCCATGTGTGGTGGCACTGCCACACCAGGGTCCACCGTGGGTCGGTGTCCCTGCATGGCAYAGGTGAGAGGGGACGGCACTGCCAGGGTTGGGGGTGACAGTGACAATTGTTACAGACAAGAATTTCTAAATTTTAACCATACGTGGAGGGTAAAAAAAGCACATTTTAGTCAGCACAGTCATGGCTCCACAGAAACTTTGAGGCAGTTCCGTCTTTCTCCTGCTTTGGTGACTTCAGGAGAACACGAACCATCCAATTATCCAATCATTTCTACACCGCCCGAGCAGCAGCCAAGAAAGGGGAAAGGTCAGCACATTCCAGAGAGCGGGACTAAAATGCCTTCATTTTCTCTAATATCTGTCTGTTTCATTACTGGAACAATTGTTTGAACAGTTTAATATATTAATTTAGCGGGAGGATAATTGTATGATTACAAATTCACTTCTAATTGTGTGATTACAAATTCACATGGGCCGTGATCAACTGAAAAGTTGGAGCTTGCGTTGAATGAAATCTGGAATTTGTAGGGGGAAGAAGAAAGGAAAAGGGATGAGTTTGATTCCCTGCTCCTTCCTTGGGAGGACGCTTCACGAATCGTGTGGTGTGTGTGCTGTGCCACAAGGCTGCTGGTCCCAGCGGGATGGGGCAGGGGCTGCCCTGGCTGTGGGGTTTGGGGCCCTGGAAGGGGTGTGGAACACCRGGACTGACCTGGGGGAGCAACAGCCGTGAAAGCAAAGGGATTTGGGAATTTCTCACTGGGCTTCTCAGAGAGTGTTTGATCCCAATGCTCCTGGGAAGGCGTTGGCTTCGAGTTTTGAATTTTTCCTGAAAAAAAGCCAGTGGAGCCTCAACCCACAGCACCAGGGACTGGGCATTTAACATTTCAGAGTTTGCTTGAAAAGGTCTGTATTGATAATTGATTAATTTATAGGGCATTGGATCCATGGGTCCCTGCACTGCTGCAGCCCCCCAAGTCCCCACAGCCCCCCAAGCCCCCCAGGAGCTGGGGCAGGCTTGGCCAGAGGGGTTTCCAGGGGGTCCCAGGGACAGCCTGGCCCCGCCGGCCCCAGGGCAGCCGGGGTGTCCCTGCGCACGGCTTAGGTGYCATTCCTGCAACCACGAGCCAGAGAGAAAATCGGTCTTTGACAGCTCTTCATGGAATATCACCGAGCGTGAGCACGGGGTGACCTTTGCCGCACCCCGGCTCCTCGGGGAGCCGCCGGCAATCCAATAACGCGGCCAGCGGGTCCTGAACGGGGTCACCTCCCCTTGGAAGTGCATTTATATCCRCTCCACCCGGCCTGGAGCCTCTGCCGACCGCCACACGAGGCTCCTCTGCCCTCCAGGCCGTCTGCAGACCCCGGCACAGCCCCTCCCGTGCCCGGCCCYGGTGTGTCCCCGCAGTGCCACCCTGCCCCTGCCCGCGCCCACGYGGGTAGTGGGGTCGGGGCTCAGGCRGGGYGGGGGTCCCTCTGCTGAAGGACACAGGGACGCAGGGGCAGTGAGATCCCTGCCCCCACATCCCATGGGACACGSTCATCCCTGCCTGCTGCTGGCAGCGTTCCTCGTGCTGATGCGATTTTCAATTATCAGAGAAGTTCCCAGATTTCTGCCTTTGTCCAGTATCTTCCAAAGTATCTCATTCCAGACAACAATTCTATAATCCAACCGTGACAGGACAATCAGTCACACTCTAAATTAAGCATCTCAAATAAGGATTTATTAGAATTAATCAGACAATTAATGTATGGCCATTAAATAGAGTTTATTAAAATACATCTAAGTGTATTAACTATTTAATAGAAGAGAGATTGGTTATGGAGTTGGCAAAAAGCTTTCCAGTCGTCCTCTCTCTCCCAAATTCTGGTAGGCAGCACCAGGGGGCTGGATCCAGATAGGGAAGAGGAGAAGGAGAAG
>JACAXG010000023.1:8349677-8432430 GCA_018881555.1 Amblyornis subalaris
GAAGGAGAAGGAGAAGGAGAAGGAGAAGGAGAAGGAGAAGGAGAAGGAGAAGGAGAAGGAGAAGGAGAAGGAGAAGGAGAAGGAGAAGGAGAAGGGGAAGGGGAAGGGGAAGGGGAAGGGAGAAGGAGGAAGAGGAGGACAGGGCTGGTAGCAGCACTCGGGTCCCTGCTGAGCCCCCCCCACCCGGTGCTGCCCAGACCGGAGCAGTTTATCCCAGTCCCAGCTCCATGTTCGGTGCCGTCGCTGCCTTTCTCTTCCCCCTCTCCTCTGAAGTGCCTCCATCACCTCGAGTGCCATCCCAGCCACTCCAGATGATCCCATTTATCCTTTGCACTTGTGCAGAGCTGTACACTTGCAAAGCAGCCCTTAACTAATTAATCAGATGTTAATGATTCCTCCAAGGTGCAGCAGAGCAGACAGCTATCAATCCTCGCCTCTCCCGCTGCATCTCCCCCGCCTCCACAATTAGATTCCAGCCGATTTTCCTCCTYCTTTGCTCTGTTTTCCCTGTGGCCTCTGTTCCGGGGAAGGACGGTGCAGCAGCATCCATCAGCCCTGTGCTCATTACTGCTCCACACTGAGCTGGGCCTGGCCACCTTTCCTGCCAGGAATTCCAGCCTGGGAGTGTGGGAAGGCTGGGCAGGGAGCAGGGGAAGGCCGGGCTGCAGACATTTGGGTCAGTTCGGAAAGCTGAAGCTGTTCTTAGAGAAATGACGCRTCCTAGAGCCACCCCACACCACCCACCCTGGCCTCGGTGGCCTAGGAGGGAGGTGGCACCTCCCGGGTGTTCCCGGTGCGCTCCCAGCACTGTCGGGTCCTGGGGAAGGGAGGGGGATGATGGGGATCCTGTGCGGGAAGGGAGCAGGTGAGGGGCAGGGCTGCTCCCCCTCTCCTGGCAGCGGCTGTGGCACCTCTGCAAACAGACCCAGGAGAGCAAACACCCCGTTCCCAAAGCAGGATCCGGCTCCTGCTGTCCCGAACTGGCTGGACACAGAGATCCCGTGGGATGAAGAGGGGCAGTGCTGCAGAAGCACCCAGCAACAGAGCTCAGCTTTTGGGGACCACTACCCCCTCCACAGACCCAGCAGCGGCTCAGGCCAAGCTCCTGGCTCCATGCAGGGTGTGATGGATCCGACCCACGGGGCTCTGCACTCCCAGTCCCTGACGGAACGGTGGGGAGCGGAGCAAGGGGAAAAGGGCAATGCAAAAATACGGATTTTTATGATATGCAAAAATATTCCAAGCTGATGCAAATGAAGCAATTTAGCCTTGCAGGCATTCCTCTGCGCACCATTATGAAAAGTTCCGGGTCTGGATTTGCCATTTCTAATCACAAGTGGGATCCAAGGCAGGCGGAGCCGGGGCCGGGGCCGGGGCCGGGCGGACGTGGGGAGTGCAGGGCAGGATCTGTCCCTGCTGTGCCCGTGCTCCGGCCGTGGGCTCTGCACGCACAGAGCCCACAGGAACGTCAACATTCCATGCTCAGGCTCCAGGCAGGGGGCAGGGGTGAGTCCATGGAGAAATGAGTTGGAATTCCCTGAGCTCCCGCTGCCCCGAGCCTTTGGTGCAGGGCAAGCACTCAGACGGGTCCTAGGATGGGACAGAGGGCTCCAAATCACCCCCTGCCATCGTGTCCGCACCCCAGTGAGCCTCCCAYGCCTCAACTGGGAGCACTGGGAGCCGGGGGGAGCGTGGGGGCACCGAGGGGCTCTGAAGGAGCACATGAAATCCGTAATTATAATTACAATAATGGCGACTCCGGGAGCAGCTGACTTCACCCCAGCAGCGGTGATACAACTTGGCAGGGCTTATCAGAGGGAACGGCAGATCCAATTAGGAATTAACGGTGCTGCAACCATGGAGCAAACACCCCTCACCCAGCCACCAGCTTCTGCTGGGAAAGCCTCTCCCCTCCCCGAATTCCCAAGCAAGGTCCCCTCCCAGGGACAATGTCTGTGCCCAGGACTGTGTCCTGTGCTGGGAGCACTGGCGCTTGTCCCGTGATGGGCCCTGGTGATCTTTGTGTTTTGAGATGGTTTTTTGTGTGTATTACAATAATTTCTTTAAGGAAMTGGCTATTTCTTTCAGTTTTGTTTCCAAGGAGGCTATTCCTGCTCTTTGTCTGAATTCTCTCTTTCTAAAAGTACAATCTTTTCACTTGGCTTCTCTTCCTTTTTTCCTCCAAGGAGTTATGAATTTCATTCTTTCACAGCCATTCCCAAACAGCCTGCTGCCTTCACATTCCCTGCTCATTCCTCTGCTGATTAGCACCAGATCCAGAAGAGTTTCCTCTCCATTTGTATTTATAGCTACACTTACAAATGGTTTGGTGCAGAGGAATTCAGCGGAGCCCTGTGAAATAACCTGGAATGGGGAGGGTGAAGGGAGAGACAGAGGAAGCAGCTTTTGTTTGGCCAAAGAAAAGTCCGAGGGGAGAGGAGAGGACGGGCTTGGAAATGCAAAAGGCAGCTGAAGAAGAAAGTCACGCACTGCTGGCTCCTGTGGGGAAGAAAGGGAATTTGGGCTTTGTGTGAAGGATAAAGAGGCTTTTCAGGCCAGGAAGGACAAGCAGCTGTCGGGAGAGGCTCAATCCCTGTTTGCCGCTGACCTCCAGTGGCGGCTCCGAGCCCTGGGTTCCCCTCCCGGGGCGTTTGTGCGGCGGGGACCGGCCAGGGCCACTGCCGGCTCCGGGCTCCAGTTCCAGGAACCAGACTCAGGACAGCAGCCCTGAAATCCCGGGATCCTGTCCCTGTCCCTGCCCACTCCCYTGCCCGTCCCCAGCAGCTCCTGCCCAATGCCACCAAGGGGCTATCGAGGAGTCGTTCCCTGTTCCATAGGGGACTAACAATGTCAGACTAATTAATAAGCAATGGAAGTGTAAACAACGGTGTCAAAGGGAATTTAATTATTGGCAATATAATATGATTTTGATTAATACAATTACATTCTTTAATTGCATTAGTAAAACAAAAAACTAGCTCAGGGTCACTAATTTGATTGAAATTTCCAGCTAAATAAGCTCCAGCCCTTCTCTCCTCTCYGGGAGGATGGGCCATGGGCAGGATCTGTGGCACGAGGACAAGGCCCTGCTGGCCCAACACGGGGCAGTGCCAACACGGGTGACACACACCCAGCTGCTCCCTGGCTCAGCCAGGACCCTGCCCGGGGGGCAAGACCCTTCTCGCCCCATTGACACTGGTCCTTGTGCACACCTGGGCACAGCTGGGCACAGCTGGGCACAGCTGGGCACGCCTGGCAGCCCAGCATGGCCCATGTCCTGCTGCTGCTCCGGGAGAGCGGTGTCACCGCTGGGCAGGTGGAGATGCCACTGATGGTCCCGTGTGGGTCGGGATGGAGAGCAGCCCCCCACATTTTTGGGGTTGGTGTGTGAGAGCCGGGGAATGTTTGAATTCCTCCGAGTTGTTCCTGCACGGCAGAGCTGGCCCCAGGCTCCAGCCACGAGCACAGCGTGCAGACACAGCTCAGCTGGCTGGGCAGCACTTCCAATTACGGGTGATCAAAATCTAATTATTGACTTTAATAGGAGCTGAATCTGGCCTGAAGAATCCAGGAACAATTACTGTGGGTTCCCGTTACACTAAACGGGAGCGACAGGACCACTCCCTCTGCTCGCCGTGCCGAGATCAGGGCTGGGAAGAGCCGAGCGAAAACTTGGGCTGATGCCTTTGGTTTTCCTCCCAATGCAGGAATTGGAACAGCGGCAGAGCCCAGCCCAGGGACACCCCAGGGATGGGGGATCATGGAATCCCAGACCGGTTTGGGTTGGAAAGGACCTTAAAGCTCATCCAGTCCCACCCCCTGCCATGGGCAGGGACACCTTCCACTATCCCAGGGTGCACCAAGYCCCATCCAGCCTGGCCTTGGACACTGCCAGGGACGGGGCAGCCCCAGCTTCTCTGGGCACCCTGTGCCAGGGCCTCCCCACCCTCACAAAGAGGTTTCTCCCCCGGCCAGTTCTCATGGGATGTTGTGCTTGAGACAACTAAAAAATGGAACTCAAGAAAATAAAAGTTAGCCTTTGCAGAAAGTTCTCATGCAGAATTGACGATTTGCTGGAATAAGGAGGAAATTTTAAGCTCAGTTTCCCACATCTCCACAGGAGTTTTCCTGTTGTTATTTGAATTACTATCGAACCCAACGTGTGAATTATAAACACAGACACRTCCATGCAGGAGTGAAGTCACCGTGCAGCTCAGGGACGCCTCTGCAGGGTTTGCAGGCACTGGGACATGTCCCTCGGTGCTGTCCCGGGGCCGTGGGGAGGTTTCAGCCCCATTCCCCCTCCCCGTGGAGCAGGGCTCCGGATTCCCACGGGAGCACCGTCTGCATCCCGCGGGATGCTCGGGACCCCRGGCCCGGCCTCCTGCCCCGCTGCCAGCTCGGAGCAGGGGCTGCTGCCGGCGCCTCCCGGAGATTCATCCCTCCTGGAAGTGTGTGAGAACAGACACAATCCTTCCAGCTGTGCATTATCCACCCGCTGGACTGTGACGGCTCTTTGTGAGCTGTGACGCTGCGTCCCATAAAAGCTGTATTTAGGATCCAGTTTAAAATTCATATTTTCTACCACATAGAACATAATGGCTCCTTGGGAGCCCATTCAGCGATTATCAGAGGGATGTGTTTGTGGAGTTGTTTCTGAAGAAACACATTTATTTATTTAGAGGCTGTTCTAAGGAGGTGCCCCACGGCCCAGCTGGCCTGGAGATCCTGGGGGGACAAATATCCCCATATAGGGGAGGAATTGTTCCCTGTGAGGGTCGGGARGCCCTGGCAGAGGTGCCCAGAGAAGCTGTGGCTGCCCCTGGATCCCTGGAAGTGTCCAGGGCCAGGTTGGGCATTCCGGTGCTGGTGCCACCGTGTCCCCGTCCCAGGTGAGCAGCAGGTCTGAGGTGGGCAAGTAGCCAGTGAAAGGAGAGTCTGCTCCAAAACAAAGGCATAAAAGCACTTTTTGGGACAAAATTTTCCTTTGTTTCTAGCAAAAAGCAGATTTATGTGTTAATAAACATCTACGATTGGCCTCTGAAAAAATACACTCAGGTAGACAGGAATTATTCATTCAAATTAACTATAAATTAAGATCAGCCTAATTTACGTCCATTAAAATGGAAAAGCATATTATCTCCCATTCAAAGGAATTTGTATTTGATGCAAATAGGACAAATTCAGAAAGTTTGGAAATGTTCTCTGATTGTTCATTTGCATCGTTAACCGGCAGAGAATGGGCCTGTGATTTCAAAATGGGAGAACAGAAGGAACAATAATTAGTTATGTAAATAATGTGGCATTCTTGTTTATAATTAGTCCAAGAATAAAATAAAATTCAGGCATGTCACAGGACTCATTTTCRTATGCAAATGAACAATCAAAATTATAAACGGTAATAATGCAGTTTGGGAGAATGTGGCATTTCTAATTTATTAGCCCAGGCGGAAGCCCGAGCTGATTCCAGTTGACGTTGGGAGATTTCAAAGGTACCTCCGGGACGGAAAAATCCTCCAAAAAAAGAAAAAAAAGAGAGAGTGCCGGGAGGAAATGGCGTGGGATCACCTGTTGGAGCTCCTCCTGAGGGGAGAGGGTGCAGAATTCCCTGTGGCTCCGGGCAGGGCGGGAATGCCTGCACGCTCCGGGGCCGCAGCCTCTGTGCTGGGTCATGTGCCAGGAATGCTCCTCCTTAACAAAAAACTGGAGGGATGTGGGAATGCTTTAAAATCCTCTAAACTTACCATGGTCTGCAACCACAGACAGGGTCTGTTTTTTCCAGGAAAATGCGGTAGAGAAGGGAGCCGAGGCTGGAAACGCTTCCCGCTGGGTCCGACATTCCGCTGGCTGTCCCAGCGCAGGGGTGGACACGTCACAGAGCAGGTCATGACCCACCATCGGGTGACACAGGCCCGTGGAAATACCCTCCCACACCCCTAGAAAAGCCACATTTCCACGCATTCCCGTCAGTCATTCCCATTTCAGCCCCTGCCGTGCATTTTGGCCCCAACAGCTTTTGGAGCTTGGAATGTCCCTTCCCTTTCTGTCCCACCTGGCTGGGGCCAGGGACATGAGCACCGCTCCCAGTTTTCCCCCTCACTCCATGCAGGGTCCTCAGAGCCCCTGCCAAGGACACGGAAGAGCCTCTGCCCTCCCTGCCCATCCCTGRGAACGGCTGAGCTGGGGGATCCCCAGGACAAGCCAAGCTCTAGGAATGCAAGGGATTAAATTGTGGTATTAATTATTAATTATGGCTTATCTTGCTGCAGAGTGTGGAACAGGAGTCAGAATCTGCACCGGGGAGGACGGGACATCTCGGGAACAGGAATGCTCCAGCTGCTCTCTTAAAATATTCTCCCACCTCAGCTCGACGCCGGAGCCCAGGGCTCTCAGCGGAGCGGAGCCGAGCGTGTTGGATAATAAAAGCAAGGGAAGGAACTTTAATTAAGGCTCCGCAGGCAGATCCTGCTGAAGGGGAGGGGGGGCAGCTCAGACTTTCCCGGCCGGGGCTGCTGGGGAAGGAGGAGCTGCCTGGGAGGCACTGGGGGATGAGCATCATCCTGCACCCCCAGGGGGACAGAGGGACTCGCCCTGGCTGCAGCCACCGGGGTCCCGCTCACCCTGCAGGGCCGTGGGGCTGCGGAGGGAACTCCCATGGAAATGCCAGTGCTCCAGGGGAACCAGCACTTTGTCCAGTCCCAAGCCCTGGATTCTTGAGGGAATTCTCGAAGGGAGCACACCCCAAAGTCAGGCTGGGATCCCCAGCACCCCTCTCCATAGGGATCCCAAGGATCTGCTCTGCGCAAGGGGCTGTGTGAGCCCGGGCTACGGGCTGGGGGCTTCGGAAGCTGCTGGAGCCCATCAGCAGTCTCTGGGAACATCCCAGGGCACCATCCCAGGGCTGCAGCCTTCTCCAAAAGGCGGGGACACGGCTCCCAGCAGACACCGTGCTCAGCACCAGCAGGAGAAGCCCAGATCCCAGTGCTGAGCCTCGCAGAGCTGGAACAAAGCCTGAGCGATGTTTACCCACGTCACTGAGGCCTCTGATGCCAAACCACTGAGTGAACCTTTCTGTCAATCCGACACTTTTAGGGTAATTTAACTTAATAACACCTTTGTCTGCACAAGCGTTTGTATCTGAAGGGTTATTACCATCGCAGTTATTTTAGGTGGGTTAATGGGATGGAGTAGATTTGAAATTGTCAGTGCAGCCACGCAGGCGGCTGCTCGCAGTGTTTACCTTCCCCATCCTTCCCTTGCTTTACAGAACTTCCCACCCTCACCTAAAAGTGCCGTCATAAATTATGAGCAATTTCCCCCCCAGGTCCTTGTGCATTGTTAATTCCTTGTTTGGAAGGGAAAAAAACCTGTCCAGGTCTTAATTGTTCCTGCTTTGAGCAGAGCCTGGGCTGGGTGCAGGGCCTCTGGGCCCTGTCAGAATTTTTGTACTTTTAGTGGATATTTAACTCATAGATCAGGGGGCTCACAGGAAAAGGGGGAGGGGGAAAGAAGTCTTCTTGATAGAAGAAGGAAAAATTATTGTGGAGAGCAATCAGGAATTGGCCAAGGCAGCAACAGAGCCCAGGTTCCCTCTTGCTTCTCAACAGAGGGATTTTAGGAATCAGGAATTTTTAGCCGTGACTGCGGGTGTGCAGAGGGCAGGGGTGCTTAGCCCATTGCCCATTGGGAGCTCCTGGGGCTCAGGCTGCGAGGGAGGGAATCCCAGCATTTGCTGGGAGCCTCCATCCCGTTAGCCGCTCCCCGAGCTGAGGCTGGGCACGCAGTGGCTGCCACCCCCGCTCAGCAGCTGGCACCGCTGCCTGGCAGATGGCAGCCCCGCTCCACAGCTGGCACATCTGCCTGGCGCCGGCACCTGCGCCCGGCGTCTGCCCCTGCACAGCCCCGGCAGGATCCTGCGGCGGCAGTGCCAGGGAGGGAGGAGGGGGCTGCGCCCACCCTGCCGCCAGCCCCTCTGCCCTTCCCCTGTGCCCACCTTGCCGCCAGCCCCTCTGCCCTTCCCCAGAGCCCCCGGCTGGGCACGACCTCGCCCCGAGCCTGGCACCAGCCCGCCGCTGCTGCCTCTCCCCGGCCGCGGGTCATTTCTGGGCGAGAGTCAGGGTAAGGGCAGCCGGGCTGTCCCGTGCCAGGGCTGGCAGCTTCCCTGTCCCCTCGCCGGGTCCCCTCGGTGCCTCCCAGCCGCCCCTCGGGCCAGGTGACCTTGAGGTGGCTTTGCTCTTTGGCTCAGCTGCAGTCAGAAGATTAAATTCTGCTCCTGTCCTGGGAATCTGATGATAAAAAGTCCTTTCTAGACAGAATCCGGATAATGAACAGCTCCCTGGCTTCGCGCTGGAAGAGGGAGTGTGGAGTTATTACTGCATTAAAAAATCTCCGAAGTCAACTAAATTCACCACAGACACGGAGGAGCAGAATTCCTCTTCATTCCAGCGGGGTGGAGCATCCAACATCATCAATAAGGCTGTGCTAATTGCAGCTGGGTGGGAGCACGGGGGCTCTGCCGGGGGTGCTGGAAGCGGCTCCCGTGCTCCCCCTCCTCCCCCCGCGTCCATCACTCCTCTGCCGAGGCCGGAGAGGGATTTGTTCTCTAGGAAAACACTTCCAGTGCCCATCAAAACTCCACGCTCCAAAGCACCAGGGGTGTGGGGCGCTGCTCCACACTCGGATGTGGCAATTCTGGGAGAAAACCCGGGACAGGATTCCTTGCCTTGTGTCCCCAGGATGTCACTGACCAGGGACTGGGGACTCAGGTACAAATCCTGTGCTTTWATCACCCAGCACAAAGAAAGGCCAGGCCAGGAGACAGAAGAGCTGCCATAAACAAAGCTGTGGCGTGTCTCTGGCATTAGTCATACACCAACAGGGATGTGGGACATATATCTGGGCAGGATTCGGGATAGCTGCTAATTAAAAAAGCCTCTGACTGCTGGAGAGTGTTAATTCACAGACAGCGTGGTCYCCCTGGGCAGAGCTCAGGGCGAGAAAGGATTTATTTACACCTCACACAAGTTGTTCTTTTTGCAAAGGTTCTGCTTAATCGGAATTTTTCAGAAGAATTTCTTGAACAAAGAAGGAGTTGAGTCTCTGATGGAAAGTCTCTGGCTTTCCTTGTCCTGTTTGCCTTTAGTTGAGGCTGGAGCATCTCTCCGCAGGCACAGCCAGCACCAACTTCCTGTCCTTTCCCAGGAGTCACACAGTCCAAGCCCTCTGTCACCACCACAACATCCCCGTGGGCCCTCCCGAGCTCCAAGTCAGACTGCTTGGASCAGCTCAATAAATTTCCATGGAATCCTAAATGTTTTGGGTTGGAAGGGACCTTGAAGAGCATCTCGTTCCTCTGGCTGGCGCAGGGCCGGCGTGAGCGGGATCTCGGGGCTCAGCCTGCTCTCCCTGACGGATGCTCTGTGGGACGCGGGAGCGCTGCAGGAGAGTGCCCGCTGCCCCCATCGCCTCCCCGTGCTCTGTGGGGCCGGCAGACACCTCCAGAGCAGAGAGGCTTCCTCACCTTCGAAGGGATCATCCCAAACTGCCAGAGCCCAGCGGCCGGGGMGGGCGCGGGGCGGGCGYGGAGGCTCCGCCGGCTCTGTCAGCACGGAGGAAAAGCACAAATCGCAATTTCTCACCGAAGAGCTGGGCTGACACCTCCGCGACCCGCGAGCAGCAGGGACTCTCGGCACACCGGCACAGCCCGGTTGTTTGCTGTGCGCGGCTGACACCGCTGATTAGAGCAGACAGGCGGGCAGGGGATGAGCCCGAGCTGCGGCCGGGCTGGGGCTGCCTCCTCCTGACCCCAAACCTGAGAGCTCCTGCCCTGCATCTGCAGCTAAATAAACCAAGTAAATCATCCTGGCAGATAGATAATTAAATAATTATCAKCCACTTAATAACAAGGAGTGGGTGTTCAGAATTAGCATATTAGACAGTGTCTTTAAGGGCTAATTGTTGCATTACATCAGAGTTACTCATTCATTATTCTTGTCATTTCGGGTGATAATTTGCACTTTAGGAGACAGAGACAATTTTAGCAGGCAATTAGAGACATGTCAGGCTTGGCCTAGTGAGTTACTGTCACAATTATTGCATTTTTTCCGGTGTCCTCATTTGCAGGAGTGTATTTAAGGGCAGTCYGGTGATTTCATGGGGAGGCAAAACAGGCACCGGCACCGGGAGAGGCGGCGGGGACGGAACCAACCCCGATTTCACAGCGCCGGGGCTGCTGGGAGGGGCTGGGGGCTGGCAAAGGGAAAAGCCTAAACAGAAAGGGGCTTCCTACATTGCCAATAGAAACACTTCACAACCCCCTGGCTGGGGTCCCAAGCTCCCTTTGGAACCAGTCCCACGTGTCCCCCACTGCCACGGGTTTGAGCCGGGGAGCCGCTGCCCTCCTGCACCCCACGCCAGATCGATGGATCCAGATCCCCACCCAGGACAGGGCAGCAATTGGTGGATACATGGATTTTTTCCCAGGTTTTGGCAGCTTTGGTTACCTGGAGGGGCAGGGACGGGCACCTGCAGCGAACTCCCAGGAGGAAGCTGTTCCCAGGGAACACGGTGCTCCTGCCCATCCCGGTGCAGTCGTGTCTCTGCTTCCTCAGGGAGGATAAGCACGGGGATGTGCCCGGTGCTGCTGAGCCTGGCTGAGCCCGAGAGCACTGACAAGGCTTAAATATTCCTTAAACTACAATCGAAGGGAAAAGCTGGATCTGCAGCAGCTGCACCTTGGGATACATGCATTATAAGGGTATATACAGTCAAATAGAGTTAATTAAGCTAAAACCACAGTAAATCTGCCAGGCCCATATTAACACTATAGTCAAAATAGTGGAAAATATAGTATTTTCCCTAATAAATCCTGTTCTGTTACAGATTTATGTTGGCATCTGCATAGTTACCAGAGTTTTACAATAATCATTGATCAATCAAAGTTTTATGACAAAACTATAATTTTCCTGTGTTTCTTTCTTACTTAGTTTCCTAGTTTGCTTAATTCCCAGAATGCAATCCAGTAAATCTTTAGGGCTGAGATATTAAGTAGATAATAAGAATGCCATATAAGATTTGCTTATATTTTAAACTGTCCTTACAAATGATTTATAATTAGGGCCAAATCTAAGACAAAACATTATTAAAGTCAAAACCCTCCATAAATTACTGGAGTTTGCTTATGCCTGTAATAATTTATTAGAGGTTTACTATAGTATTTTCTCTGGTGATATCCAAAGCTTTATATGTCATAAATGGGAAATATGGGTTGGTAAAACACACAGAAAACAGGAATGATCCCCAGTGACCCCTGGTGACAGACTCTGAGACACCGACAAAGGCGTTTCGCTGTGGGAATAAAACGGCTCCAGTGATCCAACTGYGCCAAAGGCATCTTTGTTCCAGGAAATTAAATCTTGCTTTATAGGATTTTATAAGTTATCCCTTTCACAGGTGGAGCAGAAGCTGCGGCCGGGTGGGCAGGGGGAATGCTGGGTTTGTGTTTCTGGCACCCCAGGGAGGCTCTGCCGCGGGAAACCCGCCCGGCCCAGCCGAGCCCGGGGCGCGCAGGCCTGGCAGTGCCCGGGGCGGGCACAGGGGCTTTGCCATGCGGTGTTTGCCCGCGTGGGGTTTGCTCCGTGTCCCCTGTCACCCGCTGCCACCCTGCTGCAAAGCACAGAGCCCCTGTCCCCGTTGCCACGCTGCCCCCGGAGCCGTCGCTGGGCACCACCAGGGCGCTGCTCCTCCGGCCATGCCCATTCCACCCTGCTCTTTCCATACCTCCCACCTCACCCTCGGGGCTGTGGCTCCTGTAGGCTGCTCGGAGGCGCTGGATTTTCCTGGGTTACCCGTGAGCAGCTCTCAGGGCTGGCACGTCCCAGGGRTGTTCCCAGTCAGCCCCGGGCAGGTACCCTCGGATTTTTGTCAGTATTAATGTCGGAGTGACTTTGCTGCGAGTGAAATTCTCTGTTTGCAACAAGAATTGCGTGAAGGYCTCCTTAAAGCGCTTCCCAACATCCCAGCTGTGCTCCTGCCTGTGCCGAGCCGGGCTGAGAGCGCTGGAGCCCAGCCCAGCCTCTGCCCATCCCAGYGCTGGTACCAGTACAAGCCCAAACCATTCCCCCGGGACACACGGGGACACGCAGGACGGCAAGGGCAGGGGTGGAGCTCAGCCCCGCTCCCCTGGGAAGCAGCAGAGCTGGGTGGGTTGACCTGGAGCGGAGCTGGGCCTCGGGCTCGGCGTTTGGGAGCTGATGGGAAGTACCGGACACTTAATTTGATCTGTGCCCTGAGGGGGCGACCGGGATCCCTGGGATGGGCGGGGACACAGCAGCGCGTGGGCAGCAGCGGAGGAGTCGATGGCACAGGAGGATGGGAATGAGATGTGGAGGGAGCTCAAGACTGCTGGAGAGAGCAGAGCCAGGAGAGGAGTCCCCGCTCGTGCCGTTAAAAACTCCTTCCTCGTCCCTCACAGCACACGGTGAAGAACAGAAATGACACCTGAGGTCAATCTGATCGTCTGTCAAAACAGAGAAAAATAGAATAAAATAAATTAAATTAAATTTTAAAAAATAAAGTAAAATAAAATAAAATGGAATAAAATAACAGCAGCTAAGCAGACAAAGACAAGTGCCTGCAGAAGCTGCACCAGTACACGTTCTGAGCATCCTGGCGGCTGCACGGCCTCTGCCTCTCTGCCTGTGATAGCATCAGGGGCACTGATTGCATTGCACGTTCGTTATCAGTCTCTCCCCATCCATCTCCCACGGATAATCCCTTTGCTCCCACACCAGGCGGTGCTGATCCCTGTCCTAGCCCGGTGCAGTAAGCCTGGGTGCTCTGAGAGCCACCAGGATTGTCTCAGGCAAATCCCTCTCAGATCCAAGCAGAGACTCTGCAGGAATGTTCCTCCCCATGGGGGACGGCACCAACAGGGCTGAGTTTGGCCTGAAAGGAATTTGTGTTCCTGGGAATCGCCGTTTGTACCTTGACCAATGGTTCTGGGGTGGGTGTATCAATCACAGAATACTGGATGGCACCTCCTGCCCCGCTGCCCCTGCCTGGCACCTGCTGACAAAGCCTGCTGCTCACACGAGGATCCCAATTCAACGGCTGCCCAAATGGGACAGGGCTTAATTAATCCACATTAAACTGCTGCGTGGACATTAACTCGGGATTGGAATCCTGGTACTCGGGTTTAGCTCAGCCTCTGCTCGCTTTAACGCTAAATAAAGTTTTCACCGCGGGAGGACATTTAATGAGCTTTRGCTAATTCACACCTTAAATTGATTGTAATTAAATTTCCTGAGCAACCCTGGAAAAGCAGGACCCAATGCAGCAGCTCCTCTTCTCTCTATGAAATATTTGTTATTTTATTTGTGGGGTTCTCGGTCCCCCACCCGGGCAGGCACTGCGGCCTGGGGCAGGGCGGGTGGGATGTTGCAGCCAAGGTGGGCACACCTGGATGGCATCGTGCGGGTCAGCACCCAAATACAGCACGACCAAGGTCAGCTCCCCGTGCCCTGCAGGGCTGAAAGCTCCCATTCCCCTGCTCCATGGGGAGTCCCATCCCGCGGGAGCCCAAGGACYCCACCGTGCCACTCCCACGGGGCAGCCCCGTGTCCTTGTCCCTTCCCCGGGCTCACTGGGGGCAGCAGCGCTCTCCTGGTCCCTCTCCATTCGTAGGGAGGAGCAGGGAGAGGAGCCTCCCCTGCCACAGAGACGGATGCAGATTACGCCATTAATTTTTTATGTGAATTCAAAAAATTCCATGTTGACTCCATGACGCAAATGGGTATGAAAATTCTGGCGAGCGCACTCATTGTTACAGAAATCAAATGGCTCAACAGCCACTAATGAGGCAGACAAGAAGCTTCACTCACCCTCTGAGGATTTGAAGGCAAGAAGAGAAGAAGGAGCGCGTTACATTATTCATGTGCCTTGTTTGAGTTTCAAATCCTAGGAAGTCGCAGCGAAGGGGGATTTGGGACGTGCCGGTGACCTGCTCTGCACGGAGAGGGGGCAGGAAAAGTCCTGTTCCCTAACTGAGAACTCCTTGCAAACGCAGCTCCCAGCCAGCCAGAGCGAGGGCAGAGGGGGCTTCATGGGAATGCCCCGTGCCTGGGAATGCCCCGGGGATGCCCCGGGATGGGGGAATTCACTAGCAGCACCCTCAGGCACTGCTGCCTGTGATTGCCRGGCGCTGCCACCCACAGGACCTGACCTCGCTGCAAACTGTTTAAAACACACCATATTCTGCTGGAACGGGAGCAGAATTCTTTAGGAGGGAAAGGAAAAAGGGGAGAACATGGGAGAACAATCGGTCTGAGGAGGAGACGTGCCGGCAGGTGCTCCACGAGGCAGGGATGAGGTGCACAGTGCAGCTGTTGACCAAGTATTAAGGACTAATAAACAGATTCCTGGAGCCCTCCTGCATTTTGTAATTATTCCTTGCCCATAAAACCCTCCTGCCAACATTATCTCAGCCAGCGTTCCGAGCGCTCGCGAGGTTAATGCAGAGCCGTAAATCCGCAGCAGGTCACAGGGGGAGAGGAGAGGAAGTGTTCGTAAATCTGGAGGAACCGCTCCAGTTTGTTTGTTTAATAAAATCCTGGTCCTCGAGGAGCAGCAGGGCCCTGTCGGGGCCCTGTCCATCCAGTGAATCCCTCCAATGGATCCTGCTCTTTGCATCCAAAGCGCCCTGTGAGCCTGGATTCAGTATTTTATCTGTGCTCTCTGGCACTGCTGAGGTCACTGTCCCTGTCACCAGCCAGGGCCACCAAGCAGTGGCAGCAAGGTGCCCGTCCGTGCCAGCCRGCAGCGCTGCTGTGCCACAGATGGCGTTGGCAGCGCTGGGACCGTGGCTGACCGCAGCCAAGGCAGAGTTAAACTCCCTCCTCACGGCTCTCCAGGTCGGGGAATATTTGCTTGGATTTTACATCGGAATTTGAAATCCACAGCTACAAGGAAACATTTATTTTCTTGCCCTTCAATGATCAAACAAGGGGCGCCGAGGCACAAGGAAGCGGCGTTTCCATTAGAACTGTTTTCTTTTTGCTGTAAAATATCAAATATTTTGACATTTCCATCAGACTTCCCTTTGTATCAAAGCTGCAATGGCAGAACAATCTCAAGGCGTTTAGACTTCAGAGGTTTGTGCGTTTCTGAGCACTCCCTCCTTTACAAGGGACACTTCTGAAGGGACGTGTGATTTCTCTCTCAGAGACCAAAGGAGAGGTAATGAAAAYGAGAGCCCTGTGAGGGCTCTGGGAAGCGGCTGCGGGCGGTGGGATCTCCGAGCTGATCCCTCTCCCAGGAGCCGCAGAGTCCCGGAGCGTGCGGTGCCCGTGGGAGGGTGAGCTCCTGTCACCGCTCCTCCTTCGGACAGCTGGGGGATGGACACCGGGGCATCATCATCACCATCATCATCGTCGTCATCACCATCATCATCACCATCATCATCGTCATCATCACCATCATCATCACCCACCGCGGGGCGGAACAACGAGGGTGTCCCTACGAGCCTGGATCCATCGCGCTGCTCCAGAGTGTCTGGGGAGGGAAAGCAGCTGCTTCTCTCCGAGGCAAAGCTCCTGCCCAGGTCCCGTCCCAGCCTGACAAGGGAAAAATACATTTTCTAGAGTCCCAGAATCGTTAAGGTTGGAAAAGATCTCCAATACCCCCGTGCTCATATCGTGAGGGGCCAATTCACCCGTCCTTTGAACTGTTCCAGGGATGGTGACTCCAGCACTTCCCTGGGGAGCCCGTTTGGGGGGTGCCAGGGCAAAGTCAGCCCCACGTGCTGGTGGGGACAGCCTGGGAGGGCCTGTGTGTCCCTGCTGCCCCGAGGGTGTCCCCTCGCCGTGGGGGCAGTTTCAGGGCTGTGTGCCCGACACCAGGAATTCTCTCTGCTTTAATCAACAAGTGCCTGCAATCCCGGGAATTTCAGGAGTGAGCTGCACCCCGCCAGGCCTTTCCGTGCAGGGGGAGCCCAGGGCAGCCTTCCCTGCTGACGGGTGCCCTGCTGTCCCCACGGCCACGCGGGAACCGGAGGGAGCCCCGGCACGCCCGTGAGCAGCCACAGCTGGCCCGGCACGTCCCGAGGGATGAGCAGCGGGCGCGGGTGCCGGGGGTCAGCAGGATTCCCACGGGTGACCCCGCTGCCACTGGCCCAGCTCCTCCACACGGACTGGGAGCAGAGCGGGAGCGAACCTGGAGCCCTCCAGGCGAGACTCCATATGCCGGTCACATGTAAATGACTTCCCAGCGCAAACCTGCTTTGAAGGCGCTGTTTATCTCACTCTGATAACAATCTGCTTCATTTCGCGTGTCAAAGTAATTAGAGTGTAATTATTTTTATTTTTTTTTAATACCGGGTACTGCAATTGCTGCAGGGTTCCAGGGGAGCTGGGGGAATCCTGCTCCGGCACTTCCAGCCCTCGCTGCCTGCTCGCTGCCTCCAGCCCGCTCTCCCCCCAGCCCCCGCCCGTTCCCCGGCTGTTTGCACTCCTTTTCTCTCGCCTGTTTGTGCCCGTGTTCAGTTTCTCCTTTTCTGTTTGTTTTCTCTAGACATCAATTTTTCATGCTGGAGAGCYGAGGATAATTAATTAATGATTCATAGGGATGCTGTGGCTATAATATAATGAGAGGCTGGTTCATAACCTGTTGCGGAGGCAGTTATCAGTAATTTCAGAATAATTAAGGGATGTTTTTAGCACATTTCAAAAGCCCTTACAGAATCAAGGAGATGGGCGAATTTATTTCTCTCAAAACACTCGGGGGCACACCCCGGTGGCACAGGCAGCATTTCCCAGCTCCTCCGTGGTCCTGCTGTGGACCAGGGGCTGCGGAGGATCCCATCCTGGGGTCCCTCCTGCTTCAATCACAAGGGAAAAGTCCCCTCTTTCCTGCCCRCAGTCCTTCCCGGGGGAGCTCCGGGGTGGAAGTGCCCCGTGGCAGCCTGGTTTGGGATATGGTTTATCATGGCAAGGCCAGGTTGGTGTTTTTCAACACAAGAGTGAGAATCACTGTAAATAACGTGACCCACGTTAAATTAATTTATCATAGAATCACACAGCCAYAGAGGGTTTGGGTTAGAAGGGACCTTAAAGCCCATCTTGTTCCACCCCAAAGCCTCTTCTCCACCAGTCCCGGGAATGTTGAAGTGATGCTGGTCTGGAGCTGCCGCTTCCTCCCTGCCCTGGAGCACCCCAATTCCCCCAGCGCAGCAAACCCGGCCCAGAGGGGAACCCCTCCCTGCCCTGTCACTGCCAACTCTTCACTCCCACCCGAGCTGAGCAGATTTTCCCCTCTCTTTCTTCCCCCTTTTATTTTTATTTTTAGTACCACAGGGTGTTACACCCAGCCTTCCTATCAGGGGCTAGACATATTCAGAGCCTTAATGATAGATTAAATACCAAATACCTTAACATTTGAAAAATGACATTTATTATACAGAGTTGTAAATAGAGGGAAAAATGACAATAGAACACAGTGTAGATCTTACATAAACTGCACCGGCTCTGTGTAATGACTATGATAATGTCAGTGCTAACAAGCAGATAATTGGCATCACTGAGATAATTTTTGGCACCTTATGCAGAGGGGAAACTGCTCTGCATAATTATTTTACCTAGGAATATTCTTCATTTAACAGGTCCATTTGCATAACGGTTGGAACTTTTTAAGCTATAAAGGGTGTTTAATATGTCGATTTGTTTTATCCACAAAACAATTGTTTATTCATGAGAACTGGCACCTGAGGACTTTTGTAATGAGGCCACCGTGACCCAGTTGGAAGCAAGAACCTTTTATTGGATTTAGGGGTCCAGGGGGCGGCGGGATGAGCTGACCCCTCACAAACRCCTCCCAGGCTTTTATAGACGCTGTAACTCTGAGTCAGCCTGTGTAGTAAAACTTTATTTCTTCAGCTACAAAGTTGATCACTCCAATGTTTCACTGCTGGTGCAGCCACTGCTGCRGGGCCGTGTCCCTGTGTCCCCTGCGTCCCTGTGTCCCCAGGAYGGTGTCACACAGCAGGGGAATCCTCCCCAGGCTCCCAGAGCCCAGCAAACCGTGCACACCTCTGCCTGCAGTGAGGCAGGGGCTGGGATAACACACGGGGTGTGAAGCGTCCAAAAGCTTTTCCAGGAGTTGTACTGGGATGGGGTCAGGATCGGCAGGGCAGAGCTCAGCGCTGCTCTCAGCCYGAGCACATCCCAGCAGGTTGGGCTGAGGAGCTCTCAGGGTCAGCAAATGGCCCTGCAAGGCCGTGCCAAGCCGTCTGGAAACGGAAAAGCTGCTGGACACCAGCCCTGGCCYTCCATGGCAGGCGCATCCCTGGCCAAGGGCCAGCTGTGTGGGGCTGTTTGGGCTCCAAGGCTCAGAGCACCCAACGTCCACCTGCCTGTGCCGCCCTGACTGCAGGGAGCGTCCCGTCCTTGCCAGATCCAAACCGATCACAGCACAGTTTGTCCCATCCCGGGAAGGTTTCCAAAGCAAGCAATGCTCTCTGGCTTTCACTGGATGTTCTGTACACAAACCTCGGCACGTTCGTCCCTCAGTGGGAATCGCAGCAGCAGTTCTGAGGCTCGGGGTCTGCCATGGAAACATTCAAATTCCCCCAGGTTACACTGACGCTTCCTTGGCTCCTCCAGCTGTTTCTGCATGTGCTGGCAAACCATTCCCGCGGTGAGGGAAGCACCAGCCTCTCTCCAACAAACACTTCGGTCCCACAGAGCCCTCGTGACCTCCTGAGAACACCGAGCGCTGCCGAGCCTTGGGGTGGTGATTTYCACCGGAGAGATCAGTGCCACACCCAGGGCCGGGTCTGCCCGGGACAGACCTGTCCCCAGTCCGGGGTCTGGCAGATGGGGATCACTTGGGCACCAGAGCAGCAGGAGCAGGCGGCAGGAAGGGTGAGGGATGTGGGATTTGTGCCGGAGGCAGCGCCGTGTTGTCACGGGAGCATTGCTCCTTGGCCTGTGCACAGCTCCMCTGACCTTGGTCGAGTCATCCAACGGCTCTGCTGTTCAGAGCAGGGCCCTGGCTCTTCCTCACACCTGGGGCATGAGGAGCCTCCCAAAGCCCAGTGGGAGCCTCTGCTCAGTGCCTTTGGAGAGTCCAAACCTGGAACTCCCCACCTGCTGTTGCCCTTACATATCCTCTCCCACAGCCTTTCACCCGCTGGGCTTTAGGGAAGACTCTTAAATTCGCTGCAAGTTATTCTCTGACCCTGCAGACACCAATTTCCCTGTGAAAAAGCCAGGGT
Organism: Amblyornis subalaris; assembly: GCA_018881555.1. NCBI lineage: Eukaryota > Metazoa > Chordata > Aves > Passeriformes > Ptilonorhynchidae > Amblyornis > Amblyornis subalaris. Next base: position 8,368,945 of record JACAXG010000023.1, read on the forward strand.
GTAACTCACGTTACCATGTATGAAGCTTGTCCAGATGTGTGCAGGTGAGTGCCCAGATGTGTGCGGGTAAGTGCCCAGATGTGTGCAGGTGAGTGCCCAGATGTGTGCAGGTGGATGCCCAGATGTGTGCAGGTGGATGCCCAGATGTGTGCGGGTAAGTGCCCAGATGTGTGCAGGTGGATGCCCAGATGTGTGCAGGTGGGTGCCCAGATGTGTGTAGGTAAATGCCCAGATGTGTGCAGGTGGGTGCCCAGATGTGTGCGGGTAAATGCCCACGTGCACAGCTGTCTCTGCCCCTCTGCAAACTCAGGGCCCTGAGACTTTCAGCTCAGCAGACTGTTTTAAGGATAAATCCCACTTTTCCCCAAACAAGGCTGTTGGCCGCAGTGACGGGAGGTCTGTCTCATGTTTGCCTGTGAGATGCTTGCCTTGTGCCCGTGTTTTGATGAGGTGTCCCAGCCTCCCTTCCGGCACATCTTCTAGGAGGAGTAGCCAGCACCGGGGCGAGGGACACGGAGCCAATCCATCACACTCTGGGCTTTCAAGGCCATCTCCCTGGCCTCTAATGCTCTGCAAAATGGTTCATTCTCTGCTGCTTTATAAACTTGATGTGCAGCCTGCCAGCTCCCACCTCCCACCTGCAGCTCCCAGGGCTCAGAGCAATGCCTGCACTCCCCGGCACACYGTTCCCAGTTCGTGCCACACACACCATGGGCATTTCCAGCTCCTCTGTGGCATTAAGAARTCCCACACACGTGTGTTAGACCAGCACCCTCCCCTGCTCAGAGAGAGGTGTCCAGCCTCCCCCGGGAGCAGGGCTGACGGCTGGGGGACGCTGCTCTCTCACTGCAGGGCCGCAGTCACGGCCGCCCCGTCCACCCACAAGCTCAACACCAGGGATTTTATGGCCCCGCCAGCCCATCTGTCTCAGAGCCCGAGACCACACTCACTCCTGCTGGGATTTTCTCCTTTCCAATTCCCAAGTCAGCTCTGGTTCAGTGGGGAGATTTATTGCTCCTGCTCTGTGCTCCCTGGCTCCGTGCCACGGCGGGGGAACAGCAGCTCCGGCGATATTCCAGCGGCAGGGAACCGTGATCCTGGTGGCAGCATCGGCACCGTGTTCCCGCTGGGGTCCCTGTGGGACAGGGCCAGCCCCAGCGAGGGCACTGCATTGGGAGGTTCGGTGTTACAGACATTGCTCACAACCACATCTCTCTCCTTGCCCCTGTGAGTGTCTCGGGGGGTGTCACGGTTGTGTCAAAATGCGGGGAGGAGGGCTCCAAATTCCCCTTCCTCCCCCGAGGACGGTGTGGAAGTGTTGGGAGCGAGAGGGGTGAAGCCCAAACTCGCTCCAGAGCCGTGGGGGGAAGGCAGGGCCCTGGCCAGGGACCGTGTGTGTCCAGCACTGAGCCGTGTCCCCACGGGCTCTGTGACAATGCCTGAGTGTGGCAGCACCGTGAGAGACACAGTGCCTGGTTTGGCAGCACGGATGCTCTGTGGGTTCCTGGTCCCCATCCCCAGTTCCAGAGGGGCATCTGGAATGTCTTGGCTCCAGTAAGGGATGGAGATCATGGAGAGAAAGCAGAAAGCTTGGGGCTTTCTCCTCAGCTGGGTGAGGAGAGGGGGAGAGGGACAAACTTTGCAAAATCCTGCAGGGCCCTGTGCTTGCCTTGGCACGGGAACCCGGACTGGGCAGGGGGGCAGTCCTGGCCGTGGAGTCACGGGGGAGAATCTGGGCTCTGGCTGTTTTCCTTGTCCAGCTGATGGAGCCCATCTCGATTCAAGATGCTGAGGACATTATTGATCTAAACAAGTTGTCAGTGAAGGAAAAGTTGTAATTGCTGCTGTAGTTGCATTGTAACACACCAGCCCCGAAGGGAAATTAAAGTTTGGAGCTAATAGGGTTGTATGATCCTTCAACCTTTGATGTATTGAACCTGGAGCAGCCCCTGGAATACTGATTTGATGCACAAAGGATCATTTTTAACAGCGGCTGCACCTCCAGGTCCTCCGATCCAATTCTCGCTTCAATCCCACTGCAAGGCATGAGAACAGCTCTCAGCGCAGCCTCCCCCTCTGCCCTTGGGCCTCTTCCTTCAGCTCCCACCTTTCTGTGAGTCCCTGGCTCTTGCTGTAGGAATACAACTTGCAGGAATGATGGCTGGAATAAGGCAGCACTGCCTGTGTGTGTGTGTGTGAAAGAGCTTACAGCGGGATTCCTGGGATTCCTGCTTGTGCCTGCTGCTGCACCTCCATCCAGGGAATGTGTTCTGCAGCAGGAGCAGCAGTCCCTGGGCTCAGTGCTGGGTGAGGGTGCACGTCCCAGTGTCCTGCTCAGCCAGGATTTCCTTAAAGAGGGAATTATGGACATTTCTGAGCAGAACTGCAGCTCCCCATTAATCACCTGCAATGAGAAACCAGGGATCTGGCAAAGAGCCCTCCCCAAAGGTCTCTAATCAGGGAAGCTGACAGTCACGGGGTTCTGGTTTGGGAAGTGCCTGGGGCTGCGAGCCCAGGGCTGGCCTGTGCATTCCCAGCGTGTCCCGGAGCAGAGGATGGGGCGGTGCCCCAAAACTGCCCGTGGCCCCACAGCCGCACACTGAGCCCCTCCTTTCCCATCACCTCGCAGTCCCACAGCCACCCAGTGATGGATCTCRCCGTGCCTTTGCACGGACACTGTGATTCTGTGGTATGAAGACTCTCTCTAATTGCTGTGGTTAATTAGCGCTCCACAGCCACCACAGGTCCCGCAGAAGGAGCAGCCCACGAGGATGTGCAGCTGTCCCTGCCCACCACTGCCATGGCACAGGGGACCCCACTCCTCTGCCGTGTCCCTGCCGTGGCAGAGGGGACCCCACTCCGTCGCTGCCCAGCAGGTCAGGGATGTGCCCTGGCTCCTAAATCCCTGCTGAGGCCAGCAGGCAATTTAGACCTGAGTGCAGCAACTAATTAAATCAATATGAGCTAATGAACAGCAATTAGAGGTCCAGCTAGGCACATCTTCTCTGGTAAATACTGCTTCTCTCCCWACGGGAAGCTCTTTTTTAATAATCTGTTTGTGTTTCATTTCCAGGAGCTGTAATTCCCCAAAGAAGCAATTTGGGAAAGTGATTTGTTTGTCTGTATAATTGCCAAAGCACTTCGTTAGGCTTGTTTGTTTTTCCTTGCTCCTGCTGCTCCCTGGAAGAGACAGCGCCGGCACGGTGGGAATGTCGCTGCTCTCCAGGTGCTTTGGGTGGTGTCACTGGGATGAGGGGTCCCTGCATCCCCTGTGCCCTGGGGAGGGGGGGGGGAGGGAGAGAGAGAGAGGAAGGAAGGAAGGAAGGAAGGAAGGAAGGAAGGAAGGAAGGAAGGAAGGAAGGAAGGAAGGAAGGAAGGAAGGAAGGAAGGAAAGGAATGGAACAGCCCTTCCATTTCTGGCTCCCAGCAGGAGCTCTGCAGCCGTTTCCCATCCCGGCACCCCCATCTCAGCGGTGCTGCCTCAGCCCAGCCAGGATCTCCTTATGGGGAAGTCCTTCCAGCCCCCATGGCTGCCTGTGCCTGATCCCGCAGCTCTGCTCTGCCTGTTCTCCGTGGGGATCAGCACAGCACACCTCGTGCCGGGCCAGGCTCAGCGCTGGTGCTGGGCTCTTGGGATATTTCCAGGGCTCTTGGGATATTTCCAGGGCTGTTTTCTGCTGCGGTCCCTGACCTGCTGCTTTCTCCTCTGTTCCCACTCGTTGCACAGGGGTTTTCCGTGAGCTGTGCACAGTAACAGGCAGGATTTTTTCCCAACTGCCTGGGTCTCTTTTCCAGCTCCCACATTCCTTCCACTCGGTATTGCAGCGACCCAGCCAGGCCTGGCCTCACCTGCCCCGGGCTGCCCCGCACGGGATAAGGGCTCTGCAACCCACCCTGCGAAGGCTCCCCACCCTTCACTCGTGTGAAATTGCAATAACCTTTCAAATTAAACCCTGCACCTTGTTTAGTGGCAGATAAATGCTTCCCTGAGCCTCTGAGCTATGGCCGGGTACAGGACAACGGGAACACGCTCCATAATTGGATATCTATTGCTTGTTTAGTGGGCAGCAATTACACCACAAACGGGTTATGGGCTGGCACGCATTAAATATGGCTTTCCACACTTCCTGCAGGGATTAGCTGGTGTTTAATTCAGCTGTGCTCAAGCTCTGTCTACACGAGCCTTTGGAGGCCTTGGCAGTCCCGTGCTCCATCCCTTGGGAGCACTGGAGTGAGGGGAGGAGGAGGATGGGGATGGTGCTGGGATCTCCCTGTGCACTGGGATGTCCATCTGGGTCACCAGGGTCAGCAGGAGGAGGAGGAGGACGTGGATGGTGCCGAAGTGTCTCTGTGCACAGATTCTAACCTGGCTCAAGCCCCAGGTAGCCCCAGGGCAAGGTGCCGGTGGGTCCTGGGCATGAGGGGTTGGCAAYCATCACCCTCCCCTGGCAGGGACAACCCTTGCCTGCCCATCCCAGCTGGCACAGGGAAGCACAAACCCCTGGGCCAGGGCCTGGGGCCGGAGCAAGCCCCGCAGAGCCCCCGGGCTGTCCCTGCACCCACTGAGGGGAAATGTCCGGCACTGCCACATCCAGAGCTTTGCTTTCCCTCTCCGTCCCTYGAGCTGCCTCCTCCAGGGCAAACACTCTGTCTCTGTTCCTCCTCTGCCCCCTGAAGCTCCCAGGGTTTTCCTGGCGGCTCTGAGCACAGACAGACATATTTTGACAAATGGAGATTGTCTGGAATCATCTCTCTCAGAGCGAGCGGCTGCTGTACGGAACTTAATTATAAATTAATTAACAGCAGCAAATTTACAATGCAGGGTAGAGGGAGAAGGGGGTAGGAGGTGAGTTGCCGGTGAAGGCAGCACGCCTGGAACAGGCAAAGCCAGAGCTGCTCTCCCAGCAAAACTCCCTCAGCACTGGAGTGCTGGACCCATCCCTGGGCTCAGCCTCGGCTCCACAGTCCCACCTCCATCCCACATGGATGCACCCTCAGCTCGGGGCACACCGCTCCCAAATCACCACATCTGAGTTTCTGAAAGACCAAATTACAGCCTCTTCTGCTCCCTCCAGTTCCAGTTCTCCTGGAGCAAGGGGCTGGGTGACAGCGAGGACTTAGGCAGAAACCAAAGGAGCAAGTCAGAATAATTTTATTTACTACAATAGAATAATAATACAATAATATAACATTATTATTATTATTATTATTATTATTATTATTATTATTATTATTATTATTTTTATTATTATTATTATTTTTATTATTATTATTCAGCCCAGAGAGATGGGCATTTTCTCTGGCTCTGTGGCTGGATGCTCCATGGCCACTGCACATCTCATCCCACAAGTGACCTGGTGGGAGCGGCACCAACAGATCCAGCAAGAGGGGGGAGTTTAATGCCAGATGCCACCTGTTATTCCAGCAGGGAATGCTGCCAGTGCCTGTCCTCGGCAAACAGGGAGTGATTCCCGATCGATGTGTCCCACCCAGGTGTTTTAAAAGCAGTCTCATTCTTGTCAAAACTTCCACAGCAGCTGTGTGCCAAAGACTTTTACTTTTGCTTACAAAACAGCTCCRGGATTTCTCCAGGGAGGCGATGGATTCGGAATTTGTAAAGCTGCTTTCACCAGCACTCAAGCCTGAAAGAGAAGTGGAGATAAACATTTGCATTTTTATTTTGCTGCTGCAGTTCCCAAGTGGGGCTTTGCCAGCACAGGGATGGCCCCTGTTTGTACCTGGGGGCTCTGCTGGGGAACTTCACATCATTTATAAATGCAGCATTTCAAGTCATCCCCAGAGAAGTTGTTGGCATCCATGGGGCTGAGCTGATGGACTTTGGTGGGAATTTCTAATTGAAATTCCGTTAGGATAAACAAATTAGGATTTACAGTTGGATTCAATGATCTTAAAGGTCTTTTCCAACCTCAAATATTCTGTAATTCTGTTTCTGCTCGGCAGAACCACGCCAGAGGCAGCAGCCCCGTCTGGTTCACCTCGACATCAGCTCCTGGGTGAGGTGGCCAGAGCAGCAGCTGCTGGGAAAGGTCCCTCTGGTGCTCCTGTTCCCAAGGCCGTGCTGGGCAGTCCCTGGAAACACCATCCGGAGTCACAGACTGGTTTTCCAGCAGAGCCATGGGGGCTCGGAGCTGGCAGGGGGCACAGTSCCACACTGTGCTCATGGCCTGGGCAGGGAACCCCCAGGCTTGGGGCTTCTGGCTCATTCCCAGTGGGCTGAGCCCTCTCCCAGAGCAGGGATGGGGCAGTGGCAATGACTGTATCCTTGCYCCAGGCTGCTCCATCACCCGGGGCAGGGTCAGGGCACCAGGCTGCAGCTCCTGGGCTGCTCCATCACCCGGGGCAGGGTCAGGGCACCAGGCTGCAGCTCCTGCCCAGGGCTGGTGGCCAGGCGCCGTTGGAGCTCGGGGGGTTCTCGAGAGAAACCCTCGAATCCCTGCAGTGCCAGATGTTTCCTGCAAAAGTGCTTTAACATCCACATCAAAACACCCCTCGGGACTGCCTCAGCTTGATGAGCTTTTCAGTGAAATAATCCAAGATCAAAACTGATCCATTTTGACTTTCTTCACTCTCTTAAACATTTCAAAGATAGTAATGAATCACGGGATATTTCTTTATTTCCTCTGGTTTATTATAATGCTTTAACAGCTGTCAGATCGTGCCATTCTAATAAGGTTGTTTCAGTGTTTATGAATTGGAACGTTTCTCCAGGATTTCCATTCTGGGAAATACAGATTTCCATCTCTGTGAGCTCACTCTGGGGTAGAGATAAAGGATTTCCAGTCCTGAACTCCCTCCTGCGAAAATACCTTGTTTTCCAAACAGGTCAAAGTCAACATGAAGCTGAAGAGCYCCCAGTTTCACCCCAAAAGTCACCTCTCAATTTATTGAACATTTTTTTTGTGTCGTAGTCTCACAGCTGAGGGTCTCGCTTGGCCACACAGGGCAAACCTCCCCTGAAGGTAAAACCCCTCCCCAAATTAAGTCCTCCATGACCACATCTTTCAATTTGTGGTATCTACTCCTAAATGCAAAGGGAAAAGAAATCTCTTTTCCAGAAAGATTTTCCCATTCTGAACTCCTCACCTTCGCTGGAGGCGATGCCTGAGTTTTGACGACTTTTAAAAATTCTCRTTGTAATTGTTTTTTTGCTTTGAGTTTTTTGTTCTAGAACATCATAAATTAGCTGTCACTGTTTTTTAAAGGCTCCTGAACGTGTAAAATCATGTTTGCCTGATTTGGGAGTGCGGTAGTTTATGCAATTATGAAATAGCGCATCAAAACCAGCCAGCCCTTCCCTCACGCCTGCATAATTCATCGCTCATGGGTGAGACCTCTCCTGTCTGCAGACAACATGAAATTAAGTTTGCATTCTATTTTTTAATTAAAAATTTAAAAGTTTAAAGGGAGTTTGTAAACTGTACAACCACTAAAAAACTGGAGACAGGGCGCTAAAAAATGCAAACTGGGGACAGAAATGAAACAAACCACTGAGTGCTGGTGGGGATGAGGAGGAACCGCTGGGACAAACCCACGGAGTCAATGCAGGATGTAACCAGCACTCATCCTGTGCTGACTGTGCAAACACCTGTAAATCAGGCTGAAAGGCTGGAATTGTTGGAATCCTGGAACTGAGGCGGCTCCACAGCTCCGGTTGCCTGTGCTGTGCCCTGCGGTGAGAAATCCCCAGCTCCCCCTCTGCTCCACCCCGAGGGGCCCCCCCCAGCTCCCGGGATGGCTCCCGGAGATGCTGAGAGGCAAAGGGGGCACCGAGGGAACGAGCAAGGCCACGGCGGGGGAGGCCAAGTGGGAAACGTGGGCCCCGCTGCCTAATGGGACTTATCAATTATTATCTCAGCCCATATTTCTTTGAGGGGTGATTGTTTCACAGAGCCTGACATCTCATATAGCTTTAAATTACTCACAACCGGGACGCCTTACAAGATAGCAGTAAAATCAGGAGAGGATTGGGCAATGTAATTATAGTATGGAAATGATGTTGATCGCTCAAGCAGGAACAGACCTTGAGCCGGCGCCGATGCTGCCCTGCACCGGCACAGCCCGGCGGCCACCCGGCCTCCTCGGGGGCTGCAAAACGGGGCGTGGGGACAGCGGGACACAGCGGGGACYGTGCAGGGCCACAGGGATGGTCACACCTGGGGACAGAGCGGGGACTGTGCAGGGTCCAGCACAGCAGGGGCAGGACAGGAGGCTGAAGGAGAGGGGGGCTGTGATGCTCCAGCACTGGGCTCTCGCTGTGTGAGGGCAACTGCAGGGCTTCCTGCCTCGGTGAGACCCTCAGGGATGCTGCTCAGAGCCTTTTCCAAGGGGCAGCTTCCCTTGGAAACCAGTAAAGGAAGTTTATGTTGTTTTTTTTTTTAAATTTTTCTTTAAAAAAGAGTTTTCTAGGGGGGAAAAAATATTCAACAGTGGATGTTTTCCTATTCCAASTCTGGGCAGAATTCAGAAAAGAGTGAAAAGGTGTTGTCACAGACAATTTCAGAGGTCCAGCCCCCGCTCCTTGTGCAGAGCTGGCCCCTCCCTCCCTGCACTGCTGGCGGTGTGGGAGGCACTGTGGAAGTGGGCAGGATGGGAAGGAACAGGGCACAGAGCAGCGCTGGGCAGCCCGYCTGCAGCACTAGGGCAGAGGCAGCTCTTTCATAACTGCTCCCCAGCTCCTCGCTGCTGGACACCAGGATCTGTGGCTGCTGCAGCAAGTGCCTTCCCTGAGACAACGCTCCCCATCCCCGTTCACTGCTTTGGAGGCAGAACGAGCCCCCCGATAAGGAAACCCCACATACCTGCCAGGGAATCACAGGTGGAGGATGAAAAACCCCCTTGGGCTGCTGCACACACTGCTCTGGTCTCCTGTGACCCCCAGCAGTGCTCTCGGGGCTGCAGGGAGTGACCTGCCAGCCTCGGGACCTGGTACCTGTATCAGTATTTTCCAGGATGCTGCTGGGAGCAGGGGGATGACGGGAGCCTGGCTGGATATTTGCTGGTGACAACCAGCGAGTCTGCAGGAGAGAAAATGAATGTCCCTGAGGACAGTCACACAGCGGTGCCTTCGCCTTCAAAGGCAGAGCCCGGTGGGAGGGCCGGGCAGGGAGCAGTAGCCCATGGGCACGGCTGACAGGACTATCAATTTGATGTTTTTAAATGCTGGAGCAGGAGCGCTGTTTCCAGAGGAGCCGAACAGGAAAGGCAGAAATCATGACTTGCCTTTTTTTTTAATTAAAAGGTCTGCTTTCTCCCACTCCTTAGAGGTGATGCTCTGTCAGTTTTAACAAGCCGCTGTCAATCCGTCCCCGGCTGGTGCCGGAGGAGCAGAGGGAGCCGGGCACACCCCGCAGGCACCGCCGGCTCCTCCGGCCCCATCCCGAGGGGGGATCGGCTCCTGCGGCCGCCTCTGCTCCCGATCCCTCCCCCAGGAGCACCCAGGGGTGGCTGGGTCGGTGGAGGGGCTGGGATGAGCCCCCACCGCTGGGCATCCCCAGCCCCTCCAGGCCCGCATCACCCGCTCCGCGGCCGTCGGAGGCAAATATCCGGCCCCTCCGGCTCCGCTGCCCCCGGCAGCCAGAGCCCTCCTCGGAGCAGTCACACCCTGTCGCTGTGAGTGCTGAAATGATCCCGGATAATGAGGTTAATTAATATGTTCCTGTAAGGCCAGAGGCGCCGGGAAGCTCGGGCTCAGCGGGTGCCCAGCGGCCGTGGGATGCGCGCCGGGAGCAGGGATGCTCCAGAGCTCACAGGGTGCGGGTGCCCTCCGGGCCGTGCCAGGACGGTGCAAATCTCTGTGAACAGCCTTCTAAGGATGCCGGAGGAATAAAGGCGATGTGTGGCTCTCCCCCGGCTGCCCCCTCTGCCGATCACGGGGACCGATCGGGCGGTGCTGACAAATCGCCGTCCCCAGCTCGGCTCAGAAGCGCCTTAAAAAGCCCAGGAATGCTGGGCAGAGGGGCCAGGCTGGAGCCGAGCCAGCACCCGAGCAGGCGGCCGGGAGCGATGGTCAGCGGAGCACGGGCAGTGGGGCTGGGGGGCCCCAGCCGAGGGGAAGCGCCGCTCCTGAAACGCATCCAAAACAAGCCCCGCGCTCGGGCTGCAGTGATGTCACCGCCGACCATTAGCGTGGTAATTACACTGAAAGCCTTTGGCAATCGCATCCTCCGAAGGGTCATTAATGCATCCCAACCGCACCAGTGAGGCTCTCATTAGTCTTATTTCAGACTTATGTATTTTTCAGAGCTGCAGAATCCTAATAGTCTTTTCCCTCCAACAACATTATTTTCTGCTCCCTGCTCCGGCCACGCTGACAATGGGCCCTTCTCCTCCACTTCCCAGCATTCCACTTGGGAATGTGCATTTCSAGCGGAGGAAGGGCCCTGGGAGCCAACGCTAGAGGCTGAGTCTTCACCTCAGTCCCTGCTCACCGCAGGAGCTCAGGAAGCAGCTCCCACTCCTGGTTCTCAGCAAACTCCTGGGGTGGGAGTGCAGGAAGGTGGAAAGGCAGCTGGACACGCGGACAGGAGTAAAGCCACGGGAGCTCCYCTGGTCCGGTGTCAGCAGTGCCGTAGATCCCTGTGTTGGCAGCTCAGGGCAAGGGGGTTCAGATGCTGCTCCGTGTCCCACTGACCTCATTTTGGGACAAAGGGGGAACCTGCCGTGTTTGCAGAAGATTCATGGCTGTCAGGAGCATAAGACCACCAGGAAGAGGTCAGAAATCAGAACCTTGTTGACAAATTGGAGGCCTGGCCCAAAAGAAAGCAGAGCAAAACTCAGCAGAAACAAGTGCAGGTTGTGCAGCTCAGCAGGAGCCCCCAGCAGGGTGGGCAGGCCAAGCCTTGGGCTCCCACAACAGCAGAGGTGACACCTGCAGGGCAGGTGAAGGGACTTGCCCACCCTCGGCACCAGCTGGACCTCTCTGGGATGGACCATGTGGGTTTGGCACATCAAAAGCCCATTGCAGCGGTCAGGAGTGCTTTGGGTCAGGGTTAGGCTCACGTCCCATCAGGTTTGAATGCCTGGAGAGACTTTGGCGCATGGACAGGGGACAGAGTGGGGAAGAAGTTCCTTCCCAGCAAACCAAACCCAGAGAGTGRTGCCACTTGTGGTGCCAGAGGCCTGGGATGGTCCAAACCCACTGCCAGAACCCCAGCAGGGACAGGCAGGGGAAGGGGCCCAGGAAAGTACTGCCTGGCCAGCTGCCCTCAGCTTCTGGCACAAGGAGCTCAGCGGGGTGGGAGCTCCACAAAGAAAACCCAGAAAATCCATCCTACGAGCAGGAGCTGCTCCCCAGGACGCGCCTCGGTCCCACACCCCCTCCCGGCACATCATGTGTAGCTGCTCCTCATGCAGCCAACTGCTTTAATCAGAGAAGAAAAACCCTCAGAACACAGGATTCAAATCCACCAGGAAAGGTGACAGATTCTCCTACTCTTCAAAGGGGCTCTTTAAATATTAAAAATAGCATTGTTGTTTTAGCAGCGTTAATTTAAGTGATGCACACATGACACCTCCGATGGCCCCGGCGAGCGCAGGCGCGGCGCCTCTGCCACGCACAGCCAGGCAGGAGCGCCTCTGTTCCTGTTTGTCCTGTGACAGAAAAAAGGAACACATCCCGTGCACAGGGGAGGAGGAGGAGGAGGAGGGGGAGGAGGAGGAGGAGGAGAGGGAGGAGGTTTATTCCCAGCCTGCACACGCCCAAGGTGTGCCGAGACTCCAGCCTGGGGCGTGGAGCCACAGAGCCCCAGGACAGCTCTTTCCTTCCTAAATCTGGGCTTCCAGATCACTTGTTCCTGTAGGACGGAGCTGAAGTGGGTCAAACACAAAGAGGCCCCTAAAAACACACCCTGACGTTTCCCTGGTTCTCCCCACAACAGCTCAGCCCATGCTGAGTTTGGCCTTGCTGTCTCCTTCCCTTGCTTCTCTGTTCTTCCAGCTTTAGTGCCTTCATGATCCATTTTGGGCCCTGTTTTCAGGTCTTGCTGGTGGCTAAGAGAAAATAACACATTCAAAGACATCTGTGAGTTACAGAGAGCTTGAAATAAGTTGGTCTCCTGCCTCCAAATGCATTCCTGGACCAGGAAAACTGGTGTTCACCAGGGACTCCAAGCTGAGGCTGAGCGTGGGGAGTTGGATTGGTCACCACTGCCATTCAGGAGGAGCTTCCTGCAGGAGACTTCACAGGAGACCTGGAATCTTCATCCACCGTGGGTGCTTGCAGGCTGTTGTGAACTCAGAGTGTTTTTCCTTGCTCTGTGCTTCAAGGGCCCTTTGCAGAACCAGGGAGTTCAGATTCCACCTGCAGAGCTGCCGCACTCCTTTGGGATTTATTTTCATGAGCCCCTGAAGAGATGAAGAGCCACCCACGACACCCTGTGCTCCACCAGCACTTGTTCCAGTGCGAGCCCTGAGCTCCAGGCAGCTGGAAACACCCGAGAGCTTCACCTTCTGCTGGGGACCCAACCAAGGGCAAGAGGGGGAAGTACATGATTGTGAAATGATGGAATTCATCTGCAGCTTGACCTTCACTAATGATGGATGGGCTGTCTGCAAGGATCATCAGAGGAGAGCCTTCACTCTGATGCATCACCTGCAGCTGCAATGAACAGAGGGGCAAACCCCACGTCCTTGCCCGGGTCCTGGGGGCTGTGCAGCGCCTGCAGGGACAGCCCAGGCTCTGGTGACCAAGGCACTTCACCTGCAGGAAGTGAGCCTGGATTGCACTGGAAGTCTGGGCTGTCAAGGGCAGTGGTTCATCAGGATGAGGTTCAGGTTCTCGTGTTCACGTGGCCCACAGTGAAGTCGTGCATCTCATTAGGACTTGCTTCAAACCAGACCTTGCCGGAGTGTGGAACTGCAAATAATTTGACTCTCAATGCTGGCTGTGTGCCTGGCTCTGAGTCATACATTGCTGAAGGAATTGTTGTAATCTGCAAATTATTTTCCTGTATTAATTCATGCTGGGGAAATAAAACCATTGCAAATTGCTATCAGCCCAAAACTGCCTATGCTGGGGCCRAGCGTGTGGGCAGTGCCTGTGCCCTCGGGGACAGCGTGTGACGGCTTCTGCTGTGCAGGGCTCAGGGACCTGCTCTCGGTGCTCAGGAGCTCACCATGGACACAGGGATTCCTTTTCTAAAAATTCTTAATGTTTTAAACCTTGATCATTTTATTGCTCAGAGGAGAGGAGGAGCTGGAGTCGCTGTTTCTGTGTTTGGCCAGGCTCAGAGGCAGCAGAGCAGGCAAAGCTCACCTGGGCTYTCCTGTCCTGGCATACAAGAGCTCTCCTGTCACAGACTCCTGATTGTTCTCATCATCTCTCTCCTGTGGCCTCGGAACAGCTCTAAGGTCTTCAAAAAGCTGGGGCTGCCTTTCAGCAGGGATCGTGGGCAATGGAACACCAGGGGAAGATGTTTTTGATGCTCCTGGGTGCAGAGCCRGCTCGTTCCCAGCAGGGACTGCAGCCCTGGAGCTCCTCGGGGGAGTGTGGGTCCGAGGGACTCAGTGGGACAGGCCAGGGCAGGAGGGAAACAGGAACATAAAGAAAACCCCTTTTTCTTCCAGACAGCTGAAACTGGTAACTCAAGGAAAGAAGGTGCTCACTGCTTTGTCCCAGCTCCTGCCTTTCCTAGGGAGGAAGGTTTGGATTATGCATTCCGAGGCGTTACAAGGTCCACTGGTTTGGAACAAGAAGTCTGCCAAAACACAGCCTGGGGAGGGGGAGCTGAGGAGGAGAGGGCTGGAGTCRCTGCTGCTGCAGGCACGGAGAATATTAACTCTGCTCTGTGGGAAACGCCAGCGGCTCCAGGCGAGAGGATGGAGGACGCAAGCCCTGTTCCCCCCAAATTCCCTTGGATCTGATCTCCCTTTGCCGGGTGCACTTTCCAATGGACACTCTGGGAAGAAAAATCTGGGCATGGCAAATTGGTTTCCTGAGTCCCATAAACACAGGAGTGMGAGCTGGTTCGAGGAGTGCCCTGGGAAGAGAACCTCTCCCTGTGTGTCTCTGGTGTCACCAAACACCTCCAGGCACGGTGGTGTGGYAGAGGGGGTCCACACAGAGCCAGCTCCTGTGCAAAATCCCCGCTGCAAATTCCCTGTGCCAAGTCCCCGTGCCCCCAGCCCATGGCAGGGACAGGCAGGGACKGGCAGGGATGAGCAGGAACGTCCCACCCGTGTGCTCTGGGTGCAGGATCTGCAGTAGCTGCTCCTCTGTGTGTGTTTGGGACAGGCAGATAACGGTGCTCAGCAGAGGGGGGTGGTTTTTCTTGCTTGTTTGTTTCTTAGGCCTGGAATTTCCCCAGTGATTTCAGAAATATTGTTTTCTGCTGGGTGTTAAAAAGTCCAGGTGAAAGGGCCGTGGCCTTTGTGTGCATTAAGATTGTGTGACCTCTTTGCTGCTCTGTGCTGCAGGAGTGCAGAGCTGAGGGAGCAGAGGAAAAGATTTCTGTGCGTACCGTGATTCCTGCACAGCTTTTGGTGGATTGTGTCTGCAACCTTCCCTGATTCTCTTTGCAAATATGTCTGAGTGCTGGAGCTCAGCTGGTGGAGAGAGCAGAGACTGTGCTCAAAGGTGTCCAACCAGTCCCAGAGCCTCCCCRTGGCCGCCAGACTCCCAAACCAGGGCTGTGTGGGGCTGTTGGGCTGCGTGGGGCTGCGGGAGGAGCGCGGTGACAGCAGCGCTGACAGCCACGTGCAGGAGCCACGGCGTGGGCAGGGCTCACACACTCAGTCAGAAATGGGAACATGAACCCCTATTAGCAGGGAATTTGCTCTTACACTTTGTTCCCTCAGCTCCTCGTGTCCCTGCATGGAGAAACAACCCAGGAACGAACATTGTGCTGACTCGAGGGACGGTTTCCTGCCTGTGCAGCCTCCGTGGAGCTGCTGGAAGGATGGTGGTGACACCATTCGAGGCACATCAGACTCTCTCAGCACTGGAAAATGGTGATTTCTGCCTTCAGATCATCCTTTCAAGCTGCCAGAGCCTAAAATACCTCTTACTCATGGAGGAGCAATGGATGCAGCATGCATTCGTTATCAGAGTGTCAGTCACAGGCCGTGCCCACAGGGAAGTTTGTCCCTTCCCCTCATGCTTCCAGTGCTTCGTCCCGGCTGGCAGAGCATGGCAAGGTGCCTGCTGACAGGGATTGCTCCCATCCAACCCCAGCCACCCCCAGCCACGGCAGTGCCACCAGCACAGGCTGAGCCGCTGGAGCAGCCCCGCCAAGCACTGGGAGTCTGGAACTGGGGAGCTTTTCTGTGACTTAAAACAGGGCTGAGAGCAAGGCAGGTCTGGGTCTGCCCAGTACAAACCAGCTCAGGTACCAGCCCTGAGGGCTGGGCCACCATGGGGAAGGTGTAGCAGGGGGAGAGCAGGTCAGTGGGGGMGAGAGGAGCAGTTCGCAAACAGCTCCAGTGCTCTCTGCTCTGCAAGGCCACATCTGCCCTTATTTAGATTATTTGAACACCTCTGACTTGAGAAACCTGAGGGGAACTGCAGCAGCTCAGCCTCATCTGGCCATGAACTCCTCCTGAAGCTGCAGGACCTGTTCCCACCTGGTACCTGCTGACACCTCCCCTGTCCMGTGGCAGCAACAGCAGCACTGATGTGGGAGCTCATTGCTGACCTCAGGGCCCCCAGCCCCTCTCCCAACCCCCTCAGGGTGTGAGGACAGGGTCCTTGGGAGCCCTGCCAGTGACCAGTCCCTGAACAGCCATGCTGACCAGCCCCTGGGGCACAGGCAGTGTCCAGCCGGGTGCCGGGCCCCAGGCAGAGCCCACCCCTCTCCCAGCTCCGCTCTGCCACCGCCGGCTCCCTCCGCTCGTCCCTGCACAACGTGGCCCCTCTGCCCCCCAGGCCACGAGTTCAGCGTTACAGAGGGGACAAAGCCGTGCTGACAGTGACACTGAGCACCCCCGAGCACCCCCCAGCACCCCCGGCCCTGCCCCCGAGCGCTCCTCGCAGGCTCCCGCGTGAGCRATGGCGAGAAGTGTCAGGCTGGGGGAAAGACAGATCACGAGTATTCCTGGCCCTGACATTTTCCTCCAGATATCTGGATTTCCATATATTTGAAAACCTAATATAAACAACAGAGAGAAAATTTGCATTTCGGGCAGTGAGGAATGAAAAATGGAGGCGGGGTAATGTATTGCCGCTCGAGGAAGAGGAATGACAGTGGGAGAGTCGAGCACACACGACAGCGCCCAATCGGCTCGTGGCAAACTCATTTCCTGGCAGAATATAGGGTTTCATCTGCTGGAACATTTAATAGGCATCAAAGAAAGATCACTTCCCTCCTCTCAGCGCAGATTGAGAGCCTTCGCTCTTGCTTTATTTTTGCCATTTTATTAAACCCTTTATATAGTTTTAATACAATATGTATGATCCTCCGGCAAACAAATAAATTCTTTGGCGCTTCCCAGATTCTAAGGATTTCTAATGGTTACGAATGTTTTATTTATATTTTCAGAGAGGCATTAAATATGCGACGGGTAAAAATATGCAACAGCAACAAAAAAAATCAACCCTAATTTATTGTTCTGTTCAGAGCGATGTTACAGATGGAGTTAATTTGGGAAGGCCGGGGAAGGGGCTGAGCCCCCACACATCTGGGTTCACTGCCACGACTGAAACCCCCCAAAGTGTGACCTCGGGGACCTCCTGTCCTCGCTGAGCTGGGCACAGGGGTGTGACAGGGGCCATTCCTGGCCGGGACATGGGCAGGGAGCTGGGAGCAGTGGGACACGCTCCAGGAGCCACAYGCACATGCGTGGGACTGACAAACCYTGTCCCAAGTGCCCTCTTACTCCAGAGCAGCTCCTGTGGTCAGTCAGAGCCAACAGCCCCAGCCCCAGAAGAAGTGCTTGGAATTCCCACGCTGTGAGAGAAATGGCTCACTCCCAGCTGGCTGAATGGGCTCGGTGCCTGTGGATCCCAAGCTCCCTTTGGATTAATCTCCAGTACAGCGGAGGACTGGTGATGGCCACTGTCGCACACCTCAGGGCACCAGGTGGGTGGAAATTCCAGGGAGAAGTGTTCCCAGTGCTGGCAGTGCTCTCCTGGGGGACAGCTGAGTGCTGGAGCACGCTGGGCTGACCCTGCCCATGCTTCCCTGGATGTTCTGAATTCCATTTCCCAGGCTCCATGGCTTCCCCAAGGCTGGGTGAGGGCTGGGGGAGGAGGAGGAGCRCCCAGGGTGATTTTTGCTGACAGCACTCAATAGAGCTGGAAGCAGAGTGCCTGGAGAACCTCAGTCATGGCTCGGAGCAGCGCTTTGCGCTGTGGTTCCCTTATTTAGGAACCAGAGAAGTGCATCAGGAGGCTTCCAGAGGCTCATCAATTCCGGTCAGGTTCGGTCTGGACACGCCATCTCTCCAGCTCAGGCATATCCTTGGCAGGCAGCTCCTTCCCGCTAAATATTCCAGCATACAAACACACTGGTGCTGGCTGTGCCTGTGTGAAGGATTCTTGTGTCCCTGCAGAAGGGGCTCTGCTGGAAAACTTCTCCCCGTGCCTGGGGAGCTGCCTGGCGTGGCGCAGGGCGGAGGGGGAGTGCCCTGTGCTGCCATCAGCAGCGTGACCTGGAGTGTGTGGAGTTCGCAGCCTTTCTCTCTCGGGCACTTCCCGGCTATTTTGAATACCCTCAGAGCCAAAAGACATCTGTAAAYCCCCCCCATTGCTCCCGAGGGGGCCGGGGTGGTGCCAGCCCAGGGCCCGGCACTGCTCGTGCTGAATTCCTTGTCTGCGGTCCCGTGAGCACAGCGAGGGGAGGTGACCCTGGGTACGGGGTGCCCGCGGTAGCAGAGCTGTTCTCGTGCTGAGTCACAATCTCTTCCGTGTGTGTCCTTAGGAAAAGGTGTTTGCAGCCAGCGGGGCCCGGGGGAGCGCGGGGTGTGACACAGGCGGGGTGTGACAYGGGGGTGTGACACTGCGGGTCCTTAGTGCACACACCGAGGGGGGACAYGGGGCCAGCGCCCTGTCATCCCCTGGGCACCCTCCGGGCACCGGCTGGCACCTGGCAGAGCGGGGTGGGTGACCATGGCAGCGCTGGCCAGGGGCACCGCTGCCCTGCCAGGCCCAGGCACTGCTCTGCCTGACCACCCAGGCCCTCACCCAGGCTCTCTCCCTGCCACGCATCGCACAGGGAGCTCCAAAAGGCACCCACAGGAYGGATCCGGCGTGCAGAGCCCAAAGCCAGGGGTTGGTTCTGGATGGGTCACAGAGCTCTCAGCCTGCTGCCCACAGAGGGAAAGGGATGTGAGCACGGAAAGACAACAGAAATAATTGTGTTGTCACTGACCGCCGGACTCAATGACCTCAGAGGTCTTTTCCAAACTAAATGGTTCCATGATTCCCACCAAATGCTTCTTTTCGTSTACAGACCTATCTCTTTGCACATATGCCAGCATTGTTAAAATGAAAACAATTTTTAACCTCCCCCCCAAAACTCACAATATCTTTTTAAGAATCATAAAAAAATATCCAAAATTTTTAAACACATTTTCCAGTTAGCCTTGGGATGAAATAATTCACCAAGTTAATGTCTTTGGCTGCGCCCACGCTTGTTTGGAGAGGGAGCTACTYCCCCTCCACTTCAGCCAAGGCTGCTGAGAGGTGCCTGCTGTGCCCCTTGCTTTGACCCAGCCAGCYGGGTCAGTCCCAAAATCCAGCCTGGTGCTCCCAGCAGGCCAGGCAGAGCCTCCCCATCCCTCGGGAAGTGCAGTATCCCAACACTGGGATGGAGCTGGGTGTGTCACCACTGCCCATCCTTGCCTGGCACCAGCACGGAGCAAGGGTGGACACCACTGCCTGTCCCTGCCTGGCATCAGCACGGAGCAAGGCTGGACACCACTGCCCATTCCTGCCTGGCACCGGGAGGGATCCGGGCTGTTCCCTGCATCCCRCTGGCGCCGGGCAGGGCGTTCGCTGCAGCTCGGCGAGGCTGCAGAGCTCCCGAGTGGTGTTTAGCTTTCCAGGTTTGTCGCTGGAATGATGATTCTCATCACCACTTGAATTTAATTTAAATGGTTTGCTTCTGCTTTCATTTTATTGGCACCCATTAGATCCCCCTTGTACCTCTGGCATTTCCTTAATAGTCTTTTGACTCATCTGCTCTCAGGAGGAGAAACATTTTTTACAAGAACAATATGAAGTAACAGTTATAAAATCTGTAGCCCGGTGATAAATGTTAAGGACTCATATTCTTTTATTGGAAATTGCTGTCTTTCAAATGTTTAACAGATTTGTAAAAATAATTTCTCCAAAAGGTTACGGTTCTATTGAACTCCATTAGAGAGAGGCTGGGCTCTAAATCACCGCCACGTCCCGCAGCCCTGGCGCGGGGACACGCCAAAGTCACCCCTTCCCCTCGCACGGAGCGCCTGGCTCCTCTCCAGCCGCTCTCCATCGCCAGGACACTGGCCTTGACCCGCAGGTCCCCCCGCCGCTGCCGAGGGGCCGAGCGCCGGAGCCCGGGCGTGAAATGATGAAGGGCCGGGGCTGCGGCGGCTCCGCCTGCGCCAGGACCTCAGATGGGAAACGCCACCTTTTCTTTCCCCCCTTCTCCTCATCCCGGCCTGTCGCATGCCGGGTGGAAAAGATTGTATTTATCACCTGTCAGAGCTTGGCAGAGCTGAGTTACGTGGAGCAGGACAGCATAAAATTATCATACACAAGCATGAAATTACAAAATCGCTCGGAACTGAACAACAAAATTATTTCATTTCTGAGGGAGGCCATTCCATTTTTTAGTCGTGACACCTCAACTGCCAAACTTTGAATTGAAATTGAGTGTGAGGTGCATGGAATATAGACAGCAATAACAAGCAAAGGCATGTAAACTAGCCATGCAAATACACTGCATTAATGGCCCCGGAAACCTCCCACAGGAGATATGTAACTAAATAAATGTCACATGTCCCAATAACTCAACTTTTCTTATACATTGTGAAATGAATTATGCTGCAATCGGAGCACGGGCTGCTCCTGGCGATGGGGCTCCCATTCCCTGGACAGCTGTGGCTGTGCTTTCCTCTCCCAGGGTTGATGCCAGAGGTGGCTGTTCCCAGCAAGCCCCGTCACTGGCCGGGTCTGGGGGTGCAGCGAGGCAGGACGTGGCTCYCCCAGCTGCAGGTTGGTGACAGTGTCCCCACCCTTCGTGAGAATTCCCCGCAGACTTCGGATGTGCAGGCTGCAGGAATCACAGAATCCTTAAGGCTGGAAAAGGCCTTTAAGACCACCAAGTCCAACAAGGATGTTATGGCATCTCATCCCAGCTCCAGAATGCCCTGGMTCCCTGAGCAGAGCTCACATTTCCATCCCCCCGCGGCAGCCRGGGCTCAGGGCTGCTCCGTGTGTGAGGAGGGTCTGGCAGAGCCACGCAGGGTTTCTGGGGCTGTGCCAGCCAGGCTCAGGAGGGAACGGAGCTCCCTTTCCCTCTGCTTCCTCACRGAGASCCYGCCTGTGCCGGGAACAGGCCCAGCACTCCAGTGAGGAGCATCAGAGCAATTCCCTTTTATTGCAGCCAGGAGCATCCCAATGGCTGTCGGCAAGAGGGTCCCAGAGGAGCGATATTTTATAAACACCATTTGTGTCAGAGCTCAGTGTGTTTGTCTGGCTGTCCCCGGGGACGGCAGCCCAGGGTGGGAATAACRGCGCCGTTCCCGTGCCGGCACTGCCGAGGGTGCTGCCAGGGGTTGGCTCCCGGGGCCGGGCTCTGCCTGGGTGGGCAGCGGGCACGGCCAGGAGCTGCTGGGGTGGCCAGGCCAACCTGGCTGGGCTGGGGAGGAGACAGCACGATCCATCAGGGGGAGGGATTTGTCAGCTCCCTCCGTGGCTCTGATGGGCTGTGCAGGGTCTGAGCAGGGCAAACCAAATGAGATGGGAAATAAAATTAAAAACTGAGCGAAATCTCAGCCTGAGATTGGGAGAGACACCCAGCTGCCTCCTGCCAGGCTGGATCGTCCCCCTCGAGGCACCATGCCTTCCTGCTGCTGCTTTTGCTGGTTGCTGCCTGCATCCCTGCCTGCATCCCTACCTTCATCCCTGCCTGCATCCCTGCCTGCATTCCTGCCTGCATCCCTGCCCGCATCCCTGCCTGCATCCCTACCTTCATCCCTGCCTGCATTCCTGCCTCCATCCCTGCCTGCATCCCAGCCTCCATCCCTGCCTCCATCCCTGCCTGCATCCCTGCCTCCATCCCCGCCTGCATCCCTGCCCTCATCCTTGTCTGCATCCGTGCCTGCATCCCTGCCTGGCTGGTGAGGGGAATGCCCGGTGCAGCCTGGAGCCAGAGTGGGATGTCACTCCAGGTCCTGCCAGCAACTCCTGTTGTCCAGACCCAGCCGTGCCAGGAGTTCCCAGCCTGGGTGTTTAACCTGGCCACAAAGCCAGCCCCAAATGCCGCTCTGGGCATGGGAACAGCATGGTTGTTCCCACCAGGCTCTCGGGGTTCAGCAGCCTCGAGTGAGCTTTCCCTGGGCTGGACACCCCCAACTCTCTCAGAGAAACTTCTGGTCCCAGCAGACTAATATCTATCAAACATTGTCCTTCTGCTCCGCTTGCTTTAAAAGAGGAAGAGGGATTTCGTAAGGGTCAGAGCTTCCGACTGGAGCCCAGCAGCACTGGGAGCACCTTGTACAAGGAGGAGTTTCCAGGGAACACATTCCCAGTGATTTATGATGGAGGAGCAAACCTGGCTCTTGCCCCTCCCAGGCAAGCCTTTGATGCTGCCCCTTTAATCCTTGGACACCTGGCACTAATTATAACTGCAAGATAGTCTTTATATTTAATTAAAAACAAGGAAAGGTTTTTCCGTATAATGAGAAGCCTCCCGCAGCAGATGCTGTGTTCTCCCCCACTCTGGTATCCATCTCCTCCTGCTCCRTTTGAACCCAGCAGAGTGGAGCTGCTGAGGATCCCAAGGAATTCCCCAAAGGCGGTGCTGGTCCCTCCCCATACTGATCACTCACCCCACGAGGCTGGGCAGGACCGAGGGGTCCCTGTCCCGGGGCACTGAGCCAGGCACGGGCACAGGACAGAGCATCTCCCTGCAGGGGAGACCACGGGAAGGAGCTGATGCTGAGGAGTGGAAAGGGAAGGAGATAGAAGGGTGGTGTAGGCTCTAAACCTGCTTTTCCATATCTAAAAAAAGGTGTGCTGTGATCAGGCAGCTGGCACAGTGAGGGCCAGGGCATGGAAAAGGGGAGGAGGGAATCCCAGCCTGGCTCCGGGTGGTCCCTGGTGGGCACAGGAGGCACCAGCGCTGCTCTGCTCTGCCTGCTCTGCAGAGGGGAAGGAGAGGCTGGGAAATTATCATCAGTTTGAGTCAGTTCAACTTCAGTTCCCAGAAAAATATTGGAACAAATGATCAAACAAACTATTTATAAGCACCAAGAAGATAACAGGGTGAGTAGCAGCCAACATGGGTTTGTCAAGAACAAATCGTGGCAAACCGATCTAATTTTCATCTGCGACAGGGTAATAGGCCTTCTGGATAGAAAAGAAGCAGTAAATGTCATATCTTGACTTTAATAAGATTTTTGACACCGTCTTATATGACATTCTCACAAGCAAGCTGAGGAATCAGAGTCGAGATGAAAATACTATTTGGTGAGGGTAAAACCAGTGGAAAAACCGCAGTCAGAGACTAGTCAGGGATGGCTGGATGGAATGRGAACTTGGATAGCCCTGTCCTATATCCAGGGCCGTTCACTACCCAGCCTGTGTGATGGGAAAAATATAATTATTAAATCTGCATAGAGGGCAGAATCTGAATGGCAAAGGTCTTGGAAAATGCTGGAGTTAGTTGAGAGAAATGGGAATTTATCTGCTGGATCCAGGTGCAGAGTACGGCCCCCGGAGTTCAGCATAATTGGGGAATTACTGGTGTGACAGGAGCAAAGGATCTCAGACTTATTCCAGAGCAGAAGTTGAAATTAGGCCAACAATATCATGATGCTAAAGGAAAGCAAATGGTTTGCAGGGAAAAGGGACAAACATCATGTGTGATGGGCGGGATGCAATTTGTGTCACCAACTCGGCAATGCCAAGGAGCAGCTGAGGCTATTCCAGGTTTGGGAACAGGGGCACCAGGATGGAGCCCAGAGGGGAATGAGAAGAAGGGTCAGAGACTCACAATGCTCTGCCTGAGTGAGGAGAGTGGAAGGAGATCTGAGGAATTCATGTCTTCCCATCTGCATCGCTGTCATGCTCCCTCTGCGAGGTGCAAAGCCCTGATCCAGGGCAGGGAAATGCTGGGAGTGGCTCCAGGAGCCCTGTGTGGGAGCAGCCCCCATGCTGGGACTGCCCAGGGCACACAGAGCTCTTCCGTGAGTGACGGAATTGCTGCCAGGACACCCTCACCCCGGAGCACTCCCCGAGCTGATATGTGGTCCCACATTGCAGGGACGTCCCCAGCAGATCCCTGGGACAGGGTCCTTCTCCCACCGCTGCCAGCCAGAGCTCTGTGCACCCCCATCCCCTCTGCAGCCCCGGGAGCCATCCCAGGAGGACCAAAGGCACAACAGCGAAGGATCTCTGGCTGGGACGTGGAGAGCTCGGGGCCTGGGGCCGACACCCCCGCAGAGCCCAGCGGCACGGACCCGGCATCGCTCCGGCTTCGGCAAGGTTGGGAACCCTGTGCATGGCCAGGGCCAGGGGAAGGGGGAACACACCAGGGGAGAGGCTGGAGGGCCCTCGGTGCTGTCCTGAGCCGCTGATCCAGCGGGAACATGGGGATGGATGGGGCTGGGTGAGTGGAACAGCACCGAGAGAGCAGAGGGTGGGCTGGGGGCTCACGGCTGCTTCCCCTGCACCCCCTGGCCGGGGCACGGCTGCGGGGAGGGGCAGGGGACAGAATTCCCGAGGGGACAGCCCTCCCCGCCCGGCCCCGCGGCGCCGGGGGCAGATGTGCCGGCAGAGCCCGGCCACAAAGAGTTAAAGCCGCTTCGCCAGACTGTGAATTCTCAGCGAGTCTCCCACATGCAGCCAAACAACAGCTTGACATTTTCCATCCTTCACGAGAAAGACAAAGGCGTGAAGATATTCCCATGATTCCTTTCTGCATGCCTAACTACGAGCTCAGGTGCAGCAGCATTTGCCCTGGACCGGCCTCATCAACATGAAGGGCGAACTCATCGTTTCTGCATCTTTCCTCGCCACTGCTTGATTAATTGGCTCCCGACGACGCTGGCTGAATACCTAATGCCTCCCCTGTCCCTGTTCTTTCTTCACAGCCTTTTGCTGCATTTACATATACTTTATATTCCATAATTTTCACACACACAAAAAAAATGGGAGCACATCTCGGTAATTTGATGTAATGACGGCATGTCACCAAAAAGAGGAATTAGAAAAATCTGTAGGTATTTAATTTATTCTTGTTTTTTTCAAGTAGATCTCTCGGAGAAAGGCATTAATATTCATGTGCATGAAAAAAAGTGCCCTCGAAAGGAAATTTCCAGCATTTTAGTTTAAATTAAATACATTTTTAAAGAAACAATATTTAACTGATAATGCTTAAAGGCAAAATTAACAAAAGTAGCAATTTTTACCTACCAAAGCAAGGTTTTGCCTCAGGGGTTTCCAGGAAAACTGCCCTGACATGAAATAACACTCTGCTTTTCTGAGGAGGAATTCAGCGACTCCAAGAGGGAGGGCACGAGGAGGGAAGGGCCCTTTGCATGCCCTGTGTGGGATTTTTGTTGGACAATATTCCAGAGTGCATCCCCTGGAGAGGTTCAGCTCCGGTCTGGGCTGTGCARGCCCCGGGAGCTCCCTCAGACCCACAGCCAGGACTCCAGGCAGAGTCTGGGGCTGCCGGGGCTTGGGCTCTTTTATTTCCCAACTAAACACAAGAAAGGGCGAAACAGAAACCGAGGAGATGATTTCATGGAAAGCAAACACAAAGTATTCAGCAAAAACAACACAGTGACCGACACAGGCGGCAACTCCCCCAATTAACTCCAACTCGGCTCATCGGGGAGAAAAATGGCAAAAACATTTGCAACTTTTCCAGGAATTTTTCCAGGAATTGACAGCAAGAGGCAGCTCTGACCGGCAGAGTTTGTGGAGGGGTTTGGAGCTATTGAGATGGTTCAGGAGGAACAGGAGGGGGATGAGCAGCAGGGAGGGTCCCTGGAGCGGGGGCTGGGCTGGATTTTGGGGCAGCACCGGGGCGGGGACCGGCACCAGCAGGATGGGCTGGAGGGGCGTGGTGGGAACGAGGGTGTGGAGCCAAGCGGGATGGAGTTCCCCGCCATCCCCACTGTGACCAGGAACGAGCACCAAAGGCAGGAACCCTCCTGGGCAGGTTATTCCCAAAGCTTCACCCTCGGGCTGGTGCCACCCAGTCCCACAGGACACCTGGCACCACTCCGGGGCTGGGAACACCGCTGGGATGCAGACATCCAGCTCCATGGAGCGGCATCCGGCACCATTCCGGGGCTGGGAACACCCCGTGGATGCAGACATCCAGCCCCATGGAGCAGCGCCCGGCACCATTCCAGGGCTGGGAACACCCCTGGGATGCAGACATCCAGCCCCATGGAGCAGCGCCCGGCCCCGCTCTGCCAGCGGCTGAAATGATCCACGGCGAGAGGAGGCTTCAAGGATGCACGTCCTTGACAAGGAAAAAATACATCCTCGGCGCCGGGATCGCCTGTAAATTCCTGCTCGTTAGCGGGGCTGGGAAGCGGGGAGGGCCCGGCCCGGCCCCGCTCCCCGGGGCTGCCGGAGGACGCCCCGGCCGAGGGCTCTGTCGGGTTCTGCTCTTTGCCTCTCCTGCCAGCACAAAACTGCCTTAATCTGGGCTTCCGGAAATAAAACTTCCCATCTTTGTCCTGGCACATTACAGAAAAGATTATCCCTCGGATTAAATAAAATTATGGGGTTTATTTCTCAAGTGTGAAAGGCTGAGCCTGCCAGAGGGGCTGGATCAGCGCTGGGAAGGGTCCCTGCTGCTGGGAGAAGCCTTTGGAGTGCTCAGGAAGGGCTGCACGGGCGGGCAGAGGCTCTGGCGAGCTTCTAAATTGGTCTCCTGATATTTTATGAAATAACTTTTTTTTCGTAAAGTACTTCTTGATATTTTTATGTTTATATATTTTAAGTTCGGATCGGACTCATAAAAAATACATGAGGAGTAAGTGGTTTCTGCAAATGTTTTATACATGATTTGGGAGCAGACAGTATTCCAAGAGAGGAGAATGTTCCTTTTTCYGCCAACGAGGGAGGAGCAGGGTTGGGGTGGAGGGAGTGAAGGGGTCCCACGGGTACAGAGCTGCTGTGGGCACTTGGAGGGACCAGGTGGGCAATGCCACCTTCCCTAAAACCTCTGCTGCGAGGTGCCCATGGGACACCTATGACCAGGAAGGGTAACCCCCACTAAACACAGTTCTGTGGGGCCACGCTTCATCCCCCCAGCGCTTTCCAGCCAAAACAGGAGGCAAGGAATGGATGAATGGATGGGCAGGTCCTGTGAAGGAAAACTGGAAGCAAAGGGCTTCCCAGGAGAGGCAGGAACACATCCATGGCACAGCCCAGCACAGGGGCATGGCAGGCTGAGGGGGATGAGGATGCTGGGCTGGGAAGGGATGCTGAGTGGGAAGGGATGCTGAGTGGGAAGGGATGCTGAGTGGGAAGGGATGCTGAGTGGGAAGGATGCGGAACGGGAAGGATGCTGAGTGGGAAGGGATGCTGAACAGGAAGGATGCTGAGCAGGAAGGGATGCTGAGCAGGAAGGGTGTTGAATGGGAAGGATGCTGAGCAGGAAGGATGCTGAGCTGATGCCGTTTGCCGCAGCAAGGGCAACTAAAGGGTTAACCCAATATTTCATCGGCTTCCTCCCTCGTAGCATACATTATCTTTTTGACTGTGTAATATGATGCAAAGTTTTTTAAATGATACAATTGTATTCTATTATATTCCCCTCTTCAGGGAGATTTTAGGCTCATTTTTTGCATGAATGATACCGGCTCGTTGCATTTCAATGCTGACACAGAGAGCTCTGTAGGCACACACCGCGGAGAGGGTTATAGCAAGTGCACGGATAAATGCAAAAACATATGGCAACATGAGGAAACTCTACATTTTTTATTATATAAAAGCAGAACTCGTGTTCCCAGATACAGTGCGCAGGATCTGAAAGATGGAGTCACCGTCTCCTTCAGATGGATTTTTATAGGATTTGCTTAAAATAAAATCTAAGCAGGGATTCTGTGCAAATTTTCCCCTTTGGAGAATTGAACTGTGAATCAAATTTTGCCTGATCCACAGATGAAAATCAGTTTGGGGGTTTCTTCTCTGGGTCTCCAGTGAGCATTTGTCCAGCTTAACTGAATTTAGCATAATCCCTGCTCCAATGAGGCCCCAGGTGCAGAGCGGGGCAGGGAGCAGGGACGGAGCCTGGCACAGCCCGGGGTGGGGCAGCCAGGCTGCCCAGCCCAGAAAGCACCAACGGACCCCAAATCCTCCTCCTCCTCCTCACCACGGGGAGGGATCCAGGCCTGACAGCCCCACGGGATGGACAGACACTGCCCACACCAGAGTTCCCAGCCCACAGCCCCCATCAGCAGCAAGGCCGAGGGGCTCCATGGGATCGGGGATTCCCGTGGTGGCACCTTCCCAAGCTGGGGCCAAAGCCAGCAAAGGGAAGCTTTCCCAGGAGCAAAGGGGCTGCTGGGCTGCTGCTGGCATCCYGGAGCAGGGCCAGGAGTCCCCTCCCAGGCATATCTTCTCCCTCCTCTCCTGCCTGTTTGCAGCCCTGCCCCAGGCACTGTGGGCACACTCAGGATCACACTCAGCCCAATGCCCACCTTCACCTGGCCGGGGGAGGCCACGGTGAGGTCCTGGAGGGCTACCCACCCAGGAGGGTGGTCTGGTCACAGCCCCTCCCTCGCCCTGAGCATCCCCCATGCCCAGAGTGCTGTCCCAGCGCTCCTGCCCCGGTTGGGGTCCCCTCCCACGGGGTGCCCACCCCCGGGGCTCGGGGGAAGGACGCTCTGAAGGCTGCCTGGCTGCGGCGAAGGTCTTAAAAGAAATTATAGCCTGCATAAAAATATTCCCTCCAGCCAAGGGCCTTAAACCATTCCCCTGAGCATTGAACAGTGACTGAAAGTGTATTACTGTGCACTTAAGGTTACTGCAGTAACCCAAGGTCAGACGGCGGCGCGGTATATCCAGGAGACTCACGATGGATTTGCTTCAGTGCTGGACTGGGAAGGCAGAGCCTTCACCAGGCTCTGGAATTTAACTCAATATTCAATTTACCCTGGAATCAATTTTGATGGAGTACAATTCCCATTTATAATCCCGGGTTATTGCCAGCACTGGCGTTTGATTAGACACCAGCAGACCCAGGCCAAATGCGTCCCTTGTCCCGCCATTCCCCGGGAGCTGCTGGAGCCCACCCACCCTGAGCTGCACCCGGGCACCTGCAGCCCTTCGAGGGCCTGACCCTCAGCACGGGGGGCTCTGTGGGACCCTCAGGTGTCTCCAGCCCCCCAGCCCTTCCTTCCCTCCCTCCTGGAATCTCCTCTGCCACTGCACGCTCGACGTTTAGAGACGAGAGGGAAGGGCAGAAGAGCTGTAATATTTCCCTCTTAACTTTAAGCTCCCATGAATTTAGAATTCTTTTCTCTAAGGGGCTAATTATATAATTTCAATGTTTACTCAGTGCAGACGGATTTTGTGAGATGGTGCCCCAGGGACACGGGAGCTGGATTTAAACCCTGGGAAGGGAGCACGGGATGGCTTCATGGCACGGCTCACATCCCGACCCGCTGCTCCTCGCTTGCTGGGCAGGGGGATCCGCTGCCGCTTTTCCCTTGGCTGCCTTTGGCCATTGGTCATTGACGCCTCATTTCCTCATCGCCGCTTCAGAGACAAGCCCAGGGCTGGGTGCTCACGGTGCTCATCCCCGGGAGCCTCCGCTGCCCGAACCGCTCCGCGTCTGCCCTTCCGTGCCCACGAACGGCACCAGCCCGGGGCTGGAGAGCCCCCAGCTGGGGCTGCAGCTGCCCCRGGGAGGGTTTGGTGCTGCCAGTGGATGCTGGTGGCCTGAGAGCCACTGCCCTGCTGGGACCCCGGAGCTGGGACCTGTTGGTGTCCTGGAGCAGGAGACCCCCCGGTACTGATGGGCAGCTCTGCACCCCTTCCCTGGCTCTGCCCACAGCCAACCCCAGTGCCCCCGAGCGAGGCTCTGCCGTGCCCCTGGGGCGCCCAGGGCAAGGAGGGACCAGCGCTGGGCACTCCTGGCACAGAGGAGGGTATTTCTGGTGGGCAAAGGCACACAGGAGTCACTCTGCTGCTCCCAGACCCTCCCAGGGACCACCCAGCACCCCAGAGCTCCTCCCTGTGCGGGGGAAAAGGAGCGGCTCACCCTCCTGCCTCCCGTACAGGAGAGGGGATGTCACCAAGCTCCAGCCTTCTTCCCTTTCCCCTTGGGATGTGTTCCTCGTAATTACAGGACCGGAGAAGCCATTTTTGCCTCTCACTGTTCACAGCTATTTATATTTAACATATTTCGGCTTCCTGGGTCAGAAATGGAAATTATTCTGTGCCCGGCTCAACCTTAAAGTTACAATCGTKCTTCGGAGCCAGATGCTGAATACAAAAGGGAAAGATTTTGAACTGCAGCTAATTTAACACAACAAAAAATTACAGTATGGGGAAAACTTCCCCGCTCCCGTGGAAGCAGGAAGCGGATTATCCATTCACAGAGTTCACCATTCCCCAGCCATGAGCTGTCCCTTTAACCACTGCTAAATTGTTTTCTGACAGCCCTCGCTGCAATTTTATCCCCTGACATTTGATTTACATATGATCTTTAAGCACCAACACTGCTGTAATAGCTATTTGGTTAATATTCAAATCAGTCCGTGATGTCACATACCTTGATAGGTCATTTCACTGCGGCTCAGCAAAATGCATGTAAAAATAAATGTACAACTAATGAAATAAACTGATTAAGGGGAGAAATCAATCGCTTTACTGCTGTAGTGAAGATCCAGCAGTTAATTTAGCATGGATCTGCAAGGGTGCACGTTAATAGAACAGGCTCTCATCTAATTGGTGCCACAGTAAATGAAATACAGTAATATTCCATGATGCATGGGAAGAGTTCACTTCATTTTCTCTGCTCTTTCCTGAGAACTGTTTACAGCACAATGGATTTCATGGATTTATTTATTTATCTCCCTGGCTCAGGAGGCAGAACCTGGCTGATCCCCGTTAACCCCCCCAGTTAACAAGTCCAGCCACCTCCTTCCAACAACYGCTTCAATCAGGACCCGCAGGGCGCGGGAGCAGCTGGGTTTGTTTGTTTAGAGCTCTGTGGAGTTTTCCCCTCCTGGCTGGGAGTGCTGCCCTGCAGAGGGAGGCACTGGGCTGTCCTGGGGTCCGGCAGCCCCCGGGGTCTCGCTGCCCCCTTTGCCCACCTTTATGGCACCGACACTTCCCAGCCCAGCCCGGGACACCGGGAGGGATCCCAGAGCCACAGAGGCTGGGGAAGGGTCTGGAGAGTGAGTCCTGTGAGGAGCAGCTGAGGGAGCTGGAGGGGCTCAGCCTGGAGAAAAGGAGGCTCAGGGGCGACCTTCTGGCTCTGCACAACTCCTGACAGGAGGGGGCAGCCGGGGGGGGTCAGGCTCTGCTCTCAGGGCACAAGGGACAGGAGGAGAGCGAACAGCCTCGAGCTGTGCCAGGGGAGGGTCAGGTTGGACATCAGGAGGAATTTCTCCATGGAAAGGGKGGTCAGGCACTGGAAGGGGCTGCCCAGGGAGGTCTGGAGTCCCCATCCCTGGAGGTGTCCAAGGAAGGCCTGGACGTGGCACTCAGTGCTCTGGGCTGGGGACAAGGGGGTGATCAGTCAAAGGCTGGACTTAGTCTTGGAGGTCTTTCCCAGCCTAAACGATTGTGGGATCCTGGGATCCAACAGTCCCAAAGCAGAGGCCAGGGCCAGCCGGTGACATTCCCTGAGGAAAGGTGTCCCTGCGTCCCACAGCTCTGCCAGCACCCGGGACTGTCCTGTCCCCAGCTCATCCACGGATGGGAATTTCCCAGTCCATTGATCCATCCACRCTGCCCTGTTCAGTACAGCTGACAAAAATGTGCAAAAAGTCCCATCCTGAACTCTGACCTGGAGGAATCACTGATTACCACACCCTCTTCCTCCTCGGTGAAGGTCAACACGTTGAGGATGAGTTACCACCTCAAGTATAACAGAAAACTATAAATATTTGAGAAATGCCACCTTGGAGCAGCCTGAACTCGCTGGTCTGTGCTGAGCAGGAGGAAAACAGCAGCAACCTGGGGTCTCTGCCAGTGCCCGCTCTGCCACCAGAGACCTCTGCCCTCCCTAAAATTATTTGGCTGTATTAAAAAAAAATAGGGGAAAAAATGATCTATACAAAAGCTTTGCATAAAAAAGTGATCAATGCAAATTCCTCAGAGAAAATTGCACCAACAGATGGAATCAACCCATTCCCAGCAAATGCCTCTGGCTGTGCAGATGGTAATTATAGGATGTATGTAAATATGGGAGCGCCAGGAAGCACAGCACCACGCACTGCTGAGCCGGGGCTTTGGGGGACTCCTGGCCCAGCCTTTCCTGGGCCCTGGGCAAGGGGAACTCGAGATATGGAAAGGTTTGGGGTTGCATCCGGACAGCCCACACAGCTGCCAGCACCCCCCGCGCCCCACTGCCCTCCAACCCCAGGTGCCTAAACTTCCAACCCCAAACCTGGCGCTGTGCCTCACCGTAGGGATACGCCAGTCGGGATGGATCCTGGCCATTCCCAAGAGGTGAGGGGGCTCATCCCCAAGTCATTCCAGGCAGGAGAAGCCCTGGGACCTGGCACGGCACTGCCTGCACCCTGCCCAGCCTGGCTGTGGCAACACATCCGTGGGTGATGGCACGGAGCCCACCCGTGGTGGAGCCCACCGGGAACACACCCACCACCCCGGGCAGCCATCCAGGGGAGCCCCCAGCACTGCAGGAGGGGCTACCTGGGAGCTGGGGATCCTGCACCCCCCCCCTCCCCACACCCACAAACATTCCTGCATGGAAAGGGCTGCCCAGCCCCGGCACAGCTAACYGGGGCAGGGGTGGGGTGCACATCCCTGCAGGGATTTCAAAGCCATGGCACTCGGGGACAGGGGTTAGTGGTGGCCTTGTCGGGGCTSGGGGAGTGTTGGTACTTGATGGGCTGTGAGGGGTTTTCCAACCCAAAGCATTCCATGATTCTGTCCCACCACAGAGCCACAAAGAAGCCCAAACCTCGGACACCAAGATCTGGACTGGCTTGTTCATGGCTGTGGCAACCTTCCCCATGGACAGGGCAGCATCTACCTGGGGCTGGTGTTGCTAAAGTCACAGGACACTTTGGGAATGCTGGTGGGATGCAGGTGGCTCTGCCCACCCCAGGCCCCACTGCCACTGTCCCTCAGCCCAGTACAAGCACTGAGGGCATCTGGGCCCCTCCAGCTCCATCAGCTCCTCCCTGCCACCATCCCCTCCCTCAGCCCACTCTGCCRGCCTCCCCTCACCAGGCTCCTGAGAGGGACAGGCCTTTTTTCTCCCCTATTTTTCCAGTGTGGTGTCAAGGACTATTTCCAAGGCTACTGTATTTTTATTTTATGTTGCTGTTGACTCTGGGGTTTTTTTTCCCCTCTTCTTAGAAAAGTGCTTGCAGAGAGTCTGTGGTAAGATGTTAATTGGAGCCAAGTAATTAGACAAAGATAGTTAGTGATCTCTCCCAAGCAATCAGCTTTTGGAGCTTTGTTTTAGTGCCATAATAATCACCATCATTCCACGAAGTGCTGTGGCGTCTGACGGGAGGGATCCACGTGCAGCCCACACTCCCCCAGGGCTGGAGGTGTGCAGACACAGCTCCCGAGGACCTGCCCCGGCTCACAGCCACCCTCCCCTGCCCCCCCGCCCCTGCTGCTCAGGGCACCTTTTCCTCCCTCCTGCAGCCTCAGGGACAGTGCCAGGCTCTCTCTGGCCCAGCAGCAGACTCCAGATCAGCTCCCTGGGACCGGATCTTGTTCACACTGGCAAAACTAGACCCGGGTTTATTGCTGCCTTTAAAACAAACAAACAGAGAAACCCCACCAAAAACTCCCACACAGCCAAGGCCTCTTGCTGCTGCCTCCATCCCTGGGGATGGATGAAGGGCTCCAAGGGTGAGATGGAGCCGTCAGGGCACCTCGTGGTGCACGTCTGTTATGGGCTGTGCCCACCCTGCCAGTGCCCCCAGAGCCCCCAGCCCAGGCCGGTCCAGCTCCGAGGGACATGACGAGTGCCCTCACTCAGCAGCAGCCTCTGTCCGGGGTTTAAATATAGTTTTGAATTTAAACAACACCACAACCTAAAGGAGCTGTTGGTCGAGAGTGTCCCAGCCTGGGAGAATGGAATGGTTCCATCCTTGTTCCTCTCCGGGCTCAACAGGCCCCGACCAGGAGCACAACACATGGACCCAGCCAGCAGCTCCTCCAAGAAGGAATTTTCCCAAAGAAAATCATCAGGAGGTGTCTCCCTGCAGATGTAGAGGTGTCTGGAGCTGCCCTGGCTCTCACTGCGCCGGGCTCTGGGTGAGGGAAGCCCCCGTGGCCTCGTTACGCGAACGGCCCTGCCCGTACAGCCGCGGGTACGAGTCCAGCTGGACACAGTCCGGAGAGGACTCGGGGGGGACAAGCTCCCCTYGGGATGAGCTCCCTCCCCGCACTCCGGGATCCCATTCCAGCTGGACACAGTCCGGAGAGGACTCGGGGGGGACGTGCTCCCCTAGGGATGAGCTCCCTCCCCGCACTCCAGGCTCCTCCCTGCTCCCAGACCCTCTCCTGTCCCGGAGCCAGGGTGCTGGAGGTGTGTTGGGATTCCCAGCCAGCCCAGCCCCCCCGGCACCCCCAGACTGTCTGATCCGCTCCAAACAGGCTCGGGGTAATGGAGGTGACCCAGCAACACCAGGGAAAGGAATGCTTTGCTTAGGATGCAGTGCTGGGAGAACCAGGAAACAGGGGAGAGCTCTGACATGGCAGAGCCTCCCTGGGGAGCAGAGCGAGCCCTCACCAGCCCTGGAACCCCCCAGGAGCACGAGCACCTCCGGGATTCTCCCCTGGAAGATGGGCTCCTGCCCACTCTTGGGGCTGGGAGTGGGTACCCCCCCCCACTGCCGGGCACTCCTGGCTCCCCCCCAAACCCTCTGCCCAGCACCTTTGTTTCACCCCAGCCCATCAAACACCTTCCTGCAGCCGTCACCGCGGGGACACGCGGGACAGCCCCGCGCCGGGAACCTGGGAGTGTCACCACCCAGGAGTGTTGAACATGAGAGCACAAAGCAGCCGTGCTTGTACATCCCTCCCCTGTGCTTCACACATCAGCTTTCTATCTTTTCATCAGCAACTGCAGACAGATTTTCTCAGCGTGAGAACTGCCACGGAAATTGAAAGACTGTACAGCAAACATTTTTTTCCTTGATGCCCTGTCTAATTGAGCTGCCTTTGATTTTATTAATCTGTTTTTATTAATATCCTGGAGGCAACAGGGAAAAAAAAAAAAAAAAAGAAAGCCTTTGCTTTCTGAGCTGGCTGGTGCTGCTGGTGTTCTGTCTAATCAAACAGGGTGGTTCTGTGGTATCTGGGACAGAGCATCCACCTTTCTGGGGGAAAGGAATGAGCCTGAGTGTCCTCTCAGGCTGAGAGAATTGGGATTGCTCAGCCTGGAGAACAGAAGTCTTCGGAGTGACTTAATTGCAGCCTTCCAGTGCCTGAAGGGAGCCTACAAGGAAGGTGGAGAGAGACTATTTACAAGGGCCTGGAGTGACAGAAAAAGGGGGAATGGCTTCCCGCTGACAGAAAGTGGGTTTAGATCAGATATTCAGATGAAATCCTTCCATGTGAGGGTGGGGAGGCCCTGGCACAGGTTGCCCAGAGAAGCTGTGGCTGCCCCATCCCTGGAAGTGTCCAAGGCCAGGTTGGACGGGGCTTGGAGCAACCTGGGATAGTGGAAGGTGTCYCTGCCCAAGGCAGGGGGTGGAATGAGATGAGCTTTAAGGTCCTCTCCTCACTTGATGTGGGGCCAGGCACAGCCTCGCTGACTCCCTGCAGTTTCCCAAAGCCATCTGCTGCCAGGCAGCAGCAGGAAAAGTGGGAAAGGTGCTGTGGACTCCCCCGGGCTCTGGGCCCACCGTGGCAGGAGGAACAGGAGCAGGGCCCGCCGGTGCCGAGCTGGGTTTTCCCGGTGAGCTGTGCAGTAACAGCCTGTGTGGGGTTATTGATGCTCGCTCTGCACGCCCTGTAAAACGCACTGACACAGGATATTGCGTGGTCAATAGGTCTTCAGGGTTTTTCCAGTGGCATTAAATATCATTTGAAATGAGGTGCCCGTGTACCTTCTCGGTTGCTGCCGCGGCAGAGCACGAGGAGGTGCCTGGGACGCTCTGGAGACGGACACAGGGCAGGCGTGGGGCCCGGGCAGGGCCCGGGAGCTGCAGCGTGTGAGGTGCCCAGCACGGAGCACACAGGGGCAGTGCCTGGAGCCAGCACCACCCCGTGCTCGCAGGGACGGCCACCCGGTCTCCTCTCCGCCAGCCCCGCAGCCCTCGGGCGATGTCTCACCTCTCCCATGACAGGAAATCACAGAGCTCTGGGGTAACGAGTCCCCGCCCACGGCACACAGCTTTCCCTGCAACTCCCCTCCTGCTCTCCAGCCCCTCCAGCACAGCACACCCACCCCAGACCGTTTCCCACCCAGCAGGACCCCCCACGCCCAGCACAGACCCCTCCTGAGCAGGACAGGCAGCGGCAGAGGGCTGAAGGCAGCGGRCGGTGCCGGGGAGGGAGCACTGCTGCCCGAGAGCTCTCTGAGATACGAAGGCAGGAGCCGAAATGAGTCACATCCCCTTGTCCCCCTACCAGGACACTCCTCCAGCACTTTCTTGCAAAGTTTGGGAGGCCAGGAAGAGTGTTTGATGATCTGATTTGAAATACAGCCCTCCAAAGAGCCCTCCCTATTGAAGGAACCATAAAAAGCAGATCTTTCCTAATGTCAGTCTTTGCTGGCTGCTGCTCGGCGCCGCGGAGCGCTGCCATTCATCACCCGCGCGACACTTCCATAATGTAGTCCCAGATAATGGCACACCTTCCAACTTTCCAGAATTGGCTGTCAGGGAAATCGAAGGAGACAAGTGTGAGATACGGGAGCAGGACTCCTGGGTGGATACAAGCCTCAGGAGCTCAGCCCCCACCCAGCCCAACCTGCTGAGCCACAGCCGGGCCCGCGGGGGTCCCGGGGCCAGCYGCTCGTGGGAGGGACACAGCCGTGGGGACGTGTGGGGCAGGAGGGGGCTCTCGGGGCAGCCCCGAGCCCTCTGGCGATGTCTCACCACCCCAGGATGAGAAACCACAGAGCACTGGAGTCACCGGCACTGGGGAGGCTCAGGCACAGAGTGCCCAGAGAAGCTGTGGCTGCCCCATCCATGGAAGCGTCCAAGGCCAGGCTGGAYGGGGCTTGGAGCACCCTGGGATAGCGGAAGGTGTCCCTGCCCATGGCAGGGGTGGAACAGGATGAGCTTTAAGGTCTCTTCCAATCCAAATCAGTCTGGGATTCCATGATTCCAACACCTCTGCAAGGCAACACCCCCACGTTCACACCTGCCCCTTCCCTCCCTCACTCCCAGCTCCCTTCCCAGCATTCCCAAGGCAATTCACCTCTCCCTGATCAATGCTCTAGGTATTTCTGCTTTTTTTTTAGCCACCACCTCTCCAGGTGTGCATATGCATTCCCTGACTTGTCAGCTCCTCTCGCCKTGGGGGTTTCTAACAGTTTATTCTGCCTTTTTTGGCCTTTTCAAGTAGAACTGAGTGCATGAGAGCTGAGGGATTGCAAATTGTGCACGAAAATCTGCATCTCCATGTACACATTTTAACGAGCTCCTCRAGTGTTATCTCACATTGCTGCCATGAGCTCGGTTCTGTCCCAGGCACGGGGAGGGGACAGCGGGGGGACCTGGCCTGCATATGGCCACTGGTCCCAGTCGGAGCTGGGCGAGCCCATCAGAGGCCRAAAGCCCAGCAGAGTTCCCCTCTCACAGGAGGTACCACAGAACACAAAGCTGGGGCTCACAGGGCTGGCTTGCTTTAAAAACTATAAATTATACCCAAACACCCTGCTCCTTGCAGCCACGTGCTGACACCTCCAGCACACGCCGTGCCTGGGGCTCACAGCCTCGCACACACCTCAGATGGAAACCCTGCAGTGCRCATTTTTCTCTTTAAAGGCTGAGACTGAAACTTCAAGCTTTTTTTTTTTCCCTACCCTTTGCTCCAAAACCTCCCAGGTACGTTTGTGACAGAGCCAACACCATTAACAACGCGCCTTCAGTGACACCGCTCCGAGACACACTCCGAGCGCCAAGAGCTTCAGACAACAACCCTTTGTCTTATCAAATCCTCAAAAAAAACCCCTAAAACCAGTTAAATACTCTGAGCATTAGTTAGAAAAGGCCCTGAGGCTCAGCACTCACCTGCAAACACAGGTATCTTCTTCTCCTATTGAAAGTCACGTCTTTGCTGCAAACACCTCGGAGCTGCCAGCGCCGCCCTTGGGCATCACCTGCAAACAAACCAGGCCCCTTGCAGAGCTGTGTTTGCCCCTCTGCTCCTGCTCCCCCCTGCTGCTCTTCCTTAGGCTGAAGGAGCTGCTTTCAGCTGGTGCTTGGAGTCAGCGAGGGGATGATGATGGTGGTGATGATGATGATGATGATGATGATGGTGGTGATGATGATGATGGTGATGATGATGATGATGATTGGGAGGAGAAGTGGCACAAGTGAGATGGTGCCGTGCGTGGAGGCCGTCACTGGCTCCTGGGCACGTGCCCTGCATGGTGGTGGTGCCAGGCTTGCAGATTTTGGGTCTGGTTTGTGCCTCCCAGGGCTCAGCACACTCAGAAGGGAAGAGAAAGTGAGCGCTGCCAGCTGGGTGCCTTATCTTTGTCTTTAAATTAATATGATTTTGTCAGGTTTATGAAAAATAATATAGCGTGTTATTTTTCATAAGCCTGACTGATATCTCCATTTCCCATGGTTCAGCTCAGGCCATAAACATGACCCTGCTTGAGTGATTTCACCTTCCCCATTGAGCAGGGAGCCTCGGCAGCACTCAGACCAAGGTCCTGACTGATTATCGACAAATTAAAAATATAAGCTATTGACCAGACACTGAGATAGAGTCCCTGAGYCGGTGCCCGGAATCTCAATGAGGTTATTGAAGTGGTGCCGATCGATGCCGCAGTCACAGCCCCAGAGCCGCATGCATAATGTGGGGGGGGGTGGGGGCTTAAGTAAATTGTTGTTCAAATTAACGAGGGTGCGGCGAGACGCAGCCCAAGGCGTCCTGGAGCCGGGATGGAGGCAGCGGGCACCCAGCAGCACCTTCACCTGCTGGGTCACAGGGTACAGGAGGGACGAGGGCGGGGGATGTGGGCGAGAGGCCACCCCGAGCTGCCGCTGAGGGGCTGCCTGTCCCTTCCACATGGCCCTGCCCGGCACCCGGGGGCATTTCTTGTCATCCATCTCCAGCCAGCAGCGAGCAGGGGCTTGGGGCACCATCACATGGGCACCGCTGGTCCCAGCTTCCATGAGCACTTGTTCACTCAGCAACAAGAGAAAACGGAGCTCACGCGGGACCTTCTCTCTCTTCCCTGGTTCCCATCCCTACAGCACCGACCCCTCCCGGGCAGTGCCAGAGGCAGGACCTCCACTGGCCACTGCTAGTCCCCGCGGGGAGCTGGTCACAGCTCCCCTGTGGCCCCCGGGCACCCTCTGCTCCCGGTCCCGCCCGGTGCAGACATCCTTTGTTTGCTGCTTAAGCGATATCCTGGCTCTCCTGCTAATGCTTGCTGACATTTATATTGCTTTAATCAATATTAATTATCTTTTGTCCCACGTCAACAAACCCCGTTTTTTTACTCCCTACCCATCGGTTTGGTGACATGGTGGTGCCTCATTCTGTCCCYGACGGTGGCATCGCCGGGAAACCTCCCACGGCCTCGTCGCCTCCAGCTCTGCCCACTTCATCTCCAAAGTTCCCTTTTCTTCCAGCCCCTCTTCCCGGTGCCGGGATGCTGGGAGCAGCGCAGCAGGGAGCGCCCGCCCGAGCCCGGCTCCGCTGTGCTGCAAGAGTTAAACCGTGCTCGGCGGCAGCAGCAGCAGCAGCAGCAGCAGCAGCGGCAGCGTTTCCTGGCAGCACCGGCGGCAGCTCCGCGCAGCGAGGCCCCGAGCGCGGCCTCTGGGGACGGCGCCGATCACATCGCTGCCTGCATGTTTGAAAACACCGATGTCAGCGAGGCGGCTGCCGGCAGCTCGCTGGCTTTCCTGGCACTGCTGATGGACAGGGTCAGATCCCAGCAGCTGTTGGGAAGGAAGAGGAGCGCTCAGCAGCTGTGTGGAGTGATAGAAACCGCCCGTGATGGTGCCAGCCGCGATACCGGGCGGCTCCATCCCGGTCCTGCTTTTGGGAGGGATGCTCTGCCTGCTCAGCATCCCCCGGCCCCGTTTTTGGGAGTGATGCTCTGCCGCCTCAGCATCCCCTGGCCCCGTTTTTGGGAGGGATGCTCTGCCGCCTCAGCATCCCCTGGCCCCATTTTTGGGAGGGATGCTCTGCCGCCTCAGCATCCCCCGGCCCCGTTTTTGAGAGGGATGCTCTGCCGCCTCAGCATCCCCTGGCCCCAGCACCCGCTGCAGCAGAAGCAGTGCCAACTGCCGAGGCTGGGCACGGGCAGTGGGACACGGGGTGGCACCGCTGTGGTGTGGCTCTAGCAGACCCACCGAGGGGTTTTCTGGCTGATTTRGGCTGGATTTGGCGCTGGGCAGTGCCTGTTCCAGTCTCTCTYGACGTCTCTTGCTGTGTCCAAAGCCCCGGGAATGCACCACGTGCCGGACCCGTTGAGCCCCTYGAGCCTGAGCGTGGCCTCCAGTCCCTCTCCGAGAAGCAGACACATGCAAGGGGTGACCTTTGTTTTCCAGAAACTCCGGGTCCTGGAGTCCTGTGAATCTCAGCCTGCACTGGTTTTTTTTTGGAAGTGCRTTTCCAGCCCTTTTCCTGCACAGAAATGTAGGGAAATGTTCAAGGAAAAAAACCCAACAAAATACCCTCTATAAAAATAAAAGCAAAACTGCYGTTATTTTAAAATATCATTGTCTGAGGCAGGATTGCAATGGCCGAGCTGCCTCCCAGTGATTCAACACTTGGAGCTGGCGCTGGGCTAACGCGGGAGAGCGCGGAGCAAAACCAGGAGTGTGCAGACGCCTGCACGCCGTGCTTTGCACAGGGTTCCCACCTGAGGCACGGATTCCTCTCCCTCCCTCTCCGCTGATGGCTCCCTCGGAGTGCACGAGTGCCCGCAGTAATGATGTGGAATTATGCAGCAGGCAGCTAATGACAGCAGCACTGCTCGGGGCGGGGGCACGGCTGGAGCAGCCCCCCCGTTTTATGGAGCGCCGGGCTGCAGTTCCAGCGCTGAGGGAAGCTTTAAGCAGGGAGCAGCTACTAACAGATTCATTTAACTTGCTCCAGAGCAACTATAAAAAATCAATTTAGTTCACCAGGCGGCTTGAACTGGTGCCAGTGGCAGGGAGCAGCTCCGAGCTGAGAGCTCTCCAGCTCTGAGCACCGCCAGATAACGCTGGGGCTGATTCAGCAGCAGGTGAGGATACAAAGGCTCCAGGTCTCCGGGAAGGCAGAGGCTGTCGGCTGCCACAGGGTCCAGACACAAAATCACAGATTCACAGAGTCATTCAGGTTGGAAACGACCTCCAAGACTGTCGAATCCAACCTGTGACTGATMCCCACCTTGACACCCAGCCCAGAGCACTGAGTGCCRTGTCCAGTCCTTCCTTGAACACCTCCAGGGATGGGGACTCCTGGGGAACCTGAGCTTTAGATCCAGGCAAACAATTCCAGAGAGGGGTTTGCGCAGGGTGGGCCGGTGCCAGTGCCCACCACAGTCAGACAGGTGCCTGCCCCTGCCAGCCCCACAGCCAGGGGCCAGCGGCACTGAGAGTGCCCACAGTGACCTTTCAGTGCTGGTGGCCACTGCTCCATCGGGAGGTCAGTCCAACCTTCCCTGCTCTCCCTTCTCTTTAGTCAGGTATTTTCAGAGCCCTGAGGTAATCTAGGGAGCTATTATGAGCCTGGAAATGTAACTGCTGGCAGAGCAATGCCTGCCCTGCCATCCGCGGGGTCCCGTGTCACACAGCCAGTGTCCAGGCCCCTTCGGCAGAGCCCACCCACCCTGGCTGCTGCGCCCTGACATTCCCGCGTGTGGGATCACGCGCCRGGAGTGCTGAGCCCTCCGCCCTGATGCCGATGCAAAGCTCTGGCGTTGCACCATGAAATATTCATCGTGCCCGTCCTGCCCCCCTGCTCCAGCCCTTCCTGGCCCTGGCCCCGGGGCCRCGGCAGCAGCCGGAGCCGGGCTCGGAGCCCTCCCGGCGAACGCAGAGAACCGCCCGCCTGTGCTCCTTCCTCCGGCCGCAGCGTTCATTAGGAGAGCTTCCAGGGTGGAGTGCGGTCCTGGCGGGCTGGCCTGGCCGGCACCTGCCTGAAGGAACCACTTAAAATCCTCATTAAATCTATTCAGAGCCCAGGGAAAGGGGCGGCGATGCCAAGCAGAGGGCACTGGGAGCGTTTTCCTGCACAGGCCCCGCGCTGCTGGCACTTGTCAGCAGCAGAGAGGACGGGGGGGTGTTCAGATCGAGGGTTGGCAGAAGCCCACCTGGCTGGGCGCGTCATTTCAGCCCTGCATCCTCAGGGAAATGCTCCACAGCAGCAGCTGTTCCCTGCTCTGCCCTCAGGAGGCTCAATGGGGGCTGCCAGACCCTGCCCTCGGCATCTGCATTTCTCTGAGTCTTTCACTGCTGAGTAGAGCCCCGTGGGCCCTGTGCCCCCTCACAGCACAGTCACCGTGTCCCCATGTAGYGGGGAATCAGGGCTGGGATGTTCAGCACCAGGGATTCCAGGCTCTGCCTCCCTGGTAACTGCCAGGGAAGGGCAACGTGGAGCGAAATCCCCCCGGGCTCCCACTGGAACTGCTGCATCCACAAGGAGGGGAGAACTGGATCTGGGGCAGGCAAGGGGCTGCAGGAGGGAAGGCAAATCCCTCCAGGCATTTCACCAGCAAGAGGGTGATGGAGGTTCCTCACGCTCCAAGCCTGAGCGAGCCTCTGGGACGGCACACCTGGGCACGGCGAGATGATCCCACCCACTCCTGCTACAGCTCAGAGGCAAAAATAACCACGGATGAGGAAAGGAGGTTTTTCAGGAATGCATTAAGCTGAGCGGGTGAGAAAAAGAGTGGGCGAGGGGCTCCTGTGAAACTCAAACGCTGCCTTTCGTGCACTTTCTAAATGCGGCTGCTCCCTCCCAATCCCAGTGACGCTTCTGTCTCTTACGTAGGTGGCAGCAACGGGGAGGCTCTGCGGGGGGGGGACAGAGCCAACCYCTGGCCCCATCCCTGGCCTCATCCCTGTCCCTTCCCAGGGAGAGAGGACAGTGCTCCCCCATCCCACACCCACCAGGGYGTCACGGAGCGAGTGGCACGGGGCAAGGCCCTGGTGTTTGCCCCAAGTGGGAGGGGGCAGTCCCCAGCAGGGACGCTGCTGGGACTGTGCAGAGCCGTAGCCTTGTCTCCAGCAGGCTCAGTGTGACCGTCACACCCGAAGCGTCAC
Source organism: Amblyornis subalaris (assembly GCA_018881555.1). NCBI lineage: Eukaryota > Metazoa > Chordata > Aves > Passeriformes > Ptilonorhynchidae > Amblyornis > Amblyornis subalaris. The sequence continues at coordinate 8,411,692 of JACAXG010000023.1, forward strand.
CTCCAGCCCGGGCGCGGGTGTCTCTGCCGTGCCCTCCTTGCACGTCCTGTGCAGCTGAGAGCATGGAGAAACTTCAGGCCGCAGCTCCCGAGCCTGGGAGCCGTGGCACTCACTGTCCCCACGTGGGAACACCCCCGGAGCCGTGGGACTCGTTGTACCTCCTGGGAACACCCCCGGGAGCCRTGCTGACAGCAGCTCCTTCAGGGCAGGGCCGGCAGAGCCTCCTGGCAGGGGACAGCCAGGAGAAGGAATCAGAAGGAAACTCGAGCAGCATTTGTATTCCCAACAGCCCTGTTCTATTCAACTTTACTTTTAAATGTGTTTCTTAAGTTTCTTTTCTCCCTCTGAACATTTTCCTACAGTGAAAAATAATGCGAGGCACAGGCTGGAATGAGCAAGCGCCTTCCATCTCAATGACACGTTTAATGTGCCTGTGAATGGAGAGGCTCTTGCTCATTCTGCTCCCGTCCGCTGCGTTGGGCTGTTGTGGATGGAGCCAGGCAATCATTAAACCCGACTGATCCGGGACAGGAGCCAGCCAGGCACAGCCRGGCACGGACACTGCCTCTGGTGAGCAGGGCCCACGGGCCGGGGGCCCCCGGGGTGGGAGCGCCAGCTCCCACAGTCCTGAGGGGTGGCTGGGAACAGACCCGGTGCGGGACACCCCACTGACCCCCCTCAGCAGCCCCTGTGTCTGTCCGGGTCGGGGTCAGCATCGGGGGGGGCTCTGGGGACGCTGCTTCAGCTCCTGCAGCCCTGTCCTGTCCCCAGGCAGGGGGATGGAGGCTGAGCTGAGGTGACAACCTGCGCTCCCCTGGTGACCACCTGCACTCACCTGGCAAGGTTCTCCTCTCCCTCCCCAGCCTTGTCTCCCTCTCCTGCACCTTCTCTGCTCTCTCCAAGGACAGAGGGAGGGTTCGGGGCCCAGAGGGTTTGGCCGCAGCCTGGCCCTGGCTTGGAGGGCTGGAAGCTTCAGGGAAGGGCTGCAGGAGGGTTTCCCTCCAGGTGCTCTCATTTGTAGGGATCTGGGCTTTTCTTTCTTCCTTCTGGGACCCTTGGCCAGGCAGCCCAGGCCTTTCTGGGATTCCATGATTCCTTGGGTCCCCAGCGCTGGGGGAGCTGCAGCGGCTCCTCCAGAGGAGCCCATGGAAAATCAGAGCCRATGTCAGCTTGCAGCACCCTCGGGACAAAGATCCCAGCAGGACACACAGGTGAGAAGGGCCAGTGTTCCCCACACTCACCGCTGGGTTGATGAAGCCAGCACTGCTCTGAGCCCCACAGAGCTGTGGTGTAAATAACTCGAGGACACGAGTGTCACTGTGGGTTACTCTCACAGCCAATGCGCTGGCCCAGGCTGCCACCGGCAGGGCCACTCTGCTGCTAATTAGTTTAGTTCTCAGCTGTTGTGCCTTTTTTTCTGTTTACATAATTAATTCTGTGAATTTTGTATTCTCACTTAAACCTACTCTTTTTTTTATAGAGCAATCACTACTAAAAGATGAATTTTTTATAAGTTTGCCTTTGTTACTTTAAATTTTTTATAAACTTCTTACCCTTAAGGAATAATTCTTATAGCTGGCAATAAAGTATGTTAATTCCATTTGAAAAGGGAAACGTAAGTTTGTATTTTATTAAACACACACACACACACACACACACACACACACACACACACACTGCCCCACCATCTGCCCACGTGGGGTGCTTGGGGCATTGAGGGCAGTCCCAGGACGCCTGAGGGGAGTGCAGGGGGCTGTGATGACCCCCACCACCCAAACTGGCTGTAGCGGAGCACTGATGGTGCATCCCACGTCCGTCCCGGGTGTGCATCCCTCTCCCGCTGCCCTGGCCGCCCCAGCACTGCCCCCTCTCCGAGCTGCCAGCCCCGCTCAGCCCAGCTCGGGTCTCTGCAGAGCTCCCGTGGCACTGGCAGGRCTGTGCTGAGCTCGCCCCGGGGCAGGGGGCAGCTCCTGAGCCCCATTGCCGTCGCTGGGGCCGAGCCGGCTGCGAGCCGTGCCGACGGCCCGGTGAGAATCCCGTGTTGTGCATCTGAGGAACAGCGGCTCGGGTTTGTCCCGGCTCGGCGCTCCGGCCGCCCGGGGCCGGCCGCGGTGTCCCGCGCTCCCTGCCGGCGTGGGGCAGCGGGGCGGCACGGGGGTGTCCCCGGCAGCCGCGACAGGGACGACAGGGACCCCAGACACCCGCTGCTGGTCACCCCTGCTCCCACAGCCCCCTCCGAGCGGACACACACGGGCAGGGGCGATGCTGGCAGCGCCGGCTGGCTCCGTGCCACGGGCCACGGCGTGCCCTTCCCCTTCGCCACACAAACCCACAGCTTGGAAATTAAACCTCTTTTTCACTCAGGAAACACTGCAGATTTTCRTTCCTTGGGATGGTGGTGACAGCACAGAATATCTGCCGTTGCTGACGGACACAAAGCACGGCTCCCGTGCCACCCGAGGGGCTGCGCTCCGGCAGCGCGGGGTGTTGCTGCATCAGAAAGCACGAGCCACTGAAGGAGATAAAGAATGTTTTCCCCTTTGGACAAGCAACCAGCAGCGCCCTGACATGTCCTCAGGTGGAGGCTGCTTGTCTGAAACGATCAAATGCACGAGCAGGCGGAGGGCAATCAGCGGGGACAGAGGCACAGGCGCTCCCCCTCGGAAAGCAGCGGAGCACGGGATGCAAACGGGCATCTGGACGCTGCTCTGTCCACGGACACGGCGTGGTGGCCCCAGCCCCAGCGGGGGATGTTGCTCTGCTCCCCACGCCCCAGTGCCCGGGGTCACCAGGGGCACCCCGGTGATTTGGGGACGGGCAGGGTGAGTGTGGGCTCGGCAGGGGCTGGGTGAGGGTCCCCGAGGGCTGTGCTGCCGGTTCCCTGCGCTTCCCGGGAAGATGCTAATCGTGTGTGAGCGCCTCGCTGGGCTGGAGCCACGGCCGGCAGGGCCTTCCTGACAACCAAAGCGTGCCTGGCTTTGGGGCACCCCCACTCCCGCAGCAAACACGGCTGCAGAGAGCTGGTGGGTGCAGAGGGGCCAGCTGGGATCAGCCCGCAGCCCTTCCTCACTCCTTTGCGCTGCCTTCTCTGCACATGAAATGGTTTTCAGTTTTCTTGGCATCCTGCCTCCTCTGCCTGCATTTCCTCTGTTTGCCTTCATCCAGGGATTGTGGTGATCCATGTTTGCAGAGCTGCAGGACAAAGCACCCCCAGCTCCCACCCATGTTCTGTTCTCAGTCTGAGCAGGGGCCAGGTCCCTGGCCTGCTGCAGCAGGGCCACTCTGCCTTCTCCAGGGCAGTGTAGAGGGGTTATTCCCCTGCACCGAGCTACATCCCACCCCCGGATCCTTAGGCTGGACAGGAAAAGAGCTCTTTGTTCTTCTCTGAACTCCTCTGCATGAGCAAAATCCTTGCCAGGGATGTGACTTACCTGAGGCGGCATCCCTTGATCTGTCTGGTTCCCACCTACCTGGGCTGCTCCAGGTCCTGCTCAGGCCACCCCTCAGGTGCCACCAGCATCCCACGGGATGCAGCACCAGCCAGTCCCACACAGCCTCACCCCCTGGCAGGACCAGGATTTCTGTCATCACCTGCTTCCCTTGCAAAGCCTTCCCAAACCAACCTGTGCCAGAGCTCACACAATCCCAGGGAATGGTTTAGGACAGAAAATGCCAGTGTCAGCCTCTGTTGGAGATGATCTATGACTGCTCAGCCTCACTCAGGCTCCTCGGGAGCAGATCAATGGGCTACTGGGGCTCCAGACTAATAAATAATAACAATGATAAAAATAAAATACAGCTGATAGTAATGCAGTGTGTTTGTTCATAGGACACACTCCTCACACTTAAGAGAGGCTTTGCTCTCCAGCTCAGTTAAAAGTGACACAAAAACCTCTCCTTTTGCATTTGACTCGGAGCTGGCTGCTTTCTGCTCTGGACAGAGGCCCTGGTGTGGTGGTGGCGTGGTGGTGCTGGGCCATCCCTGACCTGCCCTGGGGACACCGCTGTCCCCAGGTGCCACCCAGAGAGGGGTGAACCGGGAGAGTATCCAGAACAGTGCGCACAGAGCAGCAGCCAGAGCAGCCTTGGAGCTGTAACTCACCCTGGCCATTCCTCTGTGTCCCTGTGCACGAATGACCCGGGATCAGCGCTGGGCACCAGCGTTTGCTCCCGTCAGTCCCGGATTGCTCAGGAACACCTGCACCATGGACTCGGGAATATCCCCACTCAGGGGTGACTGAGAGCCCTGCATCTCCCCCCTCCCAGTGTCCCTTCCCTGGAACCAGATGGGTTCAGCAAGGCTTCCTCAGCCAGAGTATTGTCAATGCCTGACCCAGGTAAAATGTGTCTGAATCATGGAATCATGGGATCCTTTAGGTTGGAAAAACCCTCTAAGATCATCGAGCCCACCCCCCAGCACCGCCAAGGCCACCACTAACCCATGTCCCCAAGTGCCACATCCACACACATGGCTTTTAAATCACTCCAGGGACAGTGACTCCACCACTGCCCTGGGCAGCCTCTGCCAGGGAGGGACAACATTTTCAATGGAAAAATTTTTCCTAATATCCAGTCTAAGCCTCTAAATCTCGGTGCCACTGTTCTCTCCTGCTGCAGACCACACCCCTGCCCCCAGTCACCTATGCAGACACTGAGGCTACGTGACCTGTCCAAAACTGGAGCAGAGGCAGGGATGGGAAGGCCCTGCACAGCCCACCTGTGTCTGGCCACTGCCACYGTTGGGCTCCCGGGGGAGCAGCACAACCGGAGCAGGAGCTCCCAACACCGCAGCGACTGGAAATCAGCAACCAGCTCACTTTAAGCTTTCCTGCTTTGATGGCTTCAGATCTGTATTAGCACAAGATGTTTTAGTGTTTCATCTGTGGCGTTTTGTTTTGCCTTTAATCAGACAAGGTGGGATAACCAGGAGGGCATCGCTCGGCTCCCTCCCGCTGCGCTGCTCCGTCCTCACACACACCAACGTTCAGTTATTTGTTGTGCAGTGTCTCACAACACTACAGCAAACAGAGTTTTATTATCAGTTAATGTATTGATAAAAGAGCAGGAGTTAGTCGATTGAATATGTAATAAATACAGAAATATACTTGAACTATCGATTGCTGCAGTTGCTTATGTGCACTATTGATATCCTGGGTGCAGCTTCGCCCTCAGACTGTTGAGTCATGAAACGCCCATCACCATCTTTAATAATAAAGGGGGACTATTTTTGAACACTTCACAAGAAAAAAATCCATTTGCTAAATGGGTCTGTGTGTATTGCTGGGGCTGCTCATGTGGAAAGCGTGAGAGAGGAGGAAAGGGAAAGGTGCCAGCTCTGCACGTGCCTGAGGAAATGCACACTCCGCTGGGAAACCCACATTATCYGCCGTATCAGAGCACAGCAAAGCATTAATGAGAGCCCTTTGGACACCACGGTGGCAAAATCCATGTCCCTGAAGTTTGGATACATGGATATGAGGGCTGTCTAAACAGACTGGCGCTCCTTGGCACTGGATCACTGGCTCCCAGCAGGGCCAAAGCGTGGGGTGGACACAAGTGGGAATTTTGCTCACAATTTTCTGAGTGATCCTGAAATGCAGGGAGGGAAAACAAGTGGGGAATCACGCCTGGCTGCAGGAAGGGCAGCACCTTCCCAGCTCCGGATGATGCCTGCAGGCACTGCCCAGGTCTCTGTCTGTTTTTCCTTGTGTTGGCAATCAGCAGAGAGTCACCACTTCCAATGGGAGCTTTGCTTCCAGGTTTTTCACAGGGTGTCCTTCTGGCTGCCAAACACCCAGGAATGCTCACAGTGACACCTGGACCGTGTATTTGTGGGGAATTCAGCAACTCTGGGAGATGGAGACGCACACACGGGTCCATCGAGCTCATTCCACCCTGAGCCATCTCCGGCCAGCGCGGAGCTGGGGAGAAGCCACAGCTTTGGAAAAGCCTTGTGTGAGCCTTGTGTAAGCAAGAGGGCTGGAATGAGATGATCTTTAGGTCCCTTCCAACCCAAACTGTTCTGGGATTCTATGATTCTAAGTCCCTCCACTCCCACCAGCAAAATGTGCTCATTCTCCTGTACCTGTGCGAAGGGAGGTGAAAGGGTCTGAGGAGCCTTTGTGGCAGAGGTGGGATTGCCCCGTGACGCCCCAGCCTGCAGCCAGCGCCGGTGGAGGATCATTTCCAAGTCTCAGGWTCTTCCTCTGTGGTTTCCTGGACATCCCAACACCCCTGGGGTGAGAACCCCAGCCCGGTGCCCCCGTTTGGCAGCGCTGGTGTCAGCTGGCTGCAGTCCGTGTCTGTGTGCGCCGCCTTCGYTTGCAGCAAATGTAAATTCCTATTGAAATCACTTCCTTGACATTTCAGATCGGTAGCAGCACTTTGCAATTACCAGGGGATAAGAGTGCACACACGACAGGGAGCTTAGGTGACCTGCAGCAACCTGTTAAGTGCATTTACTTATTTGCAGAAAAGAGGGAGGCAGAGTAATGAACTGAAAAGCTCTGAAGAGGAAAACTCATTGTCTCGCCGTGACTTCCAGATTAAACCCAGCCCCAGCCGTGGCGGGCACGGCTCTGTGACCCTCCCCGTCCCCAAAGCGCTCTGCTCATCACSCCGCTCCCGATCCGTTAATCCCGAGGCACGACAAAGGTCCCCCGTCCGCGGGCCCAAAGGTCCCGGGTGGGTGGGAAGCGATGGAAGCAATGTCGAGCCATCCCTTCCAAGCCGTGCAGATCCCGGGGCAGTGCTGCCCGAGACCTCCTCGCCGGGCAGGGCTGCCCTGTCCCCGTCCCCGTCCCCGTCCCTGACCCTATCCCTGTCCGCGCCCCTGTCCCAGTCCCTGCCCCCGTCCCTGTCCCTGCCCCCGTCCCTGTCCCCAGGGCGGTGCTGCCGGAGCGGCGCTGGCTCCGGGGCTCGTTCCTAGGGTTACATCCCATGAAAGGTGGCTCTCAGAGGAAAGAGGAGCCCGGCTCTGGAAACCCTATCTCCCCCACGCTCGGTGCACAGCTGCCCTTGTGTCTTTATTAACAGCCCCTCTCTGTGCCCCCGTTCTAATGTTCCCCGTGCCTYCCCAGCCTCACCCCGGCTCTCCCCCCGCGGATTCCGTGTTCAATTAATGCCTAATCCCCATGACTCGGGGCCGGGGGCGGATCGGTTACTGCCACCAAGAATGACTCCATTTACGGGGCTCTTTCAGCGGGCGCAATGTGATCCCGAGCCCATGACTTTCCCAGTCCATTCACAAAGTCCTTYAGACACCCCCCTCGTTAAAGGGTGCCTCCTGTCTCCTTCGGCCCCACCTCACCGAGCACCGCGGCGAGAGGAGGTGCTTGCACTGTATGGAATTTCTCCCACACGAAGCGGCTCCGGSGAGCACATCCCTCCTCTGCCGGCTGCGGGGCTCTGTTCGGAAGATGGCAGCAGTCCGGAGGGTGATGGCAAACCCCAAACCCAGGGAACTGCTGGCCCAGCTGGGGCTGGTGCACTGAACCCCAAATATGCCATAAGGAACAGCTCAGAAAAGCAGCATAAGTTCAAATCTGCTTGGCAAAAATGCAAGGAAATGAAAGATTCCCAGATGCAGCCACAGTGGAGAAGGCTGCAGTGGGAATGTGTGGGTCCAAGGGTGTAATAAAGGAAAAGCCAAGGAGGGGGAAGGCAGACGGGATTTCCCCATCCCTGCTCTCAGAGGAGGCCAGGGGAAGTGAGGGCACCATAGAAGGCACACAGGGCCTGTTCCTGGTCTGGAACAGGCGAAGAGGGTGGCCCAGGACCCACCAGGTCCGTCCCAGCTTGAAATCATCCAGGGATAGTGACGGGGAGCTGGGATGGAGCAAGGGATGGTGGGATCCCTGTGCCAGCTGAGCCTGGCACAGCCAGAGGAAGCAGTGCCCCAAAGAGATCTCCCCCGGATTTCAGACAAGTCTGTGATGCAGTAGCCAAAACTCGTTGCAAAGATGTTACTCAAATTATCGATTTATTGGTCATAAACTGTTGGTATTTGTTGGTGAAAAACCACCTGAGAGCAGGTGGGATGCAAGGGTTGGGGTCGCTGTGCTGTGCCAGCCTGGAGAGATATGAAGGGCACAAACCTTGCTCATGTGTGCTCACCGCTTCTGGTTTTAATTTAGCTTAAATGTTAATTGTCCAAGTCACTGAATTTACATATTTCGGCGGTTCTGGCCGCCTATATTTGGCAGCTTGTTTGCATGACTGAAAACTCTTCTGACCTTTTACATCAAATAGATTTTGGATCCTGGGAAATCAGAGAACAAATTTTGTTCATCCAAAACATTTTCACCCCACAGAAGCACCAAGGGCTGCTCGGAGGCTCTGGGCTGGGAAAGGAACAGAATTAATTCCGGGTAAATATTAGCGCTGGGTAAATGGTAAAAAGTGCAGGGAGTACTTTTCGGTTTCAAAATATACCTTCGATTTGGCTGGATTGTTTAGCAAACGTCAYGTATTGATTTGCAGGTTTAGAGGTTATTAAGAAGAATTCTCTACCCAAGAACTTGAAACCGGTCAGAGTCTGGAAGAGCACGTTAAGAGCAGAGCGACGGRATCAGAGATCCACAGAACCCCAGAATGGTTTGGGTTGGAAGGGACCTTAAAGCTCATCCCATTCCACGCCCTGCCGTGGGCAGGGCACCTTCCACTACCCCAGGTTGCTCTAAGCCCCATCCAACCCAGCCTTGGACACTTCCAGGGATGGGGCAGCCACAGCTTCTCTGGGAACCTGTGCCAGGGCCTCACCACCCTCACATGGAAGAATTCCTTCCCAAATCCCATCTAACTCTGCCCTCTGGCAAGGGGAAGCCGTTCCCTCTTGTCCTGTCACTCCAGATCCTTGTAAATATTCTCTGTCCGTGTTTCCTGTTGGCTCCTTCAGGCACTGGAAGGCCACAATGAGATCACCCCAAAGCTTCTCTTCTYCAGGCTGCACATCCCAATTCTCCCAGCCTTTCCTCACAGCAGAGCTGCTCCACCCCTCGGATCATCCCGGTGCCTCCTCTGGACTCCTTCCAGCAGCTCCATGTCCTTCCCGTGCTRGGACTYCAGGGCTGCATCACCCTCCTCAGCACAGCTCCTGTYGTCCCGCCCCACAAAGGGTGGGCACAGTCCTTTCACACTGATGGTGTCACCTCATGAGGCTCTGGCTGCCTCACCTGAGCAGCCCTGTCTGGGTGTGCTCCCACGCCTCTGCCCCAGCACGAGGAGACACCCCGGGGCCCACTTGTCTGCCATGCTCGCCTCCCTGCTGCCCACCTTCCTCAGCCAGTCATGAAATTATCTTCACATTTGGGGGCAAAAAATAAATATTTAATTGTGGTAATGGCCATCATTTGCATTGAAATGTTTTTCCGAGCAAAAATTCCTCAGTAAATGACACCAAAGGCTTTTGAGAATGATGAACTTATCTGAGAGCATTGCATCCTGTGCCGCTGAAYGTCGTCACCAGAAAAATGGCTGAATTTAGCAAATAAAAAAAACCCTACACAAAACCCAACAGAAAATGAAAGATCTCTGTCCTCAGCTGTAATRAATACAGCGGGCAGGGACGAGGAGCGTGGTGCTGGGAGGGGTTTGTGGGTTGATAAGTGGCAGAAAAGGCAGAAAGCRAATAAGGCATTTTTATCCGTCCCAAATCCCCTAATCTGGTGTGTTGCACACTGTGCTCGTTCCTGGGCTGTCCATGGGCAGGTGTTTGTTGTTACACACAGCTCCCTGTTCTGTGCAGAGCTGCACATCGAGGCCACCAYCCAGGGCATCTCGGGGTGTCCCCTTTAGGGGGGAGCTTTCCAGTGTCATTTATCCCATGCATGGATGCAATTCTTTGGCTGTTCCCATTCCTCTGTGTCTGTGTGTGTGCTGATGGAAGATGCTTCTCTAATCCCCTGAAGTTTTGTCTCCCTTTTTTTTTCCAAGGCAGTGACTTATCCATCTCCCAGCCACGGGAAGGCCCAGCCTTTTCCCYCTGGCAGCTTTCTGAGTGGTTTTTTATTTCTTGCAGTTTCCTTTCAGCCCTGAGCACTGTTTTTATGCCTGCCCAGTCTGCTCCTCTGTGGAGATAATCCCATGACGATTTTCAAGTACATTTAGTGTCTAGACAGGGCACTGGATCCTTTGTGCTTCCCTCCCCGTTCCCCTGTTGGTTCAATGGCCCTTCAGGCACGAGGCACTTTCTAAATTCCAAAATCTCCACTCCCAGGTATCCCCACACCACATCCACCCCACTGGTGTCCCAGAGCCTCCGGGCCATGCTTCTGCCAGACTTTCTTCTCACTCTACACATAAATAGCCAGGAAAAAAACATCTACAGTGGGATATGGAAGTTGTAAAGGAGGAGAAAAAGGGAACACAGCCACCCAGGGGGAGCACCCAGCCCTGGGGGGCCCAGCAGCCCCTTGCAGCCCCTGCAGCGTCTCCAGGAGGAGCACAGCTCTGTCCATGGCTCAGCTATACCCAGGGCCCATGGCAGCCCCGGAGCAGGGAGCAGCACACATCCCTGTGAGATCCAGCACACATTCCTGCTCGCCATCCATACATCAGGACAACCCAATTAAGTCATTTACCGGGAGGACCTGGAGATGGCAGCAACATATAATCACAAACATAAGCAGTTTGTACATGGTAATTATATATTCTATTTTTTTATCAGTGCAATACAGACAGAAGATTATTTTATGCTTGATATCATTCTAATTTTTGATCCATTTTCCCCCCAACTTAAAAAGGATTAAGATTTGGCTTCTGGTAATAACTTTGGGAATGTCAACTCCATAAGTATTGTGCAGCATTGTATTAAACTGATTATTAGGTACTTTTGCTTATTGTTAACAGGGCTCCTCTTCTCTGGGCCAGCAGCTGAGCCTTAGGAAAGCAGATGGTTTGAATGGTCAAGTCGAAGGCCAGAAAATTCTTAAAGTCTGTTTTAAAATAAAACACGCTCTTGCTTTAAACTCCATCTGATAAAACAGAGCGGAGGAGATCGGCGAGGAGAGAGGAAACGCCGTGCCTGGCTTTGATCATTTTCAAAAGGAATTGTCACGTGTGATTTTCCAAAGATGAAGGCACCAGGTGAAACTATTTCATATCCCGAGACCTTTCCTCTGCTAAAGCAACATCTGCTTCTCATTTTCCGCGGGTCTGGAGGGCAGCCTGACCCCCCTGGTCCCATCAGTCCTGCCAGGGGTGTCAGTGGTCCGGCCAAGGGCTGGGAGGAGGATGGAGGGGAGGGTGGAGAGGAGCTCACCCCCATCCCATGAGGGATGGGCAGCCAGGGGGTCCCTGCCAGCTCCTGGTGACACAGGGACCTGCTCCTGGTGGGTTTGCAGAAGGAGACCTTGATGGGAAGGTCTGATGAAAGGTGCCAGGGGAGCAAGGCAGGTTAGGGGGACCCTTGGGCATGGGTGAAACCCAACTGCTTCCAGCCCCTACTCCTCCCCAGGAGCCCCAAGTGACCTTTCCACAGGGATGTGCAGGATGGTCCCAAATCGCAGAAACGTGGCTGTGACACAGCCTCCACCCATGCCAGCACCCCAAGGCATCTGCCTAAACCAGGCTGTGGTCAAAGCCAGCATTAATTACAACCAGTTCCCTAATAGCTGAAAATAACTAATGCAATGCTCTCCGTTTGGTGCCAGTAGGGAACAAGCCTGGAGTAAATGAGCTCATGGTTGGGAATCAAAGATTAACAGACTATCGAGGAGTAATTTCTTCTCCACATGAATTAGCAAATCGTGGGTAATTATTGTGGACAGAGCTAGGCAGGTTCATTTGACTAGGTCAGTTAAGAACAGCCTGGGATAATTAAATTGTCTCTAGAGCCAGTAACAACACTGGAGCTGGAAAAGGCCCTTTCTCCCTTGCTATTCCTCTTCTGGATAAACCACACCTGCCCTTAGTGCTGCCCTTGGGGGCAGATCTGCACTACTGGGGGTGTGATTTTTGTTGGTTGTTTGTCTGGTGACAGATTAAACTCACTCGAGGGCAGCTGGACCCAGGACCGTGGCCAGGCTGCTCCTGAGCAGTGTCCTGCTCACCCACTCCCACCACGGGCGCTGCTCTCGGGGCTGTCCTTGCCTGGCACAGGGGGCTGGGCAGGGAGGTGACAGCCACCCTCTCCAGTGTGACAAGTGCTGGAGTTGGTGGCACCCTCACCTGGTTTTGGCAGCCTCGCCCGGGGCAGCCTCGGCACCCCCTGCCTGCATCCCAACCCCGCAAACCCCCGCGCACGGGGCAGGCCTTGGCCTGGTGGTGCTTGGCTTTTGCCTTCCCTGCACACAGGGAGTGGGATAAACTGCTTCCAGAGACCTGGATGAGAGGCTGGAGTCAGTGGTCACTCACATGCCTGTGGCTGCCTGGAAGGAATAACCTCAGTGTCCCTTGGGAACTGATCCTGGAATGGGAGAGGTCGGGACACTCCCGGATCTGTTGTTTCCCTGGACATTTACCTGGATGTGGGATGCATCAAGCACCTCTCCCTGTGCTTGATGCCGACTGGAAAAAGGATGCAGCGTCATTAAAAATAGAAGCATGAAAGATTATTTACATTTCAAGAATAGCTGAGGTCCTTAAAGAAACTTCCATCATCCTTTAAAGGCTCTTAGTCAAACGCTGTTCATTATTAATGCCTGTTGGCTTTATTTAGCCTATGACTACAATTATATATTTATGAGGTAATCAGCAATTGGAAATTTCCCTGTAATGGTAACTGGAGCTTGGCATCCAAATAAAATGAACACCATTAAGAAAGTATTGCGGTCATTGGGGTGGATCAAGTGTGCTAATAGCCCAACTAACAGCAATTAAGTCAATTAACCATTCAGACATATGCTGCTCAATTTCCCTGCTTAAACAGCCCGGTGCATCTGCGAAATTTGTGGAACTTATTTATGGTGTAAGCGGCTGCGAGTCATTATTAACCAGGGGAAACAGGGAAAATAAGGGAGGCTTGTAAAAAATTAACTACTGCAGCAAAAAAGATCCGCTAATTGCCCATTCCCCTCCCCACGGGGGAAGGTTTCGTTTCCCAGGGTATTTATTTATTGTGTTGTAGTGGCTCTGGGCGGGCCGCGGTGCAGCCAGTACAGGTGGATGGGGACACGGTGACGGAGGCTCCGCAGGGACAGAACGGCGGGACGGACCCCGAGCGGGAGAGCGGGAGAGCGGGAGAGCAGCAGAGCAGGAGCGGGGCCGGGCGCTCTGCCCGTCTGTCCCCTGGGGCTGTGGCTCAGACATGGGGGAAAGGTGCAACAGGGACAAGGAAGGGGACCCTGGGCAGCCCCTGAGCCCACGTGCTCACGGCTCCCCAGACACAGGGGACACCCTGGGGCCGAGCACCCAGCGCTCAGCGAAGGCTCCATCCTCCTCCTGCTCCCAGCCCTGACCCTCCCCAAGCCCCTGCTGGCAGCCCCGGTCCTTTTCGCCATGGCTGTGGGTCCCGGAAAGCCCCAGGTGGTGACACAGCCTTGAAGCCAGCGGCGTTTCCATCACCCACCCCTCGGCTGCCGAGCGCTGAGGGCTCGGTGACACAAAGCGCTTTTCCTCCTGCTTCCCCGTTTCGGTTTCCTGCCGTCTGTCCAAACGAGGATGTTCCAAAGTTTTGCTAAGTGCCTGTTTTAATGAAGCCCATTAAAGTTAACCTGGCCATATAATATACAGGAGAAACCCACCATAAATACAGGTAAATAGAGATTGTAAAGATAAATAAGCGTGCAGGTGTGTGAGGAGTGATAATGTGCTCTATTTACTGCGCGCCCATAACGGGCCAGTAAAAGATACTGCGCCTTTAATGACTCACTTGCTGCTGGCAGCCGGCACTCACCGTTAGCCAGCTAAGGATGCAGTGACACAAAAAGCTTACAGATAATTAAATATTGATTTTTGTTTTCTAATCCTATATAAAAATTGTCCTGGGTCTCCCAATGGTAGTTTCATCTCGCTAGGACACAGGGAGGGCTATTAACCCTACTTGGTTTCAAGCTGTTGTGGAACAAATAAACAGGGAGGCCTGGAGAAGCCAGGCACGGCTCTGCGGGCAGAGCCAGCTGCCAGCCCCCGTCTGCCCCGGGGTGTTGGCAGCAGCCCCACACCTGGGCAGGTACCCAGCCCTGAGGCACCGCAGCCACAGCCGTTCGGGGGGGGGGCACAGCGGTTTCACCTGCGTTGCTTCCTGTGGCACAGGCACTTCCCAGTGCCCCCAGGAGAGCCCCGGGGTTTGGTGTGCAGGGGCAGAGTGGGGATCTTCAGCGCATCCTCCCCGCTCCTGGGCAGAAGGGTGAAGGATGCTCGACCCCGTGAGGGAGGGGCAGTTGGTGCACGACCCCTGTGCAGTCCCTACATCACAGGTACCTGCTTCTTTCACTGCCTCGTATCTCCGCTGCTCTCCAATGCTCCTAAATCCACCCTGTCCCCCACAGGTTTAGATCATCCCAACAGATTTCTCCTGGAAGGTGCTATTTTGAGTCTCATGTCAGATTTTCACTTCTGGAGAGTGTGGCTAGAAGCTGCTTCATGCGAGGAGGTGGCTGGAGGGTGCAGCAACAAGGACTGGGGTCCAGGCAGGTGCCAGAGCGGAGGCTGAGGGTACAGCTCCCAGGGCCAGGGCACAGCCAGCAGGGACTACGAATCAAGGGCTTGGCTCAGCCTGGCTCTGCAGCACGGTCACAGCATGGGGATCCAGGGGGGATTTGCACCCACCGTGACAGCCCAGCCTGGCGGTGGCTGCGGCGTGGGGAGCGGAGGTGACCCGGCCTGCCTGCCCCAGCACGCGGCCACCTCGCTCTGCAGCGACAAGAAAGGTATTAAAATAATATCCTCTAAGCCTGCCATGCATGATGTTTTCTCTGACTGTTGGGAAAGCAATCGCCTCCAGCAAAGATCTATTTCCTCAGCTGCTCATTCCCGAGCAGGCGGCGAGCGCTGCGCACACCACGGAGCGGAATAAACCCCACAGCCACCACGGAGCCGCTCATTCACAAAATGAACCGAGGGGCCTCCCCTCCCAGTTATCTTTTCAGAAGCTCCATGCAGCATAACTCACACTGTTTACAGACTTTGGGCTGGGAGTAAATCCTGTTGCTTTACATAATTCCTGTCCTTTGGTAAATTGTGCCGTTTGTGAAGGGAGAGAACATCCCCTCCCCACACTCCTTCCAAGGCTCTGTATTAATGAGGCCCTTGCTTGAACACGCCGGATGAGTCTGATCATGGGGAAAAGAGCAAAACATCCTCCTGAAAAGCTGCATGCACCATTTGCTGAGAAATCTTAAATATTTTCCTTGCAGAAGCCTGTAGACTCAATGCTTCCCACGCCAAGCGTAGGCAGCGCTGTGCACGCTCAACTCCGCTCAGCCGTGCGGGGCAGTTCAGGAAATAACGAATTGAACTGTGCCCGAACTTTGTGCTCATCCCAAACCCCCCGGGACAGTGAGCAGGGGTCATGATTCCCTCGCTGCCTTGTCTGCTGGAGGCTCAGGGCTCGGCGCTGTCCCCTGGCGCCAGACCCACCAGCCCTGCTGTCCCCCGCCCACCCGGCCTTGGCTCAGCCGGGTCAGAGCCGGCCTGTCCAGCATCCGAGGAAGGAGGGCTGGATGAAGCAGCAGACCCGGGAAATGCATCTGAACCTCAGCAAACAACCACAGGGTCTCTTGTGGTTGTCTRACTCCTTCTCTCTCCTCCTCTGGGGGCTCTTGACCCCGTTCTCATGCTTTCCCACTAACCGCTGATCCCGGCTCACTCCTCGCCTTGTCTCCTCCAGRAGACCTGGCAGCTGAGCAGGGAAAAGTGTGGGGAGTGCCAAGCGGCTTCCCCAGGGGCAGCAGGGGGCTGGGGAGGCAAAGCAATCAAAGCGTTGCCGCTACCCTTGCTCGCAGGCACAGCCCTGCCCTGGCGACATGCTGCCTCCCAGCCCGGAGACACCTGTGGTGCTGGGAATCCTGTGGGACCATGACTCTGCCTTCCCTTCCCGCTTCCCCTTGGCCCTGCCCAGACRTTCCCTCATGGGAGCTGTGGACTGGCTGCAGCTCAGGTTTCCGTCAGACGCGGACACTGGGGACTCCCCGAGCCCGCTGCCACCCGTGGCTCCCGCACCCCAAGCTGCCCCGGCGTGTCGTGGGGAGGCAGCTGCCCCCGGCCCTGGGGAGCGGGGCCGGAGCTGTGCCGCCAGCCATGTCCTCTGGAACGTCCCCAGCACAAACACCAGTGACTTGCCAGGACATCTGCCCCCTCCATCTTCCCTGCGCGGCGAAACCATCCCAGCTCCTGCCAGGGCACGGCCAGCGCAGCCCCCGCCCCGGGGAGGGTTTGTGGGTAACCTGGCAGCTGAAACGCTGCGGGACCGTTCAGACACAGCCACCCGGCAGCCGCTGATTGAGACTCAAAAGAAATTCTTGGAGGGCAGCAAGATGTCAGGCCAACGCAGGAACAGCAGCAGGTTTGGGAGTACAGACGCGTTAGTCAGAGCTGATGAATGCTGGCTTGTCAAGCCTCCCCATTTCAGTCCTGGATTGCCTTTAAAGTTTGCCAAGTCACTTTTCAGCATTTGTGTGGGCAGAAGGAGACGTGCAATTAAGCTGCAATTGCTGCACCAAAGCCGAATACTTTCAAGTTTGTTATTTCCTCAAAAATGACAAAACGCTGGGATCGAGTCAAGGAACAGGACGGCAGCTCCTGTTGCAAAGCCGCCGTCGCGCGGGGCTGCGCCTGTCCAAAGCTGGATCCCGCTTCTGCCGAAGGATGAAGACGTGCACATCAAAAGCCACATTAGCATTTGAGAGGCAGGGYGGGGAATGCAGAGCCGGGATCCGAGCCCCCTGGGAGCGCAGGTGACACGCCGACTGTCCGCGTGTCTGTCTGCAGGAGCCTGCGGAGACACGGAGCCGCTGCGGCACCCACGGGCGGTGACAGCAGTGGCATTGGTGCGGGGCAGGGGGGCTGGGGTGTGGTGGCTGCGGTGTTGTCCTGAGCGCAGGTTTTAGGGGTGAACGAGCTCCCAGAGACCCGCTGGAGCCCGCCCATGCTGCACGGCTCCCTCCATGCCGGGCTGCCAGGAGGGACAGGGCCGGCCCCGCTGTGGTCACTGCTCCCAGAGCCCCCGGGSTCTCCATCCTGAGGCATCCAGGAGGGTCCCACAGCTCTCCCACTGCTCCGAGAGGTGCCGGTGGAAAGCCACTGGCCAGCGGGAGAGGGACAGCAGGGATTGCCCTGGGCGAGGTTCCTCTGCCCTGCCTGTGGCTCCTGCCCCCTGCCATGGCACACACCACGTGTACCCCACTGTCCGCTCCCRCCCTCCCTCCAAGCCCACAGTGCTGCCACCCACCCACGCCACCCTGGCCACGTCCTTTCCCTTCGCTGCCTTTCTGGGATCTTGGCACGGCTGCCATCAGGGTTTTCCTGCAAGCCTTTGGCAGCCTTTTGAGCAGGCAAATAACTATTATTCCCAAACATAAAAGGGACAGTTTTGCCGATCCCTTTTCCCCCGAGGTTTCCTGTCAGTGCCTGCAGACGCAGAGCCGTGTGCTGCAGCCCATCCGTCCTGCCCATAAACCATCCCGGCTGCAGAATGAATCGATTTGGAGCCTGTTGGCTGCTAAACTGAATTAATTTCACCCTAAAGGGCCTCGCTGAAATGCAGCAAAAACCCCACCAAGAGACCCCGGGGCTGGGAAATGGTGAAGTGGCTGTGCTGAGAACTCCTGGGGCAGATCACGATAATCCCCGGGAGTCAGAGAGCAGCAGGGACAGGAGTCACCCGCTTGGTGCGAAGCTCTTCGGTAACATATTGCTTTTTAATCAGCACTTAAACACGAAATGCTCTTTTCCATCTAATCCCTGCGATGATTTCACAGCAACTCCTCCTGCCACCCAGTTTAATGCAGAGACTGACTCTTTCAGCAGGGAACGTTTACCCAAAATACGTGATTTCATTGAACAGTCATTTTCCGCCGCCTTTTTGCTGACTGCACAAAGCTGCCTTTGGGTGCGAGCGGCTCCACTGCCAGCTCTGCTTCCAGTCCTGCTGCAGACAGGCAGCAACAGCTACAAAATAATGAATTAACTTGCAGGAACAGCCCAGCAGTGGGATGGGGGGAAGGAAACCTCAGGTTTTGGTGGCGTTTCCTAAGCATGTGCCTCGATATTGCCATGATCCCAGTGAGCACAGAGAGGGGTGAGCTGCAGGGCTGTGGGGCAATCCCTGCAAGTGCTGGGTTTGGGTGGAGACACAGAGCTGGGCGAGGCCTGGCCCTGGGACCCACACGTGCTGAAATGAAGTCAAATGCAGGAATGAGTCGATTTACTTGGCAGCATGGGAGCATCTTCCAGGGATCATGGATAATTCCTGYCAGCCCTGCCCTCCAGTGCCATGGGGCTCTCTGCCACAGGGGCTGCTTGAGCAGGGCTCACGCTCTCCAGTCAAAATGTCCAAATTTGGTGAAGTCTGGGCTGGAGTGTGGTCCTGGTGCCGCCTACCTGCCCTCCAGGAAACCAGCACCGGCACAGGCTGTGGGACATGGACATTGCTTTAAACAGAGCCAAATTTATCCTGTGCTGTGCTGGCTACCTCAGCCATGGGTTTAAGCATGGCTTAGGACTGTTCTAATCCAGAATGGAGGAGGTGAAATCCACAGACTTACACTGGCTTTATTAACGGATGTCGAGCAAAGCCAGCAAAACTCCCTGTCCCTGTGAGCACCGAATGGAACTGCAACACCCTTGGAGGCTGCTGGGGTTTGTGCTGTATCCTGCAGCCCAAATTCCTGGTCCATCTTTCTGGAAATCTTTTTTTTTCCAAAGCATCATGTTCTTCCACACGCCTGCTCCTGCCGGGGCTGCTGAGGACGCGACTGGCACAGCAAGAGGCTGCCAGGGCCCAAGCCTGGCCACATGCGCTCAGGACCTGGGTGCACATCTGGCTCTCACCCTCCCTTTTGAGGCCATTTCACTACTGATGGTCAAAAATTGTGAGTCTAGAAACCATTTCTTTGGAAATTGCTGTTTTATGGGAACAGACCTCCTGTGGCAACCCGTGATTTTGACGAAGTTTAATTTCAAAGAAAATTGAAACAAAGTATCTCAATAATGCAACAATGTTCTTTTTAACATTTTCCAAATGTCACATTTTGATATTTCGCTTCCAAATGTCTTTTCTTTAGAAATTTATACTAGTTAAGAAAATTAAGACAAGATTAGATTTCTTCCCAAATTGCCCCACTGTAATGTCTGTGGTTGTGTGGAGTGGGGTGGGCGATGGGACCCCGGACCTGCCACCCCGGGGGGATCCATTCCTTRGCCCAGCTCCCAGCCTCCCACCAAAGCCTTTGGGTCTGTAGAGACACACACACTGAGGTTTTGGGCAGATTGCTGGGTCAGAACATCCCTTTTGTCCTTGGAATAAATACACAGATGGACAGAAAACCAAAAAAAGTTAAGSTTCGATGCAAATCAGACTGGAAGAGGCTTGGGGAAAATTGAGAAATGCTGTGTTTGCCACTGCCTCGGAGGAGACTCCTTTCACAATCACACAGAGAACRGAAACACAGCCTTTTGCTTGAAAGTAAAAACGTGAAAGAAGGGAGGAGAAAGGCAAAAGCCTGATGATGGGGCAGGGGATGGCTGGGGAACTGAATCCTAAATCCAACCAGAATCCAGGGCTGCAGGCAATGGGGCTGGGCTGGGACCGTCCCCAGAGTGGACACCRTGCTGCCCACTCCGTACTGCCTGGCGTGGGAATGTCCAGTGCCAGGCCAAGGAAACGAGGGCAGAGGGAAGAGCTTCACATGTCTACTGAATGTAGAAAGGGATTTCTGAGGGTCTTGGAGTATTTTACCTACAAGGCAGTGCGAGGTGTCAAAGGTGACRTGGATTACCGGGGGTTTCCTTGGAAGGAGCAGCAGAAGGGATCCGTGCACCCTCGTTCCCAGGGCAAGGGCCACAGCGACACTTCGCAGTCTTTTTTCAAGGACAGTTTCCAGCAGAGCTGTAGAAGGCAACGAYGGGAGGGAAAACTGCTACACCCGAGCACAGGCAGAACTCCGTTCCCCACGCTGGCCTGAGGAACAAAGCGCTTCCCAAGCAAGTTCAGCCACAGCCTGTGCGCAGCAGCCATATGGGCGGTGGGCGTGCGTGGGCGCCTGGCAGGGCGCGAGTGCCCACTCCTTCCTTCCTTCCTGCYTGCCTTCCTGCCTGCCTTCCTTCCTTCCCCGCACACCCCGGCACGGCCTGGCAGGGGAGGGACAGGGAGCCTGGGAGAGGGGTCTGGGTGTGTCCATGTCTGTGTGTGCGCACGTGTGTGTGTGTGCTCTGTGTGTCTGTGTGTGTGATGTGTCCGTGAGTGTGTATGTGCTGTGTGTGTGCTGTCTGTGTGTGTGTGATGTGTGTGTATGTCTGTGTGTGTGATGTGTGTGTGTGCTATCTGTGTGTGTGCTCTCTGTGTGTGCGTGTGTGCTGTGTGTGTGATATGTGTGAGTGTGATGYATGTGTGTCTGTGTGTGATGTGTGTGTGATATGTGTGTGTGTGTCTGTGTGTGTCTGTGTGTGTGGTGTGTGTGTCTCTGTGTGTGTGTCTGTGTGTGCTGTCTGTGTGATATGTGTGTGGTGTGTGTGTCTGTGTGTGTGTGTGTCTGTGTGTGCTGTGTGTGATRTGTGTATGTGTGACCTATGTGTTTGTTGTGTGTGTGATGTATGCGTGTGTGTGTGTGATGTATGTGTATGTTGTGTGTCTGTGTGTGT